>JARHVA010008551.1:167500-320000 GCA_037957365.1 Torreya grandis | reverse complement strand
AACATAAATGTCTAGATATACTATAAAAATTAGAAACTACTAATCATTTGCTTCACTTCCCTTACTAATACTAATACAATTTTTGAAGAGTGGGATAAAATGTCAAATCCATTCCCCCAAACAAAATAGGTCACCATCTTGATGAATTTTATTTCAAAATAAATTTTTATAAATAAATAACAATGTTTAATAGAAATGTTTTTAGATAGATAAGGAAACAACCTATAGAATTACTAAAAATCCTCCCATGTAGCATTATCTTCAAAATATTGATCCCACTGGACCTTGTATTGTGATGCTTCCCTATTACACAAGTTAAGTTTACAAGTATCAATTATTTGATTGTTTCTAATATGACCACCCTTCAAATGAATTCTAGTCCAAAACATCTAAAGGATCAACTATATATTTCTTAAGATAAGATACATGAAAAACATTATGTATTTATGTTAAATCTAGTGGTAAATCAAGTCTATACACTATATGATTTATCATTTATATAACCTTGAAGGGTACCACATATCTCGGTGACAATTTTTATGAATTTTCAAACTTAATATAACTCTTTTGGGCTTTGATCCATAGAAAAAAGCTTATCTTAAGCTAGGAATTATCTTATTGTTATTTTTAGATCAGCATAACTTTTTTTACTTGTCATTAGCTTTAGCCAATATCTATCTTATTATATTCACTTTCTAATCCATTTCAAAAATCATATCAGGTCTAAGGACTACTATATCCTCTAACTTATCTCAACTAATTGATGTTCTACACATCCTACCATATAATGCCTCAAAAGGAAACATCTACAGTGATGATTAGAATGAGTTGCTATAATAAAAATCAACCAATGGTAGTTATTATTCCCATTTGTATTTCTAGTCCATGAAATACATCAAAAAAATATAATCCAAGATATGATTCACTCTTTCTATTTGTCCATTTATTTTTGGATGGTAATTTGTACTAAAATTTATTTATGTACCCAGTGTTATATTAAGAGTTTTGCAAAACCTTGAGGTCAATCTAGGATCCCTATAGAAAATGATATTTTTTGGGAGCACATGTAATATATACACCTCCTTTATGAACCTTTCGGTGAGCATTCGTGCATCATTTTTTAGATTACCTATAATTAAGTGTGCTACTTTGGTGAGTTTAAATGTAAATGATCTGACCTAATGTTTAAAGCATAAAATATCCCTAAAACAATTTAAAAAAATCAAAAATACCAAAAATTTAAACATGTTTCCACTTTTACTAATTATTATGCATATGTTTTTTTCCCCATGTCAATAGATATTATATCATTAATTTATATATAAATGTGTTTCATACTTTATTTGAGGGTGATATAGGCATACCTAAATACATGATATATACACATACAAATGTTGGAAATTCACTCCACTCACATTCAAAGTATGTTTGGGACTCCTTGGATCATGATAAATTCAAGTTATATTATTATATTAACACTTTCCATTATTATGTTTGAGCTTATATAATTACACATGACTATATCCATGCTTATAAGTTTCACAATGTACTTTATATGCTATGTACTTAACACTGCTTTCAAATACATGTGTTTAGGAACAAGTATGCTATGTTCATGTTGGTTGCTTATTTTTATTATTTGATTTTCTATTGAATTATATTCCTTTTTAGAGCATTTGAATATGATACATTGAATGTGTTCCCCATGACATGCTTTCCTATTTAGAAAATTGAATATGCCAATATTTGTTATATGTGGACATTTAAAAATGTCACTCTATACTTTGTGGATATTTGACTAAGTCATGACTCTAAAATTGTGTGGCATTTTAAGATTCCCCTTGTGTGATGGCCCTTTGGACCATTTAATATTTCATTACTTTTTTGTGCTCTTGTGTGTGTTCTTGATTACTTTTTGAGCTTTTATTATTACTCTCTAGACATTGCCATGATCTACATCATGCATCTTAGGACTTTATGTGATCACATATTAAATAGTATGAAATTTAGAATACAAAATAAAATGCAATTTTACCTAAAATAAACTAACCTATTTATAGAATATCAAAAATAAAAGAAAGTTAACTAATGAAACACTTACAAAATATACAATACATGTTCATCACCTTCTCTATTGTGTTATCAATGGTAAATTTTCTCTTTCTTGATTAATGTATGTGGTTTGTCAACTTTTATCTAAATAAATGGAATTAGGTATCATATGGTTAAAAATTAGTTTTGATCTAAATGGATTAACAAAGATAATTCAATAGAGTTTCAATATCTTAAAGGTGGATGACTTGAGTGAAATATTTCACATCAATTTATAGCTTGAGGGTGATGATATGAATAGTTGAGAATAATATAAATTTGTTAAATTGTTAAAATAATCAATAGTTAGATTTGAGTTCTCATCCGAATGGATGATGACTAATTCCCATGTATTGAGAAGAAGGGGGAGAACTATTTATTAGTTGAGTAATTCATCATGAATGGGTAAATATAGTTGAAAATTCAAGGGATGACTCACAAGTTGATTTAAATGTTATAATATGACTCATAATGTGATTTAGGAAGTTGAGGAAGGTGGATGGATGAGTAAACACTTAGTTTAGAAAAACATGGAGGATGTCTGGATGAGGTGTAAAATCCATATTTTTAATTTGTTTTTAAGGAAATAGGTGTGCGTGATTTTATTAATTATAAATTTATCAATTATTCAAAATTTTTAGGGAAATAATGTTAATTTGAATTCAAATTATGGATGGTGAAGGGTTAGCATGTCTGAGTTAATTTTGACACTAAATGGTGAAATTGAGGTGTCTAGATTTTCCCCTCTTTGAAATGGTTTTGTGAAGCAATGCCATTTATAATAATATGAAGCAAAATAGAGTAATGATGATTGTATAGAAATTTTTTCCCTAGAGAAATATAAATGAACATCATGATGCCCCTTTGAGTGTTCATGTGGTAAAATGGATGAACACTTGAAATATTTGAAGGGAATAATGATGAAATAGTTACCATCAATAATGGAGATACTTGTCTCAATAAAAATTCTCACAACATTTTAGGTGGTTAGTGTAAAATTATTTTCCCCTAGCTATTAAAAACTAGAGAAATAGTTTGGAAAAATAATATTTCCTATGTATAGATTACATGATTGGATGGTGCTCAAGGAATCAGGGTTCTTAGGAGTAGATGTGGGAATGATATATCCCAATAGTAAGCTACATGACATAAAATAAAAAATATATTTTGTTTGATGTTGAAGATTTTTTTTCAAAATTGATAGTTGCAATCATTGATAAAGATGTTTATCACTTTAATTAAGGGATAGTATAAAATGTGGATGAAATGATTTGGATGGATGATGGTGGTCGAATTGAGCCCACATACCCCATGTACCTAAGAATTTATACATTTATAAATAGATATTAGGTAAATGTAGTTCTCCCAATGTGGGAAGGGATGTAAATTGATTATGTAATGTAAGATTGACCCATGGATGTTATTAATCCACTCAAGCTAATGCACATTGTGACTGGATGTGATGATGGATTGATTTTGCCTAAAAAATGATATATTTAAGGAGTGGATCAGTATTTGGTATATATTAAGATAAGACAAATTCTTTGAGGTGCATCATGAATTAAGGTTCATAAGAGAAGATGTGGGAACAATATATCTTGATGAAAAAGTTTCATTTTTGATAGGATTAACTAATTTACTGATTGATTGATTGATTGAGTGAGTGCATGATGGATTAATGGAAAAAGGGTAGATGTTGTGATTTTTTTATCCCAATCAATAGGTGTAGAAGATTGAATGGAAAGGTTAAGAAATAATTTGGGATTGTGCAAAGTTAAAAAAGAATTTAATTGATTGATGGATTAATGAATATTGATCACATGATTAGATAATATGGATTCAATTTATGGACATAAGATAGAGGGGATTATGGTATGTATCATTAAAAAAATAGGTTTTTTAGATTGGAATTATTATAAAAGGAGAGGAAAATAAATTCATTATTTTTAGAATGGCTAATTTGGCATTGATTATGGTAAATTCATCAAATGAAATGGTGAATATGTTGAAAAAGTGGAATTTTGAATAAGTGAGGTGAATTTGTTCATGTGGGTGGTGAATACTATATACACATAATATTGTTAAATTTTATCAAATACTAATGATTTACATCTTGTGGGAACCCATCACAACTCAATCTCTCTAAGTGCATGCCTTAAGGGGTGCATTGGTAAAGGGGTGGGAAAACCTTTGGTGCTTCTCATGATTATTGTCCCTTATTGCCACATTATTCCCAATCCATTCAGAAAATAAAACCTTTCCCTAAGCTATTTATCCTCCCTTGCATAGTCCTCTAGTATTTTCCTCTTTCTATCCTTCTTCTCCTTGCTTTACATCCTTTTTACTTGTTTAGTACACTAGGTCAACCTGGTCAACCTAGTGTATTCTGAGGTCACTTTAGCTCTTTTGAATTGTTTATATTTCAATTGAACTAGAAAAAATAACATGTCCAAATGATTTTTATGTGAGATAATCCTATATATACAAGGTCATTTCGGTCATTATTTAGAATATTCAATAAAGTGTTATTATTTTCTCATGCTTCTTCATAATTTGCTCTTCCACTATTCTACTTGAGGAGTCTTAGCTTAGTTTTTTTATATAGAGAATTTAGTCTTGTGGATAGGTATTAGATGCATTGGCATAAAGAAGTGATCCTTATGAACCAAAACAACCTCTTTCAAATCCTCATTGGCCAAGGGAGAGATTGAATCACAATGGGATCACATTCATGTAAGCATATTCTAACTTTGTTTTCCTCTCTTTTAGTAGATAAATGTAGCATAAGTGTTGGATTAGATAATATTACTCTTCATATTTTATGTATTAGGGTGTTACTCATACTTACTTTACTTGAGTTTCCATATACATTTTTGATTACTTTGCATCTAACCGCTCACTTTGTGCCACAAGCTTTGGTGCACACTAGATTAGTTTACTTTTCTTATTATTATAATAGTTTACTTTCTTATTTATTATATAAGTGAAAATCAAATCATAGGAATCTTTTAGGGTTTTTGTGAAATTATGTTAGACTGTAGGATTTGGAACCCTTCCTAGCATGATGTGTTGCAATAATTGATACAAGTGATCCCCTAATCGGGTCTAGAAGATCCTCATATTGCTCATGCTCTCATTTAACAAGTGTATACCCAATCAAAAGTGTAGGTGTGATCTATTTTATATAATCCAAGATTAATTCATTGTGCATCATGTAATTCTGATTGCATACATTCTAGTAAACCTGACATGAAACAAATCCTTATTGGATTTGTTCACTTTTATTTCATTTATTTAATTATTTTGTCATCATTTTTATCATATATTTTGACATACTAGTTCAATTCTATCAACCCAATTTTCTTTTTCTTTGTGAATATAAATAGGCCACTAGATCAACCAACTGAACCTAGTATAGACTTTTAGCACTTTTTAGAATACTAATTCAGCCTACTAGGTCAACCTAGTTGACCTAGTCTATTTATAGTCACTTTGTAGTAGACTCTATATAGCCTAATCGATCAGCTTGACCTAGTATAGATTCTAGTTTCTAGACTTTATGATCATCCTACTAGGTTGACCAACTCAATGTAGTACATTTTTAGACTTCTAGTTTAATTAACTAGGTTGAACAAGTTGACCTAGTGTATTTTTAGCACTTCTTCAATAGATTTTTGTATTTCTTGGCTGACTAGCTTGACCTAGTTTGTAGGTTTTAGATCAAAAAATTCTATCTCTAAACTATCAAGGTGAGTTTATATTCTTTGTATCTCTCTATTTCTATACTTTCCTTTCAAGTTTGTAGCCTTCAAAATTGGCTCTACACAACCAACTAGATCAACATGATCGACCTCATTCTATGTCTTATTTGTTATCTAAAATAACTAGGTCAACTTGGTTGACCTAGTTAGTTTTCTAGACCCTATTTTCAATAGTGCTAGCTCGACACTCTCGACCTATTTTTGTTTATTGTGCATATAGTGTTTTCACTATACCTTGTTTCAAATTTGGAATTCACCTTATATGCTAGTTACATATTTTATTTCAGCTATTTGCATGCTTAAAATAGTTCACATAGTCTAATTAGGAGGTTTTTAATTAATCTCTTAGTTATACTATTTTTATTTTATGCACACATGACCAAATCACTTAAATATCAAAAGACATTTTAACATTTGACTACCCAAGCCAATCTACTTGTACTTCATCACCAACAGGGAAGCCAACTTAATACTATGGTCAAGTATAAAGTATGGTTAATTGTATATTTTGGGTAAGCACTCAACACTATTATCATCAAGGTGTGTGAAGTGAGGGGGTAGGCCCCCAATACCAAGCCTGTATTATTTCCACTATAGTCCCTATCATCCTAAACTCACCTGAAACCATCCATAGATTTCTATTTAGTAACTTATTTATACCAAATTTATATCATTTAAAATCATTCTTAAATAATCTAACATTCTAGGTTGACTAATTAGCTAGCTTTACTTTCCAAGTTGTTTACTTGCTCTTTGTTTAATTGTGTGCACAAGAACTTGCACTAGCTAATATTGGTGTAATATATTTACTTTGTGTGCTTCAATTGGATTGACTAACATCAATTTAATTTATTGTTTATTTACTTTTAGCATTCACTTTCTTGAATTAGTTGTAAAATATCTTGTTTTATTCCCTATCTTATTATCAATCCTTTATTTTTCCCTGTCTGCTATACTAGGTCAATTTGGTCAACCTAATGCTATCTTAGACCCTATTTTCTACCCCTATTCACTACACTAGGTTGACTTGGTTGACCCAGTACAGTCTGTAGGTTTTGTTTTTACACTAGGTTAACCTGGTTGACCTAGTTCTATTTTTTGCTATCCCTATTTATCAACCTAATTCTCCATCTCTTTCATTTTGAATTATGTTCATTTCCTTTTAATCAGAATGAGGTCTCCTATCAGAATATTTTTGGATAGTCTTAATCCATTTATATCCTATATGGGATATTCATTTATCCCTTTCTTTCTTCCCAAGAGAACCATCAGTCTTAGGGCACCTCTTCTCCTCCTTAATCTTCAAATTGTCACATGGTTCAAATAACACATCAAGATGAAGTTTATGGATCCAATCCTTTCTACACCTATCAAAAAACTTCTCAAAATATTCAAACTAATGCAGGAGTGATTGACAAAAGTTTACTTATAAATCACACTAACAAAAATTATCCTAGCAATCCTCCCCACAACACCAATTTGGGGAGTGTTCCTTATAACACCAATCCACCACCTAATACAACCCAACTATTAGCTCAATTAATTCAATAAATGAACATTATGTAAAAATCTAATACCAATCAGATAATTCAAATTCAACAACACTTAATCAATGTAACTAATCAACCCTCAATCATGCATCCTTAAGACAATCCTAACTACATTCCTCTACCTCTTAGAGATGCCTTAGGTAATGTTATTCCTCAGCTAATAATGAATAACAAGATGCTGCAAACCATTCAAAATTATCCTTTATCTCCCTTCATTGTATCTATTGACATTGGTAACATATCACCAACTATAAAACATGATGGGACTAAAGACCCCACCTCATTTCTTAACTCCTTTATTAATCTCTATAAAGAATGAATCCAAACTAATACATTTCCCACTACTAAACTCTTAGTTAAAACTTTTAATGGTGATGTATTAGAATGGTATAATCAATTATCTCAACATTCTATTTGGTAACTTGAATATTTGGTCAATCCTTTAGTTAAAGAATTTCAAAATAATGATATTCCTAAAAATTATCTTAGCCATTTCATAAATTCTAAGCAAACTCCTAACAAATCAACTCATTACTTTATTAAAACATGGAAATCCCTAGATTATAAAACTAATCATAATATGTTTGATGATAACTTATTCAAACTCTTTACCACTACTTTAACTCCTACTCTATAATAAAAATTTCAAACCTTTGCTCTTCAAACTCTTAATTAAGCTCTTAACCAAGATAAATGACAAGATTTTATTATGAATAAAATCAAACCTAATTCCAAGCTTCTTAAAGGATCTTTCCAAACATCTAATGCTATCACTAGTAACACTTCTCAAGCCAAATTAGGAGTTGCAAAAAAGGATATTCCTTTACCATCTCACATACCTCTTTTGGTACATCAAATGAGACAATTTTTACCTCCCTCTAAACCTTTCATATATCCTAATTCTCCTCCTAAGTGGTATGATCGCAATCTATTTTGTTGGTTTGATTCTAACATTGGACATTCTCATGAATCATGTCAAGGGATTTCTAAATTTTATATTTCTTACATGCTTGGTGGTTCATTCAACCATGAAACCATGATCAAATATCATCATCAAGAGTACACTAATGATTCTCAAAAAATAAAATACTCTAAGGATTTTGTATCTAATAACCAAAAATCTCCTTCTCATAATCAATCAATTTCTAAGGATGTTTTTGTAATTGACACTGATTATGATCAATACTTTAATAACTCTCAATATGTCAATATGGCTAAAGTTAACTATCATTGAAAACCTACCCATAAAGATCCTATTACCAATCCTAAGAAACCTTATTTTGAAGAATAATTTATTAAATATACCACCACCATCAATAATGAATCAGAAGCACATGAGGAATAACTTCCTCTTTCTAATCCTCTAACCACATCTATTCCTCCAAAGTTTAATGTGTCTTCTAAACCCTATGTCTCTTCTTCTAAATCTCATTGGAATTTTCTTGAATAACTTAACTCTATGCCATGAAAGATTACTCTTATGTAGTTGGTTTTCACTTTACCTTATCATCATAAATTCCTTATGCAACAACTCTAAGAGATTGAATATTTGTCTTCCTTAAAAGAAGAACCACCTTATATTTATTCTCAACCAATTAAAAATAATACTGTTGAATCTATGTGTCCTTCAAAACCTTCCATTGAATTCATTGAAGAAGACATGATTAATGATGAAATCCTCTTTCATGCTAATGATCCACCTCTCTTCATTAAATTATCCATTAATACCACCCTTATTAAAAAATTTGTAGTTGATGAGGGTTTTGGTATTAATGTGACCTCTTATGGATTTCACTATAACTTGGCTATAATAAAAGTCATCTTAAACAAAACCATCTTACTTGTCATGGTTTTGACAATACTAATCAAAATCCACTTGGTTGTGTATGTCTTCCCTTAACCATTGGTCTTAAGACCATTTAGACCAAACTCATTATTCTTGACCTTCCTTTATCTTATAACATACTCCTAGGTTATCCATGGACTCATAAAATGAGGGTCATTACTTCTTGTGGCAATCAATATATTAAATTTCTCCATAAAAAAAATGCTATAAGCATGAATCTGATCCCAACCCATGGAGTATTGAATTACCTAATCCTAAATCACAATATCATATTCCTACAATTCCTAAAATTAATAATGCTCCTTTACTTGAGTTCATTAATATGAATCTTGATTTACAAGTTAATCTTGTAGATTATGATTATGATGATCCCAATGAATAAAAAAATACTTGTAATACCACTATATTACCTCCATATATTTTAGAATGGCTTCCTCCTCTTTTACCTAGGGATCATACTATTCCTCTCATGGATGAGATTACCGATTCCCCCCCCCCCCCCCATGCAATGCTCAAGAGCCATCTTTACTTGAAGATAATTTTACTTGCAATGATTTAGGAGTGGATAAATTATTTCAAGATCCTCTCACCATGTCTCCTAAAACATTTAGTAATCTTGGGATTTCACCTTTTGAAGATCATCTTGAATTCTAAACATGTACAATTTCTCCTACATATGATGACAACTATATCATGGCCCAAGCTCAATCAGGAGACTTGGATGTCTTACATTATCAAAATACATTATCAAAAATTCATTCTTTCAATTGGGATGTGAATACCATTTTTGTAGTTAAACACTTAGAACCTGAGGGTTATCTTCTTCCATTTAATCCTCCTCTTATCAATTCCCCTTGGGTGGTAGAACAACTTACATCTTTTGAACTTTTAGAAGCACCTTCACCTTTTATACCTCCTTTGAATCTTCCCAATGAATCTACTCCATCTACTTCTTCTAATCCTACAATCACACTTGATTCCAAGGTAACTAATGTTCATCAAATACATTCTGAATATGATCCTCATGGTAACAAAATTCTATATCTAGAAATAGATGTTGAGTATTATGGTCCTCTTTGCCTAGTGATGAATCTATTCTTGAGTTACTTTATGCTTAAGAACCTCAAATCCCCCATAAAAATCATAAACTTGGACATTTTAAAACTAAACATCCTCACTTCAACAACTTTATTACTAGCATTGATCCTAAAACTAATCTAATTTCATCCTTACCCAATGCACCATACCACTTTCAAGATGGTAATGCCATTCTTATTGAAGAAACAAATCTAATTGAATATGGTACTCCCTCATGCCCTTGATTGATCATAGTTTCTAAATAACTTTCACCTTTGGAATATGATAATTTTAGCCTATTTTTCAATAAGTATCAAGAGGCATTCACATGGTCTTTCCAAGACATGCCTAGAATTGACCCTAACATAGTGGTCCATAACATCATTACCTATGTTGATGCCAAACTTGTGCATTAAAAGAAAAAAAAAATTCCTTCTGAAGTTACCAATTTATGCCATAAGGAAATAATCAAACTACTTGATGCTAGATTTATTAAACCCATGGATTATTCTAAATGGGTTTCCAATATTGTTCCTATTCAAAAAAGGTCACTATGGTCATTTGTATTTGTATTTATTTCCACAATATTAATCTTACTTATCCTAAATATAACTTTCCTTTTCCTTTAATAGATGTTGCTATCGATTCCATGGATGGATTTTTGGGATATAATTATATTCATATAACTCCTGAGGACCAGTATAAGATTACTTTCACCATGGAATGGGGTACCTATTGTTATGTAAAGATTCCCTTTGGTCTCAAAAATACTGAGACCACTTACCAATGTGCAATGACTAATATTTTTCATGACCTCATCCATAGAATTGTTGAAACATACGTGGATGATCTTATCACCAAATCCAAGCATCATAAACACAACCTTTTTGATCTTGCATCATCTTTGACCATCTCATTAAATATAAAGTCAGACTTAATCCTTTCAAATGTGTTTTTAGAGTTACATCTAGAAATTTTTTAGGATTCGTATTCTCTCTTCATGGCATTGATGTTGATCCAATCTAGATTAATTCTATTATCAACATGCCCATTCCTCATTCTATTCTTGATATTCATACCTAATTAGAAAAATTTGGGGCAATTAGATGATTCATTCTCAAGATGGATTATTGAATTCACTCAATTAATTATGTTATTAAGAAAGGTATAGCCTTGGAGTGGACAAATGCATGTCATAAAGCCTTTGATAATATGAAAGAGTCATTGCTTCATCCACATACACTTCATCCTCCTAATGATAAACCTTTAAATATTTATACTTCTTCCACATCTATTTCAATTGGGGAAATGATTTCCTGATAGGATGATACATACAAGGAGTATGCATCTATTATATCAGTTGAGGCCTCATCAATTATGAAACACATTAGACTAAAATTGATCATGATTACCTCACTATCTATTTTGCTATTGAAAATATTCATCACTACATGATTTACCAAACCACCTATGTCATCATTCATTTTGACCCCCTTTGTCATTATTGTCCAAAGCATTTCTTTTAGGAGATATAATTAACAAGTGGATGGTCTTAACAATGGAATTCAATCTTCACATTGTCATGAAAAAAGCTATCAAAGGGCAAGTCATAGCTGACCAACTTGCCACAACTCCTATTCTAGTCACTTATTCCCTTCAAGATAACCTTCCAAATGATACTATCCTTTATATTAAAGGTTTTCATAGCTTTACTACTGATCTTGCAGTTAATCAACTTGATGAATCTTCCCCTCCCTCTAGTACTACTAAATCAAAGGTAGTAATTAAGAAGCTTCCTAAAATTAATTTTGAATTATTGGACCCTACATTTTGATGGAACTAAATGCCTTCAAGGATTTGGGTTAGGTTGCATTCTCACTATTCCTCTCAATAAGATCATTCCTTTAGCTTTCCATTTTACATTTGACATCAATAACAACATGGCCAAGTACAAAGATCTTATCTTAGGTATGAGAGCTGATCTTGATTTAGACATACAATACCTTCATGCTGTAGGTGTTTCTCAACTCATTTACCATTAAGTTAGTGGTGCCTATCGATGTAAACATGAAATCTTGATCACCTATCATCAAATTGCAATCAATATTGCCAAGGATTTTATCTCTTTTACAATTGAGCCTATTCTTAGAGATCAAAATTCCATTATTGATTATCTTGCCTCTTCAACATCTCTTTTTCATCCACATCAAGTTATTTTTTATCCTTCTTTTATCATATAAATAATCAAATCCCCATCATAGAATCACCCTCTTGATTCACTTATTTTCCACATTGAAACTATTACCATCTGATAATGCCTATGGTATCAAAATATCATCCAATTAAAACATTAAACTTATCCTCTTGACTTGGATTATTGTGAAAAGACACATCTCCACAAACAAGCTTTTAAATACATATTTAGACATAACATCCTTCATTATCACAATTCCAAAGGTACCTTGATCCATTGTGTCATGCAAGATGAGGTCCCTCCTTTACTTGAAAAAGCACATGGGGAGATTTTTGGTGGTATTGTAGTAGACATGCTATAGATCTCAAATGCCTATGTATGGGTTATTATTGACCTACTCTAGAAAAGGATGCTATTGTATATACTAAAAAGTGTAATCCTTGTTAGCCTCATAATGGTCTCATTCACTCACCACTAGTTGAAATTCAAACCATTGAATCTCCTTGGCCATTTTTTACATGGGGATTTGATCTCATTGGTAAGATTCATTATTTCGAAGATAGATATGTCTTTATTATCACCGCTATCGAATACTTTACCAAATGGGTAGAAGCCATGCCCCTTGTCAATGTTACCTATCTTACCAGATATAAATTTACTCTAAACCAAACCATTTGTCATTTTGGAATTCCTTATACCATAATTTTTGATAATGGTGTTAATTTTAAAAATAAACATGTTAAACAAATTTACACCAAATTTAAGATTAATCACAAACTTTCCACTCTTTATCATCCACAGTGTAATGTTAAAGCTAAGGACACTAACAAGATTCTAAATAAAATCCTTCAAAAGATAATTTTTGAAGCCTACATAGATTGGAATCTTCATATTTATCTCACACTTTGGGCCTATTGAACTAGCATTCATACTACCACTAGGACAACTCTATTTTCTCTATTTTATGGTTCTGAGTCAATTCTTCCTCTTGAATTTGAGATTTATTATCTTCACATATCTCTTCATGGAATCATTCCTGATGAAGAACTACATGAGGCTCACCTTCATTCTCTTGATCTACTTGTTGAATGTCATCTCTTTGCCTTAAAACATAATCACCAATATAAGGCTCGCATTGCCCGATAACATAACAAACATGTTAAAATCCACACATTTAATGTTGGTGATCTTATCCTTAAATTAGACTACACTCATTAAAAAGAAGGCAAGTATTCCCAAAAATGGTGGGGCACATACTTAGTTAAAGATATTCTCATTCTAAGTACCTATCACCTTTAAACTAATGAAGGCCATATTTTCAAAGAACCCACCAATGCTCAATTCCTAAAAAAATACTTCAACTAATCATTTCCTTCTTATTATGATTTATATCTATATCTATCTAATACTTTTTATAGGTTAATTAAGCATGTGTCTCTCCCTCTACAATAGTTCCCTTTTTTTCACAAACCTTTAGTCCTCCATTTTTGTCCTTTTGGTTTATTGATGTACCACAATCTTCCTTATTTTCTTCCTTTTAATCTTATTTTTCATTCTCTTTCTATTTGATAATTTTAATTTAGTGCCCCTTGGGTTGTTATTTTGTGAGTTGATTTTTAATACCATAGATAGGACCCAACATCCCTCACAAAACCACCATATTTCATCTTATTTTCTTTCCCCTTTTTGTTTTTTATCAATGTTGTTTAGGCATCTTTGGGTTTTTCTTTGTGAGGTGATTTATACAAAGGCTCCCTAAATTTTGTTTTCTTCTTGTTTATTATCACCTTCATGGGTCTCTCTTTTATGATTTGTGTTTTTAAGATCACAAATAGGGCCCATCCCTCCTCCTAAAATTACCATTCTTTTCTTGTTCTTGATCTTTATTCTTAAACATCAACTTTTGCTTCTTTTACTAGATGGAATTCACAAACAATCTATGTTAGCATGTTTTCCTCCATTTCCCTCTTTCTTATGATAAGGAATCACACTTTTTTGTCATTGTATCCCTTATTTTTTCCCTTTTCCACATTTTTTTATAATTTTGAGTAATTAAAATTGTTCCATGTGTCATTCCTCTTGATTTTCCCTTTCTTTCATCTCCAAATTAGATAAAACAAGGTCAAAGCTAAGATAACACTTTTATTTCACTTGGATTTATGAGACTCTTAGACCCCATGTTATTTAAAGTTTCTCTCTTAGAAACCTTGTCCCAAATTTTCAAATAAAAGTCATCTTTAGCACCCATGTTTAGTTTTCTAAATCTATATGAAGGAGGAATCTAGAAAAAGTCATCAATAAAGTTAAAATCTAAATAAATTGAAAATAAAAGGAAATGATATCTAAAAGGCAACATACAAATCTCAAAATTCAAATCACACCAAAAGACATGATTACAAGCACATCTCCTATCTCTAATTAAAGCTCAAACTCCATAGTTGGATTTACATAGAGCTAAAGTCCTTTGGGGTATGGTAGGCCAGTAGATTGGAATAAGGGATTTAAAAAAAATCTATGGTGCTACCTACTTTCTCACACAAGTACCCAATCTTCATAGTTTATTGATGGCTTTGTAAGGGGTCCTAAAGAGTAGGGAACACATCATGGGGAGGTAGGTCCATTTTAATTTTCATGCATATAACCTTCATGGGATGATTTATATACTCAATTTTTTTACCATTGACTTGTGTTGCTAAGAGAAGTTCTTCATAGTTCTTAAGGTTGAAACTCCTCTTGTTTTGACAAACATAATTTGAATGTATTGACTTAGATAAAGAGCTCCCTCTACCTTGGTTTTTCCTTCATTCTCCCCTCCATCCATTTCATTTCCCCCCCTTGATAGCCAAATTGTGATTCCAAATATATTTTACCTCTTATTTCAATTCCTTCTTCTTCATTTCTTAAAAACATGCTAGTACTACTCTATTTCAGTTTTATCTATCTTTAGAAGTGAAACAATATGTTCAATTAACTTTGGATCATTTTATTTATATCACTTTAAATTTACTAGACTCATTTTACCTTCAATTTTCCATTTATCATGATTTTGTTGTCCAATTGTTATAGACACTTGAGTTCATACCCCTTTTTCCATTCTTGAGCGAGATACGGTTTGTTATTGCTAACTCAATAATGTTGTTTTCCATTTTATGCACCTTTTTACTATGATGATTGAGATGTGGATTATTTCTACTTACTCATCAATATTGTTTTACCATTTTGTTTTTCCTTTTACCATTGATTTGTCTTTATTATAATTATTTTTTTAAACATGTATCCTTGATTTGAATTGGTGAGTTTTCCTTTTTTTACTTGAGGTTTAATTTTTTTAGTTTTTTGGTCTCTATTAGCCTTAGATTTTTAGTTACTCGATTTGATCTTGTTTGACTTGGTCATTGGTCTATCATAACACTTATTACCCAACTTGCCAAATTCCCAAGTACATCCCATCCACATAGCACTAGTTATCTTAGATTTTTTTACATTTGTTTTTTTTGCTCCTTAGTTTTGTATTTTTTGGTTTGTTGAAAGTAGTTTCTATGCCTTACATAATCAAAACTAATAACAAAGAAGATAACCATCCCAAAATAAAAAGGTAAGTCAAGGTACACATTGCATTTACTTTTTTTAGATTAGTTTCCCTTTATATCATTTAATTTTAGTTATTTTATGATTTTTAAAATACTGTAACTCTTTTTTAGCATCTACATTTTGTGTGTCCTTATGTTCTTTCTCAAAGCACCATACCCTATTACACCTTAATGACATGCGATGAGATTGAAGTGGGGCATATGTATACACATAATATTTTTAACTTTTATCAAATATTAGTGCCTTACGTATTGAATGAACCTATTTTAATTTGTATTGACAAGTTGAAAGACAAAAACATGAGTTAGATGATCCAAGTATTAGATGAGGTATCCCCCCTCAAAATGGGAAATGATGGAGGAGAAATTAGAATCAAGTACCAGTTGGATAAGAAGTGAATTATGTGAATGGAGGATAACTTGGTATCTTTCATGTATGTATACTAATATGAGCTATAGTTGAAAAAGTCAAGAATAGGTAAGGTTGAGGAGGACTCGGATAAAAATAACCAAAGCATAGCTTGTAAGCGATAGATGAGAAGGTCAAAAAAATCAAATTTGTAGCTCTAATGGACTATGTGTCCTAGGTATTTGAGGTAAGAAGTGCCCATAAAAAACACAAAAAAATTTCAGGTGATAGGATGAGCTTGGTCACCATCTTAAACACCTAATATACATGCATGTGTACAGTAGCCAACTATAGAAGAATAACATAAGTGGTCAAGACAAAAAATGCAAGATTGGTGTAAAAGGGTCAATGAGTGAGGAGATATTTGTGATATCTAATGAAAGTCATTGTGGGAGAGATTTAAGTGATTTCCAAGGGTGATTTTTAGGGTTGGGGAGATATATGTGATCTCCAAGTTGGTGGTCATGGTCAGGGAGATATACTTTATCTCCAAATTACCCTAGAATATGGGTAAATTCTAAAAAGTTGGGGTTATTGGTACAAACATTAATTCAATGGTGTTAACATTAGTTACATCACCAATTTTGATAATAAATAGTGCCAAAGTTGGTGGCTTAGGGTAATATTACCAATGTTAATAGGCTTAAGTGTTGACATTGATGGATTAGGTCAAGTATGTCAACATTGATGGGTGACCAAAATTAACAAAAGGGGGTTTGGTATCCCACCAAATTCATTTGCAACATTTCATTAGAGATAAATATAGATCTAACTATGATAGAGATGGTAGGGCTAAGAGGGGACCCAATGAGAGACATGCCACCACAAGAACTAGATGTGCCAACCTAGAGGAAATGGAGAGATGAGGTAAGATCCTCTATGATTTGGGTTGAAACATGATTTAGTTATTTTGATTTTATATACTAATTTAGAGGTAGGGTGGAAATAAAATGTTAGTAGATGGGTAGGAAATGGGGTAGGGTAGGTTTAAGGTAAGTTGGGAGGGATTTTGGGTAGTCTTTAGGTGAAAATTTAAACTTTTAGGGATGGGTCATTTGGCCCTAGGGCCAAACCAATCACTAACATCAATGGGGTCTACTAATGTCAGCCAACATGGCATTGATGTCAATAGGTTTTTGTCAATGTCTGCTAACACCTAGCACTGATGTTGGCATTAAAACTAATGTCGATGACTATAAAGAACCAAAAAATAGGAGAAAGGGTTAGTTTGGATCCATAATTAAAGTAGTCCACTATCCTACTAGCTGAGCTAACCTCAAAAGACCCCATGTTGACTGAGTGTTACCTATATAACTCAGTTGAGGGCCTCAGGATAATGTAGTTCTCCTAGAGCTTAGGGAAAAATATCTAAGGTATGATTAAAAGTGTGTTTAAAAAAGAGAGGTTGAGATAGGTTAGGAGACCCAGGGCTTAAAATATAGGGCATAGGATCAAGGGGTAGGGATATAAGCCATGAGGCATAGAGTTGTGATAGGTAGTTAGGCCTAGGGTGGAAAGAGAGAGGTAGTAAAGTTTAGGGTAGGGAGGGGAGAATAGGGTAGATAGTTAGGTGGGCATATTATTGAGCTAACCTTAGAAGACCCCATGTTAATTGAGTGCTACCTACATAGCCTAGTAGAGGGCCACCTTATACCAATGTAGTTCTCCCAAAAAGAAGTGAAAAAAGGTGGTAGTAGGTTATATTAGTAAATATGTGACTTGATTTGTGTGTGTATAGATACAGGCTAGGATGGAACTGATACTATGGGATGGTCTACCAACGTTGTTGACTTATATGAGGAGGGATGTCACCCAAATGAGTGGGAGCACATGGTATCTATAGATTTATGGAGAGTGTGATGATAGTTTAGAGTCACCCAAGATGTGAGCTTGATGATAACATTGATCAAGAGGTGGGATCACACTATCAACACCTTCCATCTACCAATCAATGAGTTGATAATGACCTAGGAGGATGCATAAAATATATTACAGTTACCACTCTAGGGTGAGGAGCTCTTCTCATGATCGAGGGAGGAGCATGATATGTATATGGTGACATTATTTGGTGAGCATGTGAGTGAGGTGACTTATCATTTGGTGAGTTTCACCTATGAGCCACTATATACTGCTAATGAGGAGTAACATAGGCTGAGCATCTTGATGATGATATGGATCATAGTGTATGCACTACTAGATGTAGATGGTGGGAGATTTTTGATTATATTGATGCGTGTGCTAGTATAGATGGTTGAGTAGTGAACTATTTTTACATGGGGACCAATGTTTTTGGCTCAATTATATAGAGAACTATGGGTTTTGAAATTATGATGGAAATATAGTTTGTGTGTCAACCATTTACTATACTATTGGGCATATGAGCATATCATGGTGACATGACCATTAGGGTTACCTATTACAATTCTATCTAGCTTGAGGGTGGGTTTTAGAAGGTCGAGGGATGGTATGACATATACTTGAGTAGATGATGTAGTGCACGACATTACTTATTATAGGTGCATGATTGAGGGTTTGATCCCTATATATATTTTGTGGAGACCTTACCTAAAATACCCCATATTTAGAGGATAGGCACAACAACTGATTGGATTGTAGAGCTCATTATGTGTTAGGGGAGATGAGCCAATGAGCTGGAGATGGTACCCATGGCATGGGTAAAGAGGTAGTTTGGCCTACTACAAGATGTACCACCTACCTTCCCTTGATATAAGAGGGATGATATAAAGGCACCCCTATCTTTTCTTTAGAAGATAGATGGACCATATTTTGAGGAGTTGCCAATTGGGCCAGGCATAGTTGATCCATGATGTATAGTGGCATATATGGTTTGGTGGGTAGGATTGCATCATGTCTTTAAGGTCAGGAGGCCACCACCAAATTTGTAGAGTGTGGTGAGGGAGAGATATATAGTTATAAAAGCATGGTATGCAGTAGTATAGGCTAGAGATATAGCTTAGGCATAGGTTTTAGCCTTATAAGGACAAGTGGTGACATTACAGGGCTAGGTTAGGGAACTATAGGGCTAGGTTATGGCACTATAGGGCTAGGTCAAGGTGTTATAGGGTTAGGTTACTACATTGATAGTAGAGAGGGATAATTTAAGAGTAGTAGGTTAGGATACTCCTCCTCCACTATAGGGATTGGTATAGTTTAGGCCATCAGTAGGTGCGATGGGACCATGACAGACTATATCTCTGGAAATATATACTACTACCCTTAATGAGATTTCCTATAATGAGAGGGCCATTAGGAAGTTTCCATAGATTTAAAGGTATTCTGTGTTTAGAGAGTAGGAGAGATTAGTGACACATGCCATAGATTCTAGCTCATGTAGACTCAGATGAATGAAGAGTGGTGATGACATTACTTCTTCACGACCACATGAAGAGCCTCAAGGACTCTAAGTGCCATAGTTTGTTTACATTATATATGTTATATATACACTAGCCTATGAGTTGAAGATGAGAGATGTATTTTTTGAGAGAGATGATTTTGTTGATGATGTATTGATAAACATGTATGTTGAGCATTTATAGATATGATATGTATATTTATTTTGATTTTGAGATGTGCTTATTGTGATTATGATGATGATATTGATGTAGATAATTATGTTAATGTTATGTTAATTTTGATGTTAATGTTGAGCATATTAGCTGATGTATACTAGCATTTTCCATGTGTGATGGATAGTATAGGTGGTTTGTTATCTTCATCTTAGCAATCTTCTATATTCATGATGGTGTATGCTTAAAATGAATAGGTTGGTTATGTTATTTTATTTTAGCATTTTTCCATATGTGTGATGGTGTATGCTTAAAATAAATAGAGTAGGCCTAATAGTGTTAGTATGATGTTTTTTTATCTCAATAGAGAGATTGACATGTGATTTGATTGGGAAAATGAAGAGGTAGAATGCTCATGTGCTAGAAAAGACCATAATCATAACATAAATAGGCTTAGAAATATGAGCTTCTTTGATGCCTTATAGCATTGGACCATTTTTTGTGTTATAAAAGTGTCATGTTCACTTTATGTTAAGTGAGTTCAAATTCCCTTGAAATATTATGAGGGGAAAAAGGGTAAAATGGAAGAAAATGTTTGGGTAGCATAATCTTCAAAGTGGGAATGATATTCCCTTACTGTGGGTGACCTGAGAACTACTATATGCAAGTCCATGACTTAAATCTTTTTTTTTATTTTGTTGTGTAAGCTTATCAATAAAGGAAGCCTATAATGGGATTTTGTATGTGTAGAGGTAATATAAAGCTAATCAATATGATAATCTACTTGACCCACTTGATGAAGTATTCAATTGCAGTAATGATAGAATGATGATGGAGAGATGAATAAGGGTTAATCTCCCTGATTAGATCCAAGCCCCATTGGGAGAAGGACCAAATGTATTTGGTGACTTGTAACATGACTCAAAATGTGAAGGAGGTTAGCTTATTATTGAAATTTTATTCAATGCCAAACATAATCAATATAGTCTTGATGGAGTGTGGCCCAATAATAGCCCAGTTGAAAGATACACTTAGAAATGGCATGACCATTAAAATGTCCACCATAAATCCCATCATGGACCTACTTAATAGCAAAGGTAATCTCAATACTAATGACGCATCTAAGAAAGAGACCATCAAAACCTCGCTTGTAGAGAAGTCCCCCTAACATAGTGTAATGAATGGCACATTTTATGAAGGTGCATCTCCCATTATTGAAGAGATGAAAATGGTTAATAGAGAAATAAAGGTAATCTGTGAGTTGATTTTACCATAAGTCATGTAGGTTAGATGTTAAATTTTTGATAAAGAGGATGTTAGTTGATACATAGGAGGGTAATGTTAAGTGATGCATGATGACATAGATTTTTGAGGAAGAGGATGAAGAGGGTATGTGTGAGGAAAGTAAAGTTATTATGTCAACAAAATTGTTTGCAAATCAAGAAATAGTTTGTAAGAGATAAGAGTCAAATGATCCCAAGAGTGTATCTACAAGATGTTTATACTACTACAGAATCTCATTTTTGCATAGGTAGGAACCATTA
Source organism: Torreya grandis (assembly GCA_037957365.1). Lineage (NCBI taxonomy): Eukaryota > Viridiplantae > Streptophyta > Pinopsida > Cupressales > Taxaceae > Torreya > Torreya grandis. The sequence goes on along the minus strand of JARHVA010008551.1, from coordinate 298,411 downwards.
ACTTGGTTAACCATTAGTTGAGAATCATTGAAAATGGTTATGGATTTGATACCTAGGAAGAGAGTTATTTGAAGTCCTAAGATCAAAACCTCATATCCAACTAGATTGTTAGTGCATTCAAAATCTAGAGGAATAAGAATGACTCCTGCACCCCCACTATATTGACATTTAGACTCATCAAATAAAATCATCATTTGATAGGAGATGTCATTGGTGGAGAGAATTATGATGGATTCATTAGGTAATTCAAGGTTTGAAGGTTGGTTGTCAGGCAAAGGGGTGGTAGCTACCTAGTCAACAATTGCTTACCCCTTAATAGACTTTTTTTGAATAAATTCTAAGTCAAATTTAGCAAGGAGCATGAGCCATCGAGCTACATGTTGGTTGTGATATGTCTTGGAATGCATGTATTTAAGGGGATCACTATGGGTGACCACATAGGTTTTGTCATTTAGAAGATAATGGTGGATCTTGAAGGTTGAAAAAACTAATGCAAGGCAAAGTTTTTTTAGTATGGGTATATTGAGTCTCATAATCAGTAAGTGGGTAGCTGATGTAGTAAACCACCTATTCTCGATGTTGGTCATCTTGATGTGAAATCATAACACCTAGAGAACGGTCTATTGTAGATATGTATAGGTAGAAAGGCTGATTTTCCTTAAGTGGAATAGGAAATGGTGTAGAAAGGAGATATTGTTTAAGTTCATCAAAATCTTCTTGGCAATTTCTATTCCAATGTAAGGAAACATCATTTTTAAGGAGATGGTGAAAGGGTCAGCAATGATCTGACAACTAGGAGATGAAGTGATGTATTGACTAAAGTTTTCCTTGTAGGCTATGGAGTTGTTTGATATTAGTAGGTGGAGGCATATCTAGTATTACTCTAACCTTAACATGGTCGACATCAATACCATAGAGAAAAATGATAAAACCTAAGAGCTTATTAGAAAGAACACCAAAGACACATTTATTTGGGTTGAGTCAAATTTTATATTGGAGGAGATGAGTAAATATGGTTTTGAGAATCATCAAGAGATCTTGGTGAAGTTTAGACTTGCTGAGTAAGTCATCCACATAATCTTCCATAATTTTATGTAAGAGATCATGGAAGATGTAATTCATAGTGCATTGATAAATGGCACCAGCATTCTTCAAACCAAAAGGCATGACCTAATAATAGAAAGTCCCCCATGGGCTAATGAAGGTTATTTTGTGTTGATCCTTAAGAGTGACCAGGATTTTATTATATCCAAAGAAACCATCCATAAGGGATAACATCTCATGGTCATCTATTAGATCAACAAGTTGGTTTATACTTGAAAATGGGAAGTCATATTTTGGAAAAGTAAGGTTTAAGTCATGATAGTTAGTGTAAATGTAGATTCCCCTAGTCACTTTAGTGATAGGAACAATATTGGAAATCCATTGTAGCTATTTGATGGTTTAGATAAAGTTAATAGAAAGGAGGTGTTGGAGATCTTCTTTGAAAAAGAGAGAAATATGAGGACGCATCTTGTGAAGATTCTACTTAAAAGGTTTAACATCTCAATTAGTGACAATGTTATGGGTGGTGATAGATGGGTCAATACCAGGCATGTCAGTATAAGACCAAGTGAAGCCTTTGTTGTGGTTATTAAGAAATTTGGCATAGTCATCTTGCTCAAAGGAATTCAAAGATTGACCAATCTTGAGGATGTGAGGGTTATGATGAGAGGGCATATTGATGTCAATGGTTGATTCATTCATCATAGCTTGTGTTTTGGATAAGAGTGATCATTGGATATAGGAATCATCTACACCTATATATGTGAGAATAACATCATCATCTTAACACTATATAGTGTTAATAGTGGGTTAATATTCATCAATTATTTTAGGATGAATGAGGGGAAGGGACCTTATTTCCTTACCCTAGCAATAGGTGAGAGGCCCCTAAATGGATGGCATTTATTGAAAAAAAATTAGGAGGTATAGATACCTCTGATTCAATAGGTGATGATGGATAAGGTGGTTGGGAAGGAGAGACTATCTCTCAATAATTGGTACATGGGAAGTTTTAGTGAGTTTACTTGGTTTGTCATATCCCACTCCATGCCTCTTTTTGGCATTTTCAATGGTTTGGCTATTAGGATATTCAATAGGTGTATGGACACCTTGTTAGTAATGACCAAAAGCAAATCCTTTCCAAGCACACCTATAAAGATACGTGTGCACAAATATAGGGTTGCTTAGGAAAGAGAAGTCATAGGTAAATGGTTTTGGCAAAGAAGATGGATTGCTGACAGTGGGAGCCTGATCAATTCCATTATATGTAAAATTAGTTCAAAGGTTAGGGGGCCCATAAAGAATGACCATCGCAATGCATGGATCATAATTTAGGTAGATGTGAAACTTTCCATACTCTTATGGATTATATAATATTTCAATCATTAATAAATGATATTCATTGAGTGATAAATGTTGAAAAGTTTCCTCCATGGGATCCTTGTTAGGAATTTATGTTATCAATATCTATGTGATTGAGGGAGTGGAGCTTGTGGAAGCTTCATAAGTATCATGCAAAGAAGATGATGTTTTTAATGGAATGAGAACATCATTGGGACTATAAGTCATGTTGTATGTTTTAAATATAGGTGGGTCAGTGGGTATAATATGGACTTGCCCATCATGCTCAAACTTGATAGATTGGTGCAAAGTTGAGGGTACACATGTCATAGCACATATACAAGGTCATCCAAGTACTATGTTATATTATAACTCTCCTTATATAACATATACAATCTTAATAATTGTGAAGGGACCTACATAGATATGAAAGATATGAGTACCCACTGTAGTAGCTGTGGTATCATTAAAGGAGTAGAGTACTACATCAATTTGAGACATGAAATTATGAAAAAGATCTAATTATTTTTAGGCATGGGTGGAAATAATATTGATACTATCTCCCCCATTGATCATGACTCTCTTGATATAAGTTTTATCAATATATGTAGTAATAAAAAGGGTATAATCCTAATATTCAAGGTGTTGAAGTGGAATTTTCAAATTACTAAAGGAAATCAAGGAAAAGGAATTAAGGGAGCTGACCAAAGCTATAAAAGGTTGGGGATCATCAAGTTGTACCTGAATTGATTGTAAGGCACTAATCAAAGCTTGATGGTATTGGGATGAGTTTTGGATTAACTCATACAAGGACATTTTCATAGGAATTTGGTGAAGCTTTTTCAACATCAAACTTTGAATAACATCCAAAGATGTCAGTTTAGGGATACCCAAGATGGAAATATTTGGATTAGGAGGAGTGTCTTTGGTGAAGGGATGAGCCCAAGGAGTAGTGACCTTTTCTTTACCTTTATCCTTTTGTTTTTGTGACCACGTGGCCACATTAACTATGTTGATCTGGAATATAGGTGGAGGTGGTAAAGGGGATATGACCACATCTTTGGGTTTGAATTTAGGTGGAATAATAGGAGACATTTTGGATGATAGAGGTGGAATAATAGGTAGGTTAATGGGAGTATCAAAAAAGAGAGTTTCAACATCAAAGTTTTGGTGAATGATTGCCATGAGGGCTTTATAATTCTCAGTATTATGTCCAGGTGAATGATGATATAAACACACTTATGTATCATTAAACCAAGATGGTTTCATTCCTAGAGGACTATAAGGCTTAATGGGAGGAAGAGTTATTATGGAATATTGTAACAACTAACATAGGAAAAATCTCTAAGAGCCTATAGTGGGCTCAAATTTATTGTGGTAATAGGAATGGACACCTTATTTTGTTTAGGATTAATGGGAATAATTTTTCATGGTGCCTTGTTTGGTGGTGGTGGAGTTACATGTTTTAATGACACTTTCTTGGTGTTAGGTATATTGGTATTAGATGTGAAAGGCCAACCAGGTGGTAAAGGTAGTAGTGGAGGTAACTTAACCTTTTATTTTTCTTGGGTGGATAATACTCCAACTAAAGTAAAGAGGTGTGGTCACAAAATTGATGATAAAGCTGAGGGTTAAAGAGGGGATTGATGAGATCTAGAAATCTTAACATTTTTATATAGTTTAGGCTATGAAATTCAAAATTGTGGTTGAGGAGTTAAATCTAATTTCATTTATGGATGAATTAAATTAGAGATGGGGTGTATGCCTAAAGGTCTGATCTGATTTAATGTGGTAGATGCCTATGACGGCGAGGGTTTTAACATATATGGATGAGCTTCTAGTGATTTTGGTGAATAAGCTCTAACTTTGTGAAATACCTTGGGGTAAAGGGTAGTGAAAGTGTTGGAAGTAAAGGTAAACATTTGTTATATTGGATAAGGAGTATTAAGCCATCCCCAAAATGCTACGTGATCTAGCTTTGTGGAGTCAAGAAATTCTAGACTTTTCACCAATCATGAGAAGGGTTTAGATGAATTTGACATAGGCCTTACGGTTCAATATTTAGAAGTCTAAGGTGTTTAAGAAAGAGGGAAATTATTGGTCTCTACTACTTTGGGCCAAAGATGAGAAAGAGCCGCAATGGGGTCTTCTTCGATAGAGATAGCAGAAGAGGCATGGCCTTGTATGGGTGGAGGATAGGTAGGTGAAGAGGGTTCCTCAAGGGGGTAAAACATGGGTATTATTTCTCCCTCAACATGTGGGTGAGGAACAAGTAAAGTATGATCCTCCATAGGTAAATTAAGGGGTAATAGTGGTACAATTGGAGTAGGCACAATAGTTCTCTCATCTAATGTGGGAGTAGATAACACTAACTTTTCTAGGTGCAAAGGTGGAGTGGATGGGGTAATACTCTCTATTAGTGGAGGAGAGGTAGGTGAAGAGGGTTACTCAAGAGGGTATAACATAGGAATGATATTCCCTTCAATATGTGGTTGAGGAATGGGTAGGGTGAGGTCTTCAAGTGGTAAGAGGATAGGTCATATTGGTGCAAAAAGAATTGGCAATACATGCTCCTTTAATGGCAAAAGAAGTGGTAAAAGAGGATCCTTCTCATGTGGTAGTGGAATGGGTTAAATAGGCTCTTCTACTTGGGGAGGAAAAATAGGAAAAACAAATGCCATTAACTATGGGGGAGTAGTTGATAAAATGGGTGCCTCCTGTTGAGGGGGAAGTTGAACTAGAGGTAAAGGAAATACCATATTAACCATATGGATATTATGACCACATGAGTTAGTCATGGGTTGAAAAATATTTTGATTGGGTTAGTGGTTAGGAAAAGGGTGTTTGAACACATCCATACTTTGATTAGGGGGTGCATTAGGATTATCCAAGATGAGATCACCTCTATCAAGCATGCCTTGAATAATGTTTTTTAATATCTTACAATTATTATAATTGTGGCCTTTAAATTAATGGTAACCGTAAAACTAATCTTCCTTGTACCAAGTTGGAATAGGATGAGAGGGGTTAAATTATATAGAAGGTTTGATTTGAGGAAGGGTTATGACACCTTGTTTCAATATTTTTTCCAAAATGGATGTATATGACTCCCTAATGGGAGTGTATTGTCTTTGTTTATACCATTATTGGAATTTCTTGGTCAAATCATAGGAAGTCAAGGAATTAGATTGGTTGGTGGTTGTGGAAGAAGCTGACTTACTGACCATCATGTTGGTGGAGCCTTTAGATTTTTGGTTAGAAGGAGAAGTTTTAGAAGAGGAGTTATTTGATTTGGAATTGGGGATCTTACTACACAACTTGACTCTACCTTTGTCTATAGCCTGAATCTTGAGTTTTCACACCATTGTAAAGGCTTTATCAAAAGTACAAACTTATCAAATGTGCAAAAAGTTTGTAATTGGAATGTGGATGAAATGTGTTTAGCACATGCCTTGGAAAAGAGATCAATAAGCTCAGGTTGGGGTAAGGAGAAGGAGAGTTGATTAATCAAGCCTCTCTAATGAGTGACAAAATTTATGATAGACTCATCATCAAATTATCTAATAGAATAAAGGTCTCTAATAGAAACCTTTTTAGAAATGTTAATAGAGAAATGGTCTAGGAATATTTGTGCGATCTGGGTAAATGAGAAAATGGAGTGCTGAGTTATAGAGCTATACCAATCCAAGGCAACACCTAAAAGAGACATAGGGAAAGTATGAAGTAACAATGCATCATCATGCCCTATTAAATAACAAGCATGCATAAATGCTCATAAATATTTTTGTGGGTCCTCTTTACTCTAGAAATGAGTAAATTTTGGGAGTTCCCATTGGATTGAATAAGGAAAAATAGGCATAAAAGGATGGATGGGTTCATTGCATATCTGATCATAAGATAACACATTCTTTGAACCAAAAACATATGTATATAGATTAGACACCTTGTCTATCAACATCTTAATGAGGCCTGGAGGGGGATTAGTCTAGGGAACACCTCCTAAGTTATAAGGAATATGATATGAAGCAAAGGGAGTATATGACATAGATTTCTAAGATTGTATTGTGGTAACATAAGAATAATGAGTCATAGGATGGGGGCAGAAAGAAAAGGGGCTTGTCCTATTGGGTTAGAGACTATGCTTTAGTTGGATGTTGTTATTATAGGTTCGGTTATTAGCATGGTGAGACTAGATGAAGGGTAAGTCATAACTCATGTAACTATAGGTGTGAGAGTAGATGGAATAGGTACCACTAAATTTTGAAATGGGGTGTGACTTGACTAAACTAGTTGTGGTTGTGAATGTAGGGAAGTCATGCCAGGGTTTAGGTGAGATTGGGTAGTTGGTGATGCTAAACATTGGACATTATTTATGGTTGGGTTAATTTTTGAGGTGGTGTTTTGAGTAACCATGGTGAAAATAGTGGAAGAAGATGAAACTCAAGTTATCTCCATTAGAAAGGTTTGCATACCATAGATTGGGTCACTTGAAGAATTAAAAGTTTGGCTCATGGCAAGGTAATGCTAAAGGGATACCACATTATGATCAAAAAATTTAGCATAATCTTGATCTCTTTTAGGCATAATGGGAATTTGGTTAGGGTTGGGAGTATGCTCTGTATCTAAAGTATGCTCCATGATAGATTGAACAACAAGAGGGGAAGGTGGAAGTGGTTGTCAACTTGCATAATCGATAAGAATTTGGGCTTGAACTCGCATCAATACCATGCAAGAGGAAGTATAAATAGTTTTAATACTCTATATTAGTGATAAAATAAGTAAAAAGTAGGTTTGGGTGTAGGTAAGTGTGTTGTTTCAGCTTGTTGTTTTGAGCAAATGAAAACTACATAGTTGCTAACATCAGTTGTGTTAAATGATGTCGATAGTAAAAGTTTACCGATGTTGATGGGATTAACTGATGTTAGTAGATAAATTATGCCAATGTTAGTGTAGTTAACTGATGTCAATTATTGTGATATCTTAGGAGATGGAAAATATAATGTTTTATGAACCCAAAATTAGAAACTAGGTAACATAGTGGATGAAAGAGGTCTGTGTAAGAAGGAAGAACACTTAGAAAACCTGATATAATAGGTTATACAAACTAAGTATTAGAAATAGTGTTGATTTTGTGAATCAATAGAAAAACATCCTTACCAATTCCAAAATATAGAAGGCAATAAAAAAGAAGAAAAATAACATACAACCACTATTTATTAACTCCTAGAGATTAATTTTAGTCTCATGTTGGATTATGACTTAATAAGATAGTGAGAAGAAAATTTGGTTGTCAAAGGTAATAGAAAGCAATCTAGAGCTAGTTTTAGGTTAGTTTTAGTGCTCAAGAGGAAATATATGTTAGACCAAGTACATGGCTTGTTATAGGATCTTTCTCCATACATTTCATAGACTTAAAGCTAAGCCAAGCCACTTAGCCAAAATATACCTTCTATCTAGAGTTTATACTCCGCCAGAGAATGGAGTAGGTTCTCCCCTTGGTGATGAAATCCAAGTAAGATAGTTGGGTAGGGTAAGGTAATCCACTAGGTGATGAAATATTGATGGGCCTTATCTTAGGTGAGTTTAGATGTTTGTTTTTATGAGTGTGATCTGGTTGTGTAACATAGGTGTACTAAAATTCATTCATAATGCTTGTAATTAACTAGGTGAGCTAATATATGCAAAAAGCAAATAATGAAGTGCAGTAAGTTTTAAACCCAAATCTAAAATTTTTAGATTCAAATGAAAACAAAGATGAAATAGGAGTAGAGAATGAAATTCACTATCCTAATGTGCATGCAAGAAAGAGATAAATAAGAGATTTTTTATTCAATCTTGTAAGAAAAATGATAAATTACCTTTAGAGGTAAAGAGAATAGAAGAAATTTTAGTTTATTGCCTTTAAATAAAAAATAAAATGTTGAATTTTTCATTTTAAGAGAGAAAAGAAGAGGAATGTGAAATAAATGAAGTTTTCACTATAATTCACCTATATGAATGCTTAAAACAAGCAATGAACCCAAAGAAAGCTCTAGGGTCCCACTAGGCATGACAAAAATGTTTTGTTAAAATTTGTCTATTTCAAGTATAAAGAAAAAATAGAAAAGTAGGATAGGGATAAGTGATTACAATGAACCTAGATTGGTTTGCATGCCATATCCAGACATTGTGAGCACTCCTCTTTGGCTAGGGAGGACTACTTGTAAGTAAGAAAGTAATACCAAAAAATGTTTGTTAGCAGTTATTTGAGTGGGCTACCAAGCTACGTACTTGTTTTAGGAAGTGTCAAAATCTCCTTAGAGATGATAGTCTACTTTTGAGAGATGAAAGAGTAATAAATAACTAAAATAGAGGTAAAGAGAGAGTAAAAGAGAGATAATGTTACCATTATTCAAAACCTGAGTGTAGTAAAAAGTAATAAAGTGTAGGTGGTGTGTTTTGTTTGTATTTTAGAAGTCATTTGGGTAAGTTTTGGGAGGGTTAGGAAATTCATACTTGTTGACATCAGTTATTTTGTCGAGGTTAGTAAGTGTGTGACTGATATCGATTATGCTATCGAGGTCGGTGGTGGAAGGTAACTAATGTCAGTTAGTCTATCAAGGTCGATAGGGGCAATAATTGACTAGGATCTTGAGAAGACTTTTTTGGGTTTTGGAAATGGTTTTGGTCAGGTCTAGAGGGTTGGGGGAGAGTGAGAGAGAGAGAGAGTATTATTTAGGTAGATCTAGTTAGAGGTTTGGTGTGTTGGAATAAGGAAAAATAAGCAGGGAGACTTTATAACTCCTTCATGGGGGTTCAGTCAAGAATGCGTAAAGTAATGAACAATAAATATAAAGTGATTGTAATGTAACTACTTAAAATACCTATAGAATAGGTGATATACTTAGCTATAGTGGAGACTAAATGATAAGTTCCAGATGGATGGCCCTTATTAGGTAGTCTGAACTGATGCTTCGAATGGAGAAAACAAGCAGGTGCTACTGGTTCTTAAGAGCTTGGTTCCTGATCTGGGTTGACTTATGCAAGATAAAAATAAGCCAAGATGATAAAATTTGAATTCCAAAAGCTTGGATGAAAATAAGAGTGAATTTTCTTGATTTCTACTGACTCGAACATCAGTTTGGATTTTGGCTTATATAACTAATGTCAATGATCCCACTGATGTTGGCCATGGGTTGACTGATGTTAGTGGCCTTAGAATAGGCAAAAATACTATCTTTGGATAATTTTATATTGCTTTTCATGCCAAGTATGGCACCTATTAAAAAATAGTAAAAATATGAGGTTAATAAGGATGTAGTCGATTAGTAATTTAGTTTTGAGGTGAGAACAAGTCTTGGGTAGTTAGCATAAGAAGACTAAGTCTTGAGGTGACTCATCAAGTAAGGATTAGTCTTAGGATAAGGTGGCCTAATAAGGTGTAAAAAGGGGTTTTTAATTAACTTAGTCATATATTTCAAATTAATTAAATATGTGAGGGGTAAAAGTATGGGTAGGTAGGCTAATTATTATTATTGAAATAAGGATCAAGGGGGGTTTTCAACACAAGGAGTTGTGCATGTGTGTGACTCAATTTTAGTGTCTACACCTATCACAACTCAATATTTTTGAGTGCATTCCTTAAGGGGTACACTAAGAAAGGGGTGAGCAGACCTTTGGTGCTTTGAAGGATTGTTGTCCCTTATTTCCATATTATTTCAAATCCATTTAGCTCATATAACCTTTCCCTAAGTTATTTTTCCTCCCTTGCATAATCCTCTAGTCTTTTCCTCTTTCTATCCTTCTTCTCCTTACTTTACACCCTGTTTACTTGTTTAGTACACTAGGATGACCTAGTCAACCTAGTGTATTCTAGGGTCACTTTAGCTCTTTTTACTTGTTTATCTTCCAACCTACCTAGCATAGACTTTAGGCATTAACCTAAGAATGTACTAGGTCGACCTAGTTGACCTAGCACAACCAACATATCCAAATGATTTTCAAGTGAGATAATCCTATATATACAAGGTAATTTTGATCATTATTAATAATATGCAATAAAGAGTTATTATTTTCTCATGCTTATTCATAATTTTCTCTTCCACCATTCTACTTGAGGAGTCTTAGCTTAGGTTTCTTATTTGGAGAATCTAGTTTTGTGGATAGGTCTTAGACACTTTAGCCTAACAAAGTGATCTTTATGAACCACAACAACCTCTTGTGAAGCCACATTAGCTAAGGGAGATATTTAATCATGATGGGTTCACATTTAGGTAAGTATATTCTAACTTTTTTCTCCTCTCTTTTAGTAGATAGAAGTAGCATAAGCGTTGGATCAAATAATATTACTCTTCATATTCTACGTATTAGGGTGTTACTCATACATAATTTAATTGAAGTTACCTATACATATTTGATTACTTTGAATCTAACCCCTCACTTTTTGACACAAGATTTGGTGTGCACTAGATTAGTTTACTTTTCTTATTATTAGAATAGTTTACTTTCTTGTTTATTACATAAGTAAACATCAAATAGGGTTGTTGTGTGATTATGTTAGAATGTAGGCTTTAGAAACCTTCCTAGCATGATCTGTTGTGATAATTGATACAAGTTATCCCTCAATTAGGTCTAGCAAATCCCCATATTGGTCATTATATTTCTTAACAAGTGTATACCCAACCAAAAGTATAGGTGTACTCTATCTTCTCTCATCTAGTATCATGCAATTTTTATTGCATACAAATACATCCAGGTGGGTGGTAAATTCACCTCAAAAAAAAATAATGGGATTGTGAATGTTATCATGTTTGAGATGGATAATGAGTCATTTATGATGTACATATCCTTAAAACATTTTGTGGGTCAATCTTGTCAACAGGTCATGGGCCCTCCTAGGATTAAATCATGACAAATTTGTCTAAGATGACACATAGATGATCCATCTAAGAATGTGATATGGTTTGATAGTTTCTTTTGAAATGTTTTGTTTACAGTGCTATTAATATTTTGAACATTAGTTGTGAAACAAATTGAGCAACCTTTATTTTATATTTTTCATGACAAGATGAACCAATGGTATGGAAAAACCATGATGTCTATTGTGTTATACACACAAGGACTAATAGATTAACAAGTGCAATAGTTAGTGCATCATGATATGGAAGATCATAATAACAATTTATTTTAATGCACATAGTGATCTAGACTAAAAAACAACAACAATATAAAAATAAATGCTTACAACAATAAAAACCATATATGTAAAAATAACAAATAAGTAAATAATCATTGTGTAAAAAAGTAATTAAACACACAATATGTATAAACAAGAAATAAAATGATTATATAAACAAGTAAAAAAATGTCTTTTGGACATCCTTAGATATATTAGAACACTTTGACATTTGATATCTATGATAATGTGGACCATTTAAAGAGTAATACTTGTAAAGGATGACTAGGTTACCTAACTAAGGGTAATGATTTTTTTATTCTTGATCCATTTTAGATTTTTTTTAATGTCATAACCCCTACGATAGAAGGTGCTACCAAAAATAATAATGTATAAGGTTTGTTGGATGAAGGATGTATGTTGAGGTCAAGAAATATTTTGAGGGATACAATGATTATAGAGATAAATACAGGTTTCATGATGTGAAGGGTGATTGGGACCAACAATCTTACATTCAACAAGATTGGGAGTAGCCATATGTGGGATGACTTGGGAATTCAATGTTGCTTCAATGGGGTATTCAATATATTATGGGGATCCCCTATGAAACTATGATGATACAAGGGCTAGATTAATTTACTCATGCATTGGTTCCTTAGGAAATTTTTCACAAATGGATTCTTATTGATTGCTTTTATTATGATTAATATTTGGATTTTCCAATATTACCACAAAGAGGCTTTCACTAAGGGACTGGTATTTTTGAGATTCTGGATTTGGATTTGGATTGGGATTAAAATTTAGATTTTGATCATTTGATAGTGCCTCAAAGAGGTTTTCACTATGGGAAAATTATTTTAGATTTGGATTGTAAGATTCATCTTGATTGAGGAACACATGTTCCTCAAAATAGGTTGATGTTTATGATCTTGTGACTAGAGGAAAACTAAGAATTTTGTGATTATTTGACCATCATGGGAGGAAACTAATGGTAAAAAGAGTTTTTTGGTCTGAATTTATGGGTGTGGGATATTGAATTACAATATGGGAGGAATTATTGGTGGTGTTGATAAAAAGAATGGTGGTAGCATGGTCCTTGCAAGGAGTATGAATAGATCTTATTTTGATTATGGATGAAGTTTACTTATAAACCATAAAATTATCACTAACATATTTACATTGATTTTCAAATGGTTTGTATTTGATACCCTAAGGTCCTTTTTTTTTTGAAATGGATGGGTTCTTAAATTCATTGCTCATGATTTTTTTTGTCTACAAGTACTTATATCACTTGGGGTGTATATTGTGATGTGATGAGGGATTTATCATGTCATAATGGGTTGGGTGATTGGGCAATGGGTGATATGTTGAGTTGGTGTGAGGTGGATTGGTTTAAGATAAGATATTTATTATACATGGAATCTTTGTAAAAATGGGATCTTTATCAAAAATGGGATGTTGATTAAAGATAGGTTTTTGGTCAAAGATAGTCTCTTAGGAAAAAATAGGTTCTTTAACATATATAGGCTCATCAAAGATATGTTCATAAAAAATGTATGGTATACCATGGTTTTTAAATATGGGTTGATCAAATATTTATTGGTTGAAAATGGGTAGATCAAATGGAGTTTTGTTAAAAATGGGTTAAAGGTTATAACCTTGACTTGAAAGTGGTGTTACTTGATTAGGCTTAGGAAAGATATTTTGGCATACCACCAAGTTATGGTTTTCAAGTGTTGATACAATTGGATATACTTTAATGTCTCATTTGATAATAAAATCTTAGATATAATTCTTTAGTCTTTCATAAAATTTTGGGGAATGACATTTGGTTTTGTGATTGTCATAATATTCATTAGATCTATACCACTCAGGTTTTGGGATGTTTTAATTAAAATGTTTGGTGTTTGGAAATACAACTAAGTTTGTAACGACCAAATTTAGAAAGAATACATCATAAGGTTCCCAAAAAGGAGTGAATTTTCATGTTCAATTTTCTTGTACAAGTTGAACAGTAGGAAGGGTAATGTTGTCAATAGGTTTTTTGTTTTGGATTTGTTTTGGCTTTGGGGATGGAGTGATTCTAGATGGTAGGGGTGCTAGAATTGGGTTTCATTTGTTAGTGTGATAAGGGATGTTGTAATCAAGGCTATAAATATTGGATGGGGTTACTAGTGTTAGGCTTATATGGAATGGTTTGGGTTACTTACTAATGGGTTTTTTATCTTCTAAGGAGTCAGTAGAGGTCCCTTGATCTTGGATGAGAGGTGTGGATGATTCCATAGAAAGTATATGATGTAAGATTTTAGATTCAAAGTAAGATTTAAATTTGGTTGCTATACCAAAATATTCATTATTTATTATGAATTTTGTGACTAGGGATTATATACTATTATGCAAAGTGACCCTATGGCTATGCTCCTCATCTTCAACATTATCACTTATCTCAATATGTTTTTCTTGATTTCCAAAGTGAAAAGGGTAATTTCCAAAATGCTCATCTCTCAACCTATAATTATTAAATAAGGCAATTTTTATTTTGATGTAAAACATTTCTTAAAATGTCTTGACTCAAAATCAAAAGATGAAATACTAAGACTAGAGAGTAATATGATTGACAACAAGTTTCTTGAGTCTTGACTATAGATTTTTCATGATTTTTAAGTTTATTAGATATGAGTTTGGTTTGATTTTAAAACTCAAATATTTTTTTCAATAAAAAATATTTAATAACACATATTTCACAAAGAATAAAAACAAATAAGTTATTACTTTAAACAACCATGCAATATGAAAAAGGTATGAAACTAGGCAAAATTATTTGAATAACTTTTAGGATTTCATTGTTACTTGTTTGTCCATTAGATTGTGTCAACATAATATTTAAAAGTAATGAATATGGAGGAAGTTTAAATCCTATAATTCAATAAAACCAATTTTAAGGGTAAATGAAAAGTAACTTCTTGGTGGTAATTTATAATTGATGCTAAAAAGTTGAATGATAAAAATGGTGCACCTAGGCTTAAGTGTTTCACAAGCTTATCTAAGGGGAGTCCTCTGAATACCTTCTAGTATTTGAGTAAAAATAATATATAGGGAGTTTTTGAAACCCTGAGTATTGAGACTTGGAATCCTCTCACACCATGGTTTGCTTAAAACACATAACTACTTAGGCCTTTGAAACAACTAATCTTATTATTTATACTCTATTGGTACATAGAGTTTGGCTTACTATGCGGTGGTGAAATCTAAAATTGATAGAACCCATAAGAAAATAAAATAAAGAAGACTAAAATTTTTCTTTGATTCTTAGTATAATCACCAATGTGATGCCAAGGGAAGAGCATACACATAAGTTAATCATTGGGTGAAAAAATTTACAATATTATTTTTGATTCTTGAGTATCCAAGCATTATTTATACATAATATTATTTTTAAGTCTCTCATAAGTTATACTCCCAGTTTAACTCATTTAAACTCACCCTTAACACTTTCATTCCTCTCCTACAAGTATTCAATTTTTAGATTAATTTCAAATATAAATATTTTCATTAGAGGTTGATGTTTTGAAGCATTTTGCAGCCACAACCTACTTACTATTTTTTTGGAACTTTGCCTTTGATCATTTTCATGTTAGAATACAAAACTTAAATTAAGGAAGGTCATTAAATTTGTAACCATATCTTTTTAGTTAGTGTAATATCTATCCACAATCAATTTTTATTTTGTTTGGATTTGTTTTACTCTCATATTATTTATTTGATACTAATATTTTATCATTATGCTTGGTAAAAAAGTTCCTAAAATCATTATTTTGAGTGAAAGAGCTAGAAAAACAAGGACCACATCACAAATACATCTATTTATTATAGATGGTATACATATTGATTAGGTTTAGAGCATTTTTTACATCATATAAAGCTTGGGTCATCATAATAACATGGGCTAGATTAAGAGATAATAAATTTGGCACAAAGAGGCAGTGAACATGAGCCTTTTGGAAATGGGAAAGTCTAGAACTTAAAGGTATAGACATGATATGTATTTCCTAGTGTACGAGACTAAGGTAATATATAAATTGTATTTTATAAATATCATGTATTGGTAAACACTTTTTATAGGCCATAATATAGTCCCATTATACCCTTGTAAAATCAAATTGGTTTCCACATACATTTATCTTAATTTGAAAAGTTTGAAAGTATTAACATAACCTTTTGGAATAATTTATAACTTCTTGTCCACATGATATTAATATATTAAATAATTTTTCACACTTAATTTCATGTCAAATACATATCTTCCCAATTAACAGACCTAGTTGTAATCTAAGGTGAAATCCATAAATTAACATGCCCACAAAGGGATATTTTAATTTAAATTTAAGATGTGTTCCAAAATATTTTATGAACCCATGATCCTATTGTAATCACCATGTGTACTCACTTATATATAATCTTTTTGTTTAAAAAATTGTAAATTATTCTTTATTAGATTTCAAGATATCATCATGGTATATTGATATATTGTGTGAATGAAAAAGAAGACATATGGAGAAATAAAATGGATTTAAAGTTTTAATGGATCTACATAGTTTGTTGAAGCCACCTTGAGAACAAAAGATACCTTCATGACTCCATGGCCTCATGAATATTTTCATGTGTTCTCTTATGATGTTGCATACTTATTAAAATTAATTTATGTGATTTATTAATGTTTAATGATGGTATATTTATTTATTATATATAGGGAACCTATGAATGTGAAGTAAATTTGTTAAAGAAAAGATAAAGGTTTAACAAATCTAATAACTTTAAATAAAGTCATTTAAACAACATTGACCCATGAACTTGACTTAACAAGATATTGCCACATACACATGCATTTTCATCTTTCACATTTTCATTTGTCATGGACAATTTCCAATTATTTATCCTCTCTTTATTTATTATGTCCACCAAAATATTTATTTCAAATCAACAAAATGTTGGTGCTACATGGAGCCTGGCCAAATTTCAAAAATATTCCAAAATCACCTATTAAAACTAAACTTGAAATAATTTCCTTTTGGATTAACACTTCATATCACTCTCCTTTTTGCATCACCATAGATTTATATTGTGTGCTTAAAACACATTTTCATGAACAAGTATAAATGCATAAAATTAAGGTGTAACACTACTATTGGTACATCTCCCCTGAACCTAAGTATACTAATGTTAGTTATAATTTGAAAATTATTTTGATTACATAATTAAATGTTAATCTTAATATAGGACTAGTTTAAAAATTATGATTCAAAATTAAATTTCTAAAATTTGTATTAATCTTTCACTCATATTTAATAAAATATATAGTTTTAGTATCAAGGTTTTAACGTACTTCCAAATGTATGACAAATAATTAAGAATTGGTGAAATAAATATCAATATTTCATGTAATTTATTAAATAATAGTACAACTATAAGGCTTAATTAGAGTGTATCTTTTAATATAAATTTTAGAGAACCCACATCCCAAGACAAGATGATATCACATATTAATTTATGATCTTCAATAGTTTCACAAAGTTAACATTAATTACATTATTTAACTAGTTCAAGGTAATATTTATGGTGATCTTAGTATCATAACTACAATGTCTCTCTTGTAGACGAGTTTAATATTTTGAGTTGATACATATGTGATCACTGTGAACAAGTATGATAATTCTCTCTTCCATTCCAGTGTAGTAGATCCTTTATTCTTGACATCTAGTACCAAATTAGGTTTCAAATTTATCATAAATAAAAAATATATTTTTTATTTTCCATATAATAGCATGTTATCACTAATAACGAAAAATGTTTTTCACACATCTCTACAATGTAGTGTCCTCCTACTTGGATACACTCTACCCTCTACATCACTTTGGTTCATTATGAAAACAATTACAAATGATCATCCTCTCTAAATTAGAGAGACACATATGCTATACTTAAAAAAATGTGAGATGAAAACAAATATGTAATACTATAATAATAAATAATAAATAATAAATAATAATAAAAATACTAATAAACATGATATGATTCAAGTAAATTTGTATATAAATGTACTAATATAAGTCTCAAGTAAGGATATTATATTAGTTACTGATCTGATCATATCATGAAGAAATTGTAAATTATGATGTATACAATTTGAATCTAATTAAATAAATTTGATCAACACATCAAGGATGAGAACTACATATCATACTTGAAATAAACTTGAATGGATTCAACCATCAGAACCATTGTGAAAAAATACAACACTACTCGGATCAATATTTAATATTTAGTTGGATAAATATTTCATAATATAATATGGATTAATTAACATTAATTTAGTACATACAATTAATTTTTAATGAGTAGAGTGAAACCAAATTTCATCTTAACATTAGTTTAAACTAACAGTTGCCTCAAAGGTGTAAGTTACATTGAAAGGGATGTAATTTTATGTTTTGGTAAAGTAGATATTTATAAATTTAAGTATTTTAATTTTGAATTTTTATCTTACTCATAAACCATGTTCACTAACCCCATCTCATCTTTTGTGTAGAAAGGGTTAAGCAACAATACTCTTATATTTCTAGTGGAGGTGACAATGGAAAATGAGATTGATGTGAAATTGATCTTGAGCATTGATGAAGTAGTGGCTAAGGTAATTACTAAAAAAATCGTGAAAGTGGTAAAATATTTCAAGATGAGATTGGTATTGATGGTGATGGGAACTAAAAAGGTATTCTAAGTGATACGATGGACTCGAGGGCCCATATCATACACCAGACTTATATTCAAGGTAGCTACTGAATTTACATGACTTGCGCCCATTGTAAATGGGTCTATTGATATGAGTCTTGTGCATCAAAAAAATTTTAAATAAGGTAGAATATAAAATTTTAGGATCTCAATGGAGGTAAACTCCACTCTAGGGCATGATTTTTAGGTATGGGTTAAATAACCTTATGGTGGAATAGTAAGAAGAGCATGCATGTTATTAACAAGGCTTACTTGTATCAAAATGAATATTATTAGAGAAATAAAACCTAAGTGGATGATGTTTACAAAGGGAAATGCAACTAATCTAGTAACCAATCCTATCTTGGATAAGATAAATCCTACTTACATTTCTAATTGTTGATACATTAGATATTTGAGTTCATGACCAAGATAGATCGACTGGACCTAGCCAAGGATCTCTTACCATAATAAAATAAACAGGAAGGGTTAAAAAGCCTCCAATCAAGTAAAAATATGAAATAAACCTAACTAGGTCCTATGTTTTCATATTCACAATGTAAATGACAAGTAAAGTAAATTCTAATCTAGTTCTCACCAAAACTTATGGCACAAAGTGGGAGTAATAAACATAAAAAGTAAATATGCATAGAAGATATATAATCACATCAATGTATAAAAAATCCTAATGCATGAGGTAGAAGTAAAAATGAAAATATATATACTCTTATAAAAGAGGGAAAAAGTTAAGAATAATTACCTTTGAAGATGAACCTGATGAACCTCAATCTCTC
The DNA here is from genome assembly GCA_037957365.1 of Torreya grandis. NCBI lineage: Eukaryota > Viridiplantae > Streptophyta > Pinopsida > Cupressales > Taxaceae > Torreya > Torreya grandis. The sequence goes on along the minus strand of JARHVA010008551.1, from coordinate 279,313 downwards.
CCTTGGCTAAGGTGCTTCACAAGAGGTTAATGTAATATGTAAGGATAACAAGTATAAGTCATATCTAGGCTACATAACCTATCTATGCATCCAAAATACTTATCCATAATAAAAGATCTATATCCCCAAAGAAATTATTGAAACCTTAAGCTATGCTCCTCAAGTAGAATGGTGGATAAGCAAATGCCCAATATAATATTCTTCTTCTCTTCCTTATAAATGACATAAATGAATGTGAATATATAGGTGTATCTAACCCTAGACATTTATGAAAGTTTATTTGATAGGGTCAGCCCAATAAACTCTATATCCTTATTGATAAAAACAAATTAAGTATTAGTATAGGTCATCTAGGGGCTGACCTAGACCCTTAACATGTTTTATCAATTTGAATACAGGGTCGATGGGGTTGAGAGTGTAACGTAAACTATAAAAAATGGTTTTAGGCTTAGGAATGGGATAAGTAAGGTAGTAAAATATTTGATAAGTGTGAAATAGAATAGATAAGGCTTAGGGAAGTGTTTAGGAGATGGTTGTGTAGATATAAAGTGGTGGTATAGGGGATAATAATCTTATAAAGCACTAATGGTCTACCCACCCATTTCCCAGTACACCCCTTAGGGAATGCACTTATAGAGATTAAATATCTATAAGTTCCTATAAGAGAGAAAGCATAAATAATTGATAAAGTTTGAAAATATTACGTGTATACATATTCCCTACTCAAAGCTCATCATGTGTCACTTAAGTGTAACATGGGATGGTGCTTTGATAAAATAACATAACAACACACATTATTGAAGATAAATAAATTTTAGTAAGATGAAAGTAAGATAAATGAAAATAAAAAATTGAAAAACACATAAATTTACTTACCTTAGTGTTGTAGATAAATAATGAGACATAATAAATGTGAAGGTGTTCAATGTAGGGAACAATGGGTGAACCTATATAAATTAACAAAAAAGAGAATTTAAAAAAAAAAACAATATGTTAAGCATGAGATATACTAAGAGTGAGGGGTGAATCAGTATATCATATATCTTATAAATATTTTACTTAATCAAATTCCACTTAGCCATTCATTTAAGATATTCAATAAAATTGAAAGCAATATGCACCAAACAAGAGAGAGAGACACCAGAATTAACATGAAAACCCAATGTGGGAAAAACCATAGAGAACAATCTCAAGTATATGAATGAGAACCAACTCAAACTAAAATATTCATAATCACCAACTTACAGGAGCACCAATCCATTTATTGAGCACCAACACAACAACTATTTGTGAGCACCAACCCATAGGAACACTAACCCCTTTACTAAGCACTAACACAACAACTATTCATGAGCACCAACCCATAGGAGCACCAACCCCTATGTTTATACCACACAAATATCTCTCAATTTTTATTTCTCAACAAATGATAGAACATTATAATATCTCTTTCTTTTCTCTCCTTTGCTCTTCTAAGCTAGATATGATAATTACAAATCATGTTCTCTTCCACATATTACAAATGGCTTCCCAAGCCTTTATTTATAGCTTACCAAATGACCTTTGGCATTCACCATTTGTGACCCTTTAATCCTCATGGAAAATGGTTCCAAACTTGCATGACCCTTCAAATCCTTGCATTTGAAAATTCACATGGTGACCCTTCATGAGCATATGCATCCATTTCTTTTTTGTCTTTATCTTGGTGGATTTTCATATTCCTCAAAGTGTCCCTTCATGAGAAATTGTGCCCTTCCTCTTTTTTCTTCACTTGGTGACTCTTGAAATTCCTCAAGATGACTCTTTCCTCTTTTTTCTTTACCCCATTCCTCTTTTTTCTTTACCCCATGACTCTTTGACTTCTCCATGGGCCCTCTTTTGACTTTATGCAACCAAAAATATATTCATTAATATTGAATAAATATTAACACACATTAGCCAAGATATGAAGATTAAAAATATCATTAAATTCTATGAGGCCTTTATCACCAATAATTCTATACCTTTGACATCAATTCCAATATTTCCGACAAAATATACATGTAACATGTGAAAATATTCTCTACAATGTCAAGATTATAAAACATTTTATGGTTCAGAATATGAGATAGTAGAAACAGAGATATGGTTAAAAGATGGAATTTGGTGGTAAATATTTGAAAGGTAAATAATTTGAAATAGTAAATATAAAAGGGTGAAAAATAATTCATTTTTTATTTTTACTATTATGATAAAATAACACTCTGTGAGACCTTGTGTGAGACTAGAGAAACATCATGGTGAGTAGATGATAGCTAAGATGGGGAGGATGCATATCATCCAAAATGAGTGAAACATAAGTAAGAAGTTTTGAATTTCAACATTTTAATTATTTTTAGTTGAAATGAAGCTAGATAGAAAAAATTGATTGGTAATCAAAGTATAGGCACTAAAATTAACCCTAGAAAATTTCAAGGTAGACTAGGGGTAGAATGAGATATTAGGTAGGAAGAAGTTGGACTAATAAATTCCTAAGGAATTTATGAAAAATAGTCAAAAATTCATCATTATGAAGGAATAGATTCAACTTTCTTAACTTAGTCTATAACTCGACCAGGAAGTAAGGGGCTAACTATGTATCAATGGGATGATTTAGTATTTAAAAGGGTGGTCAACTGCATAGTAATGGACTGATTTAGTTGGTATGGAGGATAAGGCCAACTACATACTATAAGGCTGATTTAATTTTTGGAAGAGGGCTAATATATTATACTAAATGGGGATGAATATGTATTATAGGGATGATTTATTATGCTAAAGCTAAAGTATGGATTATCTAGTATGAAATGGGTCGATCTAATTGAAAATGATAAAGGCCAACTTAGTATAAAAAAAGGAACATGGTTGATTTAGTATTAAATGGGCTGATTATGTAGGAAAATCAAGAACATGAGAAATAAATCAAACAAATTAATTAGGTGGTTAATATATGAGTTTTTAAGAATGCATTTTGATTATTTATGACATGGATATCTTATACATCCTTTGTTGTTTGATATTTTATAGAGATGTTAGAGATATTGGTGCATAATAAATACATCTTGGCTACTAGATTTATTGGATCATTTAAGTGACATGGATAGAGTAGGATTAATTAGATTGGGTTTCAGAGGCATCATGGAGATGAGGTAGATCCCATTGAGTGTTGATATCATTGTCATGTTCCTTTGAACATGGGAATGGTTGACCAAAATTTTTTGATGGGTGGTGGATAGGGATACCATTGAGGTGGGTATCACACTAGAGGATGTCATTGAATTTTTTGGACTACTTATAGGAGGGACATTGGTGATCATTGAGACATTGAAGGATCTAGAGAAGAGATGAGCACTAGCCTAGTGGGTGACATGCTCATATAGGATATGACCTAGATTACAGGTGATATTGTTTGACATATATATTATGGACATTCTAAACATCCAAAAGGTAGTTATATAACATCTAATAGTGTGTGTTATGTCATAAGTTGGATGATAAGGTACCACTATACATGATAATCTTATGTTAGTTAATATTAGATCAGGGAACACTCTACAATTTTGGGGTTGTCATATGGGTCTAGCTCATGCATGATATATATGGGATGTTATATAGAGGGAAGAATACCGTAGGTCTTATTGTGTTTTTGAGTGTCTATATAGATGATAGGTTCCCCATATATTTTCTAACTAGGTTTCCCTATATGATCAATGATAAGTTACCTTAGGTCATGTAGTGGATACTAGACCATGTAGCTTGGGTCATGTCCCATATGATATCTCTATAAACTATCACATGTGGAGAGATCATGTGGAATCCATATATGCACATTACTACTGTATGGCCTATTTGGGTGACTATTGTTATGGGGTTGGCATGGGTGTCGATCACATGAAACTATACCTCATGGGTAGAGATACATGTGGTGGTGTGCTTGCTAGGATAGTTCAAACTACCACACCTAATGGATCCTCTAGTAGTGCTTACTTATTGGGCACAACATGCTAGAGAGTTGAGGTGGAGAAGATGAGGATGGGAACTAGTAGAGATACCAGTGACCAAGTCATATTATGTTAGGATATAGACTAGTAGAGAATGATAATAAGTGGCAATAATGATAGTAGGGGGAGATGTCATAGATCTATATGAAATTACATAGTAGGCACCACAATAATATTAGTAGTGACCACCATGGTCACACCATAGATAGAGGAACTATTAGTGAGAGTAGGTGCAAGTGAAGGCTAAAACATAGGAGGACCTAATATCTACTCTAGGACATAATTGGTCTATAGAGGTACCTATAAGGAGAGGATCATGATGTGATTAAATATTGATGCATATATTTACACTAGTGTGGATGTGGTCCATAGAGGAGGTGCTTAGTAGATGAGCAAATGGATAAACCATGATCAATAGGTGAGAAAATGGAGAGATGGTGGTTGATGACATTAGCACTAGTGAGAAATGTTGTAATTTTGATTTAAGATTTGATATAGGATTCTAGATTTGATTCATGGTAGATAGTTATATTTTGAGATATATATATATATATATATATATATGATTTGATGTCTATCTAGTTTTTGGTTATACATATCCAATGGTGAAAGAGGTTAGAAGGGGACCCTGATAGTGGCTACACATCATATAATTTTTAATAGGGTTTTGGCACCATATGAATACACCACTCTAGATGTTCCTATGGTACCATCTACCCCAACCCAAGTACGCTGGTTTAAACTAGTGGGGGAGGCAATGAGGTAGATATAGTCACATGGGAATGGATGATATCCACTGATAGGTGTGGGAGAGGGAGAGGTATAGTCATAGGCATAATAGTACTTGGATCAAGAGAGAACAACACACATGAGGTGTACTTGGTTGTGGATGTTGATGCATGTATATATTTATTTCTAGCACGTGCACACACACGCGCGCACACACATTGAATTTGATAATTGTAATTGATATCATGAGGTGTACTTGGTTATGGATGTTGATGCATGTATATATTTATTTTGATTACATGTATTTACCTTTTATTATATATGTTATTGGAAATATATGTCGAGTGTTTTCTTTTCTAGCATTATGTGATACACATGCATGGTTAAAAATAAAAAGGCAAAAATGACTTGGAAAAGTATAAGTAATCAAGAAAAAATGTACTGCACACTATATCATGATGGAAAATGTGTAATAATAAAATATTACTAAATATAATAAACCAAAGATGGTAAAAAGGGTAATAAATGTTCTTAAGCCATGTAAAATATTTGCACCAAGTTAAAACAAGTAAAATCACACTATATCACATTGGGAAGAATGAAAGTAATGTAATAAAATAAATGGAACAAGAAAACCAAATGATATAAAAATTAAATAATTAAGTCAATTAATTATACTAAATCACTTTGGGAAGTATAACAAGAGAAACAAAATTGAAAAAATGAAATTAAATTAATCACACTAATTCAAACTGGGAAGTATGAAAATTTTAAGAAAATTGTTGTAAGCATACATGCAATTAGAAAATAAGAAGATAAAAATGAAATATTAATTAATTAAAAATAAAACATACTATATTAAGATGTAAAGCATGACAATGATGTGTAACTCATAATCAATCACTACTTATCTCAAATTTGACACATGTAATATCTTTGTGACTTGGGTATTGGAATATTTTTTGAGGAAGGTCTAGTTCTATCGATGGTCTTACAATGTATCTCAAAAATGGAACATAAATGAGATGAAAACAACTATTAAAAATTATTTTTAAAAATATGTTTATTATGTGGTAATTTGTGAGGAAGGCCAGGTCCTATCTATGGTCTTATAATGAAACTCATAAATGGAACTTCTAGGGGAAGTGATTAGTTAAGAAAATAATATTTCTCAAGGGGAAATATTAGGAATGTTTTAAATGAAATAGGAAATGTAAAAATCATAATGTAGGTTCCTATGAGAATATCTTAAGAATCATGAGGCACACTAAGCATACAGAAAAGACACTAAGTAGCTAGTGTCCATCAAAATATTAAGGATACATATTCATAATAAACACAAAGTTGTATAGGAAAATAAGTGAGATACTGAGATCAACTCATGTTGGTTGGATGAATAAGAAAATTAAAATGAACATACCTCCCCACAACATATTCCCCATTACTTAGGACCTCTTATAGATCTGTAGTTCTACTATGAAGATTAGGTCCTTATGTGAGAAAGTGGTGGCACTAAAAGATTTTTTATTCTCCTTTTCCAATCTACTGGCCTACCACACCCTAATGGACCTTGAATCTATCATGAGGACAACTATGGAGTTTGAGTTTTAATTAGAAAAAGGAGGTGTACTATGAATCACATCTTTTAGTGTGATTTAACTTTTAAAATTTGTATGTTTCCATTTGTATCATTGCCTTTTGTTTAAATGATTTGGATTGTATATTTTATGGATTTTAAGATTCCTCCTCCATACAAATTTGGAATAACCTACATGAGGGATAAATGTGATACATACTAACGAGATTTAAACTTTGGATAAAAGAATCTATGTATCTAAAGATATGACTGACTGAAGACTTAAGATTACCAATGAACTAGTATGTTATCTGAAGTTTCAACCATGTGTATACTTAGTTTGTAAAATTAAATAAGGGAATAAAGGAGATTTGAATTAAATAATTAAGATAAAATTACAATGATATTAATTTATTTTGAACTAATCACATGGTAAATAAGGATTACTAATGGGATAAAGGTTTGTATAACCAAGTCACAAAAACAATTATCTGTGTTGTGGAGATAAAGTAGCAAAAAATCATGAGAAAAGATAAATACAACCATAAAAAGAAACAAACTATTGAATATAAACATGTAAAATAATCCATAAGATAAAATTAAATAAATTAAACTATATACAACACATAATGGAAAATATAAAGATCCATGTAAGATAGGCAATTGAATCAAAATTTAACAAAGAGTCAAATTATATATGATATAAACCAAAGTGGATCACAAGTCTAATATAAAACCATAATGAAGATTGAAAGAACACCATGTTATGTTCATACATAATGGTATGCATATCCATAAATATTATCCATAACATATGATATATCTCTCTGAAGTTAGATCCTAACTACAATGAGAGTCTCATTGATCATCATGGAAAGCTGTGAAAAGACCTCTTATTGAATCTTATCTGTAGAAAATGTATGTATAAATGAAGAATCATGTTCATGAGGTCTATCCTTCATAGAATACTTAGGAAGAGGAATAGGATTGGTATCTATGGGATAATAAGGATCCACTAATATATAAGGGAATAAAGGTGGTGGAGGATCCACATCTGGGGAAGGAATGTTAGGTGGAGAGAGAACCATAGGTGGGTAAGGAACCATAGGTGGAGAAGGGAACATAAGAAGAGAAGGGACCATAGGTGGAGAAGGAACCACATGTGGAGAAGGGATCACAAGTGGAGGAACCAAAGGGGAAGAAGGAGGAGCCTTCTTACATGGGTGACCTATGGAAGGAGGAATAGTAGGTGTAAGAATGGTCATAAGGTGATCCTAAACATGTTGTTGGAGGATGTGGTAATGATCAGTGTGATCAGTACCACATTGGTGCTAAAAATAATATACCTCTCCATATTTTATAATATGATTAGGTAATAACTTGGGAGGAGGTATGTCAAATATAATATACCTCTCCATATCTATAAGCTGAGGAAGGGTAGGATGTAATGTGTCAATATATTATCAAATCTTTCAATAATGGGTAGATGAATCGTTATATGTTCTATGGAAGTAATAAATATGTTATTTAGTAGAATTTTTGGGTATACTAATAGAGGGAGTAAAATCAAAATCTAATCAAGGTTGGTATAATTGTCAGTCTCTAGTCTAGTTATTGACAAATCTATGAACATCATAGTAAGGTTAATCAGCCCATTGGGTAGGTAGAGGATCAAGATGTGGCAAAGGAAGAAGGCAATTTACAAGGGGAGGTGGGGCTTGTGGAGAGATTGGGATAGGCTCTTTTTAAGGATAAGTAAAATTAGATATATATGAGGTTTAGATAAAGGTAGAGAGGGAGTAGGAACCAAACTAGGCTCAGTTGAGGGAGAGGTAGGACATGTAGATGTCTTAAGGATGATATCAAGATTCTCTAGGGAAAACATGATATAGGGATCATGATATCTAGAAAAATGATAAGGACCAATCATAACATGATCCATAAGCATGATCCTAAGAGGATCTACAAAAATTGGAGGTGTGACATGCAAATACTCCATCTCTACCTTACGACAAAGAGGAAGAATATTAGAATTACTAAATTCTAAGAGAAAATATGATAAGATGAACGGAAAGATTGAAACAAAGAAGAATGATAATGAAGGATCTCAACATATCTATCTTGTAAAAAACCTCCTAAAATTAGATCATATAAATTATACCCATCATCATAATTAGGTGTAGGTAGGTTTGACCTTCTCATTGAAAGTGGCATGATGAGTAAAATGTTGAATTTTGGAGAATACCATAGGTATATAATAGATAGGTTGATATAAAGAATGAAACTTCAAGGATTGTGGAAGTTGGACAATGAGATGAGGAGAGAGATACAAAGTTTAGATCTTGAGGTTTATCTCATCCGGCTCATTATCATTGGAGTCTAAGAGGTTAGGTGGTATGTTCTTGATGATTTCAGGGTGAGCATGATAACCTCAAATAGAGTTGATGGGAAAATTAAACTATTGAGATTATTTGAATCAAACACTCGATAAGGGTTCAAGGGTTATAATTTTGAATACACCACATTCTTGGAATTGATCTAAATTTCAAGGGTTGGTGTCTCCTTGAATCTTATAGATAACACCATCATCAGGGAACTTGACACATTAGCAATAAAAAAAGGTGACAACCCTATGTAATGAGTCCAAGGCCTACTAAGAATTATGTTATAGGAAAGAGGAAAATTAAATATCATAACCTTTACTAAATGGTGATAGGAGGAAAGGTAATAGGAAGCTACACATAATAAAGGAGGAATTTCCCTTTGATCATAACCTTAACACGTGATTTATGTGGACTTATGATTACACTTAGAATATCCAAGAGTTTTAATGAAGTTGAGGGAGGTGACATAAGTACCTAAACCCTCATTAATCAAAGCATGTTTTATTTGGATATCACCAATTTAGATGTTGATAAATAGTGGAAGATCATCTATACAAATCAAAATCTCACTTGGGATCAAGAAAGCAATAAAATTTTTGAAGGAAAGAGAAGTATCCATTGTTTCCTCAATGTGTATAAACATATATTCACATTATTTTAATATAATATCTTTTGACCCAAATAAGGTAGCTTCACATCCTGATAGAGGAGGATGATGGATGTTCATTTTGAATAATAGTTACATCAGGTAGTTGCAATGACATGGAGAATTTTTCATGAGTTCAAGAAAGGGAGATTAGTAAGTTCTATGATAGGGTCCCATTCATAATAAACCATGTGGGGAATACTAGATATAAGTGAGTAATGTTTGAGGAGATCTTAGGAAGGAGAATTAGAAGTGAATTCAATATTGTATTGATAAGATGTGGCTGGTTTAGTTTGGGGACAAATAGATTAACTGTATTTAGATGATGGGATAGTTGATTTGGGTTTATCTAGTGATTGATTTTAATAAATGTTATTGGGAGTTAGATCAATGTTTTCAATGGTTGTAGATTTTTGGGAAATTGTATAAATAGTGTGAGAGGTGTTATCTAATTGAGGTGTTGGAAGAGGCTTTTTAAAAGAGATAGGTACTCTTTCCCCTAATTTGTTAGATGAGATGGAGAAGAATATTGGATATCACAAAATATTTGTTGTGTGTGTGTAGGATGAGAATCAATGAAATCAACTACACTTCACATATTAGCCATATTGCCACATTTTTTTAGGAGTTTAGTCTATAAGACTTTAAATTTTTTTGATAGAAAGAGTAGGTTTATCACTATTGTCTTGATTATTAGGAATAAGGTCTTTATAGATGACAAGATGAACATTGGTTGGGTTCAAAGATTGAATTTTGTTTTGTGTTTTTTGATATTTAAAGGATATATCATAAGATTTTTGGTGTTTATGAATGAGTGATAATGATTAAAGTTTGGATGAAAGAGGGAATCCTTAGATAAATTACATAATTTAATACAAGTCTCATGAGAGTGGCCCCAACTTGCATGAAACCAAAAAAATTTATTTGGATCATACCATGATTTCATAATATGAGTGGGGTCAATCTCTCATGGTAAAGGACTTGGTAGATGCTTTTGGATATTCGTTAAGGATAATGGTTTATGAACATAATGTTGTTTATTTGAGAAAATTAAGGATTAGGGGTGTTGGTTGGAGGTGGAGGATACTCCATAACATGGTTGGGAGAAATGGCTTGAATATTGTGAATCATATAATAGGAATCATTAACACCATCATTGGTATCATGATGAAGTTTATTCTTAATGAGCATGAAAGTGACCATGGAAGGTTGGGATGGATCAAAATAATGAATGAAAATATCTTAGCATTTAGCTTGGTTGAGGTATTCTTCGAAAGTTATTGGATAAAGAGTCTTAACCTAATATTACAACTTGGGATAGAGAGCATTAGTGAATAGATGAAAGATATTATTATCTACTATGTTGTGCTTACACTTATTATACAAAGTCTTCCACCATTTGATTGAATATTTTACTATTTTAGTTTCAATTTGATTACAATTAATAAAATTATCCAAGGTATTCTCATAGAGGTCACTAGTTTGAAACTATTTGACTAGTGAGTTAACTAGATCTTCCAAGCTAGTGAAAGAATGAAATTTGAGTTGATTGTACCAATATAAAGCATCTATGGAGAGTGTTTTATCTAATATATTGGTAGTAGATTTTTTTTTTTTAAATTTTTACCTAATCTTTATAGAGATTACCAAACATTTTAAACTTAAGGTAGGATCAGATCAACCATTTTAACTAATGGTAGGTGTGATGCCTCTTATGTCTATATTGGTAATTTGAGGTGTAATAGGTTCATTTTGAAAATGTTTAACTATTTTTTTAACAAGGGGTGGTTGAGGAATGAGGTTTCCATGGGAATCCCTAAGGGGGGTGGGGGAGTTTTGATTTTGCACTCCACATAGAACCTGTTGAGGTTGATTTTGAAGGTGAATAAGATGATTCTACATTTGCATCATTTAATTGGCATTATTAATTTGAAAGGTAGTCATTTGATTAATAAATTGTAATAAGAGTTGATGTGTTTGAGTGGTATTATGATTAATTTGTACAACATGTGAAGAATTAACATTGGTATTAGTGGCTTGGGTTGAACTATAAAAAGTGTCATGAAATATAATAGTGGCTTAAAATGCATTGGAAGAAAACAAGGCACTAGTGGCATGGTTCACATGTGTAGTGAAAGATACACTAGCAGAAGGGTTGGCATTTGAAAAAAAAGAAGCACTAGTGGCATGATTACCATTGGTAAAAAATAGTGCACTAGTGGAATGATTGAGGATGATGGGCCTTAGAAAATGCCCAATAGATGTTGAACCTACCATGTTAGTAGAGATAATTGGCATGGAGGTTGAAGAAATCAAACAAGAAGAGGTCATAGTATGAGAAGGAATAAAAATAGAAGGGTGAGGTTAAGAAGTAAATAAGGTATCACCCCCAAATATATGATAGAATTTATGGAAGGGTGAATGGGGTTCTTTGACTTGACCACTTATCATGAGATTGTAAAGAGTTAAAGGGTCCTTTCCCCTATGTTGAGGGAACTCATTAATTAAGAAAAGAATTTTAAACATGTACTATAATTATGAATAATATTATAAGGATAAAAATGGTTATGAACTAAATAATAATTAGGAGTCCCATAATTTGTAGTGTGAGTGGCCACATGCACATTATTTTTTTCTAAAGTGGAAGCCACAAGCTATTTTGGGGGAAACCTATTGGGATTGGTAAAGGTCATCATATATTTTGATTTTAACTTTGTGTTATTCTCAAATAATAAGTTCATGATGAAATAATGAGGTTAAAAAGAGTGATGCAAATACAAAATCATAAAATAAGATATAGAGTCAAACTGGTTGACTATGTTCTGTAAACTAGGGAATAGAGTAGGCAAATAAAGACACACAAACATGTAGGTTGACTATGTATTATTGAATAGAGAACTAAATGAGTAGATATAAGGACACACAATCATGTAGGTTGACTATGTATTATTGAAAAAAGAAGCTAAATAGTTTGTAAGAGACTATATCGACAAAGACAATAGTGTTCTAAAATAGGGAAAAAAATTTCAATATAATTTTGAATAAAAATGAAAGAAAACACACAACTAATTGGATCAATGGGACTTATCCAATTAAAACACAAAACAAAAACCTTGTACCAGTGTTGGCCAATATAAGTTTTTTAAGAAAACACACAATGATCAAAGATCAATCAATGTCTAAAAATTAAATGTCAACTAGTTAGTCATCTTAAGTGTTATTATTTTATAATGAAGTGTAATTTTCATGTGATAAGGGAGTTTGATGAAATAAGGAACTAGAAAGCAATCTAAGGTTGGTTTGAGGATGTTTGGACTAAAAGGGATCTATATTGGTGATGATAATATCTTGATATTGTGTTCCACCCCCTCACTTCACAATTGGACAATGATAAGGGTGTCAGGATATTTTCCAATATATACCATCAAATGCGTATTTATACTTGGCCAAAAAACCAAGTTATCTTCCCCCTTGATGATGAAATCCAAGTAGGTAGGCCTTGGGAAGACAAATGTTTAATGTTTTTTAATGAAAAGTGATTTGGTAGTGTGTGAAAAAATAAAAATAATGTAACTAAAATGGTAATTTAAAATATAACCTATTTAAGTTATGTGAGTTACTCTAATCATGCAAACAAATAAAAAGGAAAAGTGATTTAATTACTAGAAAATATGGGTTAATTCTTTGATTGAGAAAAGTATAGATTCAATTTAGGTTATATGTATGCAAATAATACAAAACATAGTTGACTAGGTCACTACTATTCTGTAGAAGCAAAGTTTATAAGAACATAGTCAAATAGGTTGACTATGTCTTCTAGATAGAAGATAAACTATAGAATTGTGTCGAATAGGTCAACCTAGTTGTATGTGGGATTACATTTTTATATAATTCAAACTTGTGAAAAATAGTACTAAAATAAGAACTAAAATGACAAAGAGAGAAAGGAAAGAATATTGATGGGTTTGAAGACATTTTAGATTGCAAATTTTTATGCTATGATGTTCAAATGTTGTTTCAAAATTATGCCAATTGGGTTAATTGTTTCAACCAAGTTTTTAAAATCTTGTACGTTGAGAACTAAATAGAAAACATAGTTAACCAGTTTGACTATGTTTACAAACTAGTATGTTGACTAAAGAAAATAGTATACAAAGTTAACCGGTTTAACTATGTATGCCAATATAGACTTAAAGAAGAATATTGTGTTTAACTACTCGATCTAATAACTTGTAATTTGTGAATACTTACACAAACAAAACATAGTCATTTTGAAATGAATTTGTTAAACTTGTGCATAGAAAGTTAGAACTATACTAATTGGTTTAATATAATACTATAAATATAGAAAACATATAATATGATGAAAAAAATGATGGTGTGAAATAAAACCTATAAGGGTTTAATTTTCATCGAGTTCACCAGAATGTATACAAAGGGAAATGAAACTGATCGATTAATCAATCCTAGCTTAGAGAAGATAAATCCTACTTACACTTCTAATTGTTATTACATTAGATATTCAGTTTCATGACCAAGATGGACCTACTAGACCTATCCAAGGGATATCTTACCATAATAAAATCACTAGGGAGGGTTCCAAAACCTCTAATCAAGTAAAACTATGCAATAATCCTAAATAGGTCCTATGTTTTCATATTCACAATGTAAATGATAAGTAAAGTAAATTCTAATCTAGTTTTCACCAAAGCTTGTGGCATAAAGTCAGAGTATTAAACATAAAAATTAAACATGCATAGAATATATATACTCACATTAATATATATGAAATCTTAATTCATGGGAAATAAGTATAAATGTAAATCTATATACTCTTACAAAGCAGGAAAAAAGTTAGGAATGCTTACCTTTGAAGATGAACCCACCAAGCCTCAATCTCTCCCTTGGCCAAGGTGCTTTGTAAGAGGTTATTGTGGCATGTAAGGATAATAATTATAATTAATATCTAGGATAAAAAACCTCTATATTCATCCAAAAGACTTATCCACAAGACAAGATCCATATCTCCAAATAAATTATTGAAACCCTAGGATATATTCCTTAATTAGAATGGTGGATAAGTAGATGTGCAATATGATATTATTTTTCTTATCTTCTTTATAAATGATAGAAATGAATGTGCATATACAATTAAATATAACCCTAAAACTTTTTGAAAGTATAGCTGATAGGGTCAGCCTAATTGACTATGTATCATTATTGGTAAAAACAAATTAGGTCTTCATCTAGGTTGGCCAGAGGTTGACCTAGATCCTTAATACCTTTTATTAGTTTGAATATAGGGTCAATGCGGTTGATAGTGTAATGTAAACTATCAAAAATGGTTTTAGTCCTAGGGAGGGGCTAAGTAAGGTGGAAAGATCATGAAGGAGTGTGAAAGAGAAGAGATAAGGCTTAAGGAAGTGTTTAGGAGATGGTTATGTAGATAACAAGTGGTGGTACAATAATACTATGAAGAACCAATGGTCTGCCCACCCCTTTCTTGATGCACCCTTTAGGCCATGAATTTAGATATATTGAGACTCAATGGGTTCATGCAATAGAAAAATCACTAGGTTTTAAAATATTATGTGTATACATATGAGATGAATAAGTGATATCTAATCTAGACTAGGTATATCTTGGTCAAATAAACTTCAAAATGAGGGAAATGTAGAGAAAAAACTAAGGTTCTATAATATCAGTCACTTTTTAGGTTGGCTTATTAGTTGACAAATACTCTCAAAACTAATGCTTACTACTTGCAGTTGTTGCATACTCATAATTAATCATAATTATGAAGTTTGGGGATGAGTGATATAGAAAACTTGATGGTATCAACTGAAGGTTACTTATTTTAGATTTTATCTTGCATACCCCTAATTGGATGTTTAAAACTTAGACCAATAAAGTGCTTGAGGTAGCTATGATACACGTTTAAAAAACTATACCAATAAAAATCATTCATACACACTAAGAATATTATCATAGTTTAAAGTAATTACTTGATAAATTTTGCTAGCTTTCAATAGAATTTGGACATCTACAATATAACATATATTAATTAAAGCAATCAGATTATATTTGTAGATTTTTCACACTTCAAATTATAGTATTATAATAATCATAAAAAGAAAAACGTTAATATCACATGAGTGGGATGAGAAAACACCAATGCAATTCCATGAAAATCAAAATTTGACTATTTCTTGTATCGATAAAATCCTCCAACCTTTTGGAATGTGAAACTACATAGATATATAAACTTATGGAGGGTATGCCTCATCCTCCAAGTGTATGTAAACTAATAGTTACATACCACAATTATAACCTCAATTTTAAGTTTAGTTTCAAAATTGCATGTTTTGCATGCGTACATTTATGTCAAAATTAGTTGGTCAATGTAATTCAATGCAAAGCGTGCATGCTTATAATAGTATAGAAAAATTTACATGTATGTTATAATTGTATGTAAAATATGAGTAAGTTGTGAGTATATTATCCATGTATACATACAAAACTAGACTTTGACTCATGATTGACTGAGCACTTACATGGTTGATGAGGTTGTTAAAATCACTAAAGTGGATGCTTGCATTGAACTGGGAGTTATTATTCTAGCATTCTTCTTTGCTTTTAAATCCTGATAGTGATTGTTTCCAATGTCATATTGGTATCTAATTATATCTATGTTAAGGGGTGGAGGCTTGTGCACCCTATTCACTTTCTCCAAGATCCTTACATGTTCATCTTTGGTAGTCTTTTAGTTAGATCTAAAGATCTCAACTTTAGTGACCTTCTTTCTAGTAAAACTTAACTCTACCTATATGTATTTTATGGTTTTCAATTGTATGTCATGTTTGAAACTATTTTAAGCTTGTTGTAAGAGTTGATCAAAGTTGGCCCTACTAATGAGCCTTTTTGTTAAATCCTTGGATTGAGAAAACTTTAGTTTGTCTAAAATTTTCCATGAATGAGTCTCATGTCCTAAATATTTTAGCATTATTGCCTCAATTACATAAATAAATTCCATAGACTCTTTTGTTCCAATGGAAACTAATTTTAGGGCATTGGTAACCTCCAATGGTTCCATCAGGTTTGAATTTGCATGCGATTTACCAATTATAAAAATAATAAGGAATTTGAGTTTATTCTAGTCTATCTTAAAGGAATTCAACAATTTGGTGGTATATACTATGTATGGTACTAATTCTACCCTAATTAAACTAATTGAATCAATGGTATTGTATAATCCATATGATGTACTTTAGACATCTATTTAAATTTGGGCTAGAACATGAATAATTTGTTGTTTTTCTCTCAATTAATCCTATTCTTGTTCTATCTCTTTATGTGCCACTTCTATCCCTTCATGTATTTCTACTAAAACATATTTGTGTGTTTACATATATGATTTAAAATCTTGTATATATGGGGATTTCCCTAGTTTTCTATCCTTCCTTTTGGTTAAAGTGAACATTTCATCTCTTTCTTATCCAATGACCACTCTACCAGTGTCATATTATATCTTCCTCTTCCTCACCCTCTATACACTCCCTGTGGATTTCACAAAAAAATATACTCACAGTGGGTAATTCAATAATCACAAGATTAGGTCTCTTATAGGCCCCTAATTGTAGTTTCTATTGCCCATTATGGGAGGACTAGCTGGGTTGGCTCCATGGGTTGAGTGTCTGAGGTTGTAGTCGCACCCAATATCTCACCTGATCTTTGATTCAAAGTTCCTCTAGGAATGGATCAGGGAGTGAAGGCCATATGATCTTAGACCAATATATTCCACTATATTGTGGTAGTGAATGGATTATGCATACTATCATTTTCTTCTTCTCAACTTTTTTAGTGGTTATCACATTTTTTTATTGATAAGGACTAGGAGGGGGAATTGTTAGACTTAATTATGTAGATGAAACATAATTGGGGAGTTGATAATACTCCCCTTTATTTATTCATTATTTTCTCTTGGATTTTATGTGGGATGGAGCAATATCAAAAGGGACAATAATAGGAATAGTAGGAATGGATGTGGGAGGAGAAATTAGAGAAATAAAAATTGAAGTAGTGACTACAATGGTAGAGGATGGATATTCTACCTTTGGTATTAACAGAGTTAGTTGAACAATAGACTAAATAGGATTAACCTCCACCTTGGGGACCAAGAAAGGAGGGGGGATAAGAGGGGTAAATGAAGTAGGTACAAGTGAACTAATTACATTTAGAGGCACATAGGAAACAACATGAGTAATGGAAATGGGAGAGGGTGTAGGCTCACTTGATGTTTGATGATGTAATGGTGCCTTACCCTTTGATTCTTGGAGGCTCAATACTTTTTATCTTTATAATTCTACCTCCTCATCAAAAATATCCCCTCTAAATACCTTATGTGTATCTAGATCCACCAATGGTCTTTTCATGGCTGGGCTCTATAGAAGGGACTAAGGCCTTGGCTTCCTTGTATAACAAATGGTTGTCTTTGGAGATATGGAATAATCTAATTTTATGGTTGAGGTAACCAAAATAGGAACCTATGGAGGTGATGAAACATCACCTTTGGTAGGGCCTTTGGAATATAAGGAATTTAAGTAGATGGGCTCATCTTTCTTTCCCCCAAGTGATATGTCTAGCACCCCTGGTTCCTTCTTCAATACCTTAATCACCAAAGAGTGTGTTTGGGAGGATTTTACATGTTATCCTATTTACTGAGTAGGTCTACTAGTCTAAAAGTTTAATGCATCCCATCCTTTAGTTGATGGGAGTCTAGTTTGATCCTCCTTTATGGAAAGGTAAGGATTGCATTGAATAAGCTTTATAAGGTCTTCCTTCATCCAAATTGACCATGCCCTCTCTAAGACATGATAGTCATTATGAGAGTTGAGGAAAAAAGTCATGATTATAGCAATCATGTTGATACTTGATGCCCACTCCCTTCATATGGTTTTAAACCTATCCATGGGGAACCTAGACCCTATATAGTAATGATGCCAAATAATAATATTATCTATACTTACCTACCTCATATAAATGATTCTAATTAGTGTAGCACATTATTCCAATCATTAATTAAGAACCATAAAGGTAGGATTTTTCTTCTTGTACATATCCTCATTAATGCCCCACCATAACTAATAGTCTATTTCCCACTCTACCAACTTGTTTGGGACATACTTGGGGAGATGCAGAGGTGTGACCTTATGACAAATGACCATGATGACTATATAGTAAGGCTATATTTAGTAGTATCCTTTGATCAATAGCGGGTCCATGATAATCTTTAATATCTTATTTAAACGGGATTCATGGATGGCCTTCCATACTTGTGGGAAAACATCCTCAGTGATACACATAATATTGTGAGTGTATGCATATATATATATATATATATATATATATATATATATATATATACATGAATTATATATTTTGTTATTTGTATAATCTAAAGGGGTTTCCAAAGTGAACCATTTTGGATATAGAATGTCCCTATGACTACATCGAGAAAGTAGGACATCATGTATAAGTGACCTCCTAGAAGATTCTTATCTTTATTAAAAAACTACTCTTGTAACCTTGCTCCAATCACTTCTCCTAGAGTGAAGGTTAATTATGATGTCTTTACCAAATCAAGCAATGGAACCCACTCTAATTAGATTAATTTTATGGTTGGATATCCAAATAGCCTATTTAATAGGGTAATCTGAATCTAGATTCCCATTATGAATTTTGTTATTATTGTGGGTTGCTTGTCTTTTAAGGTGATTATCCCTCTGAGGAGAATCTAACTACTAAGTGCCTTCTTAATAAACTTCTCTTTCTTTCATGCCACTACTCTGTAAATCATAGGTAGCATATAGAATATGAAGGGAGAGGTAGATTTGAAATGCATTGGTAGAGATGCATACTATGACCATCTTGTACTCAAGATGATACAAGTACACTCCTAAAAATATCTTCCTTACAAAGAACAAATCTTGTATGAGGTTTATATAGGGCATGGATTTTGGCTTAAAGTTGAGAGGTGTAACCCTTGTATCTTGGTAAAGAGGAGGTCTATGGATAATTAACACTAGGATAGATTAAATTTATCTTCATGCATGTTTGCATCAACCTAGTTTATAGCATCCCACAACACTGAGTAATTGTTATAGTCATTGTTGAATATAAAAATTTCAAAGAGTGTATCTGTGTACTCAATATAATCTTTGATGAAGAAACTTAAAGGAGAGATATTTCAAGAATGCCTTGGATGATCATGCCATTATTCTATAGTTAAGATAGTACTAGTTAGGGTTTCAATTTAATTACTCAGCTCTCCTAAGTATGTTGTTAAGTCAAAGATACTAGTGGCTAGGGATCAATCACATGAGAGTAAGCTAGTTCACAAGTTAGCTCAAGATAAAATGGGTACATCATCATTCAAATTTATTTAATATATCTTTGGAATTGATTTATAATTTTTACACCATTTATTTCCAATGTCTATAACTTTGATTTGTTTGTTTAATTTGAAATTTTCCACCTTATTTGATGGGTATGCCACATAAGCACTATTGATGTTTAGTAAGAGTGACACATAATTTCCCTTTGCCAAGTGTCATGTCATCATTTCTTTGGATTCAGTTTATTGACTAGTGAATCTTTCAACAGTTAAAAGTTAGGGTATAACACTATTTGTGAGGTGGGCGATCCCAATCAAAAATTTTGAACACTTTTTGTGAAGACCTAAGTTAGAGAAAAACCCCAACTGATTTTTTTTTAAGACCTAAATGTGTTAAAATATTTTTTGAAATAAAACTACCAAAGATCTAATTGTCAAAGGGATTTTTTGAGAAAAATCATCAAAAATTTTCATTAAATACCTAAATGTGTTAGGTAACTTCACAAAAGGATATGTGCTAAAGATATCCCCCAAAGACCCAGATAAACCAAAGTGTGAAACTTTGGGATTGGGTTCTTGAATAATAGTGGCTAAATGGTAAATGGTGAAGTGTTATAACTCTTGATAATGCATCTTCAGGTCTCATACCCTAAAATCCTAAATAATTCATTTTGAACAAATTATCCAACATAAAACATTGAATAATAAATTCCTACATGGTATGTAAATTGAGGAGTGCCAAATACCTAAAATTTGTTGGAGGGGTTTGATGAAAAAAATTGTTGAAGACAATTGATGAAAAAAACTATCAAAGACCAAATCATGTGGGAGGAGTTTAGTGATTAAAAGTTTTGACCAAATTTTTTGAAGACCTAAGTTCTGACCAAAATTATTGAAGACCCCATTTTTTATAAGTAATTTTGGCAAATAATTTCATCAAATACGATGATTTAAAACTTACATAAACATAAATTCTAAAAATCATTAGTAGGTTAGTCCCAAAAGACAAAAAGGTGCGTTCATGTGTTTTCCAAATAACAAAGTTATCACAATACACAAGGCCAGTCATTTTAAAATAGGGATAAAGGTTAATTATAAAATATAGTGGGTCATTACTATAAAAAAAAGAAGGGGAGTATGTTGAGTAAAACAAATGGCTACTCATAGGGAAAATGCTCTCAAGTATTTGAGAATCTAGAAGTTTTGGTTAAAACCTCTAAAATCAAACATGAACCATTACACACAAGATGATCAAATCAAATATATAAAAGAGACTCCCATCAACCATATATAACATACTTGCCTTCTCAATTACCTTAGATCTATGTATGGGGAAGTGATTTCCTTTTATCCTTATTATGAGGACTTTATTAGAGAAGTCAGATAATTATAGGTTTCACTCAAGTTTTTGAAATAAAGATTTAAAATTTGGGGAAGATTTGGTATTAATCTGATACTAGACAAGCATCCATAAGATCGATAGAGGTATAATGGGTTCATTCTCTTTATTTCTCCTACATTATTTCATGATGCATGGTACATTAACCTTATTTCATAATTTTAAACTCTCTGATCACCTTTGGATTTTTCCTTTTGGGCATGTTGGATCATTATTTTGAGGATGGTTTGATTCTTGTTTGTTGTATTTTATTTTGATTAACATTACTTAGGATATGGATATCATAAAATATAATGAGATGGTATCTATTAAAGCATAAGTTTACTAGATTATCCCTATCATCTATACCCATATCAATGGTTATTTCCTTAAATAAGTATTAACATGATAAGTTCATTTGATCCCAAAAATTTGAAAAATCTTTCTAAAATTCATATCTAGTAATGAGAGAAACATTTAAATGCTTGATTAAAGTATTTAGTGTTAGATTTTTCATGATCCATCTTCCTATTTTACATCTGAATTCTAAAAATTTGAAATGCATGGGTGCAAGATCCTATAGATAAACAAATTGATGTACCTATTCTTGGCATGTTTTCTCACATGATGATCCTTTGGATTTTGAACATGTTAAAATAATTTTAAAATGGTTGGACACTTGCTTTGATCATACTATATAAAGTCAATTAGATTTCCATAGGATAAAGGGAAACATCTAATCTATAAATTAGGAAACTACTCTATAAAACAAATTGTTAAAAATTAGGAAAGTTAATCTAGGGAGTAGGAAAACTATTATATTAAATCCATAAAATATATATTAATAAAAAAATAAATATACCCTACTCCTACTCTTACTATCACATTTATTTTTATTCACGAACATTTACAAATTGTATAGCCATGAAGTAATGCTTAAAAAATTATATTGACTGGATATGTCATCAAATTGCTTTGGAGGTCCCTTGGATGGAGATAATTGTTACCTAAGATCTCTAAAATATGATAAGGTCCAATCCACTATGATAAAATTGTCATGATATTATTTATTTTCATGGGATTTATCCCATAGAAGCACCCAGTTACATATTCTAAATGCTTTGAATTTGGCTCTTTTTTCAAACCATATTTTTACTATATCTTGATGTTTATGAGTTTTATAATTCCTCTATTCTTGAGTCTTCCATTTCTATTATGTCCAACAATCAAGAATCCACCTTGTCACTTGGTTCCATGTATTCATGCATAAACTAATATGTTTACAACTTAAGCATGATTGGGAAAATAGGTTGTATGCCATAGACTAGTAAGTAAGGTGAATCTTTGAGTGCCTACTAATATCTAGTTTGATCAACCCATAGTGCATACTTCAGTAGATTATGCCAATATTTAGGTTTATCTAATATAGACTTCTTAATATCATCAATCAGGTTCTTGTTTATCAATTCATCCAATCTATTTCCTTATGGGTAATGGTTAGATAATGAATTGATGGTGGTTTGATTGTCATGGGCCCATTTGATAAATCCAACTAATTAGAATGGTAGACCATTGTAATATACCATAGAAATAGGAGTACCAAATAAAGTTGTAATATTTTCCTCTAGAAAGTTGATCACATCATGTGCTCTTGGTGATTTATAGCTATAGTTTCATTCCATCATGTGCAATAATCTATAGAAGTCAGTATAAACTTATGGATAGTTGAAGAATTGGGATTAATAACCCTAATGAAGTCTAATCCCCATGAGGTGAATGGTCTTCCTTCAATCACATGTTATATAGGAATGGATACCTGTACTTACCTCTTTGCCAAGACTTAGAATTTGTGCCACATTTATATGTGAGTAAGTACATCCTTGAAGACTATTGGATAGTAGTAACCCATTTTGAGGGTCTTATGGGTAGTGGTGTTTCTAGAGGGATGAACATTACCTATTTTCTAGTAAAAATTTTACAAAACTTCTTGAGCTTCCTCTCATGATACACATCTAAGGTAGATGCTTTAATAAGTATTTCTATATAATATCCTTTTTATAATCATGTAATGAGCTACTTTGTGTCTCAAATCTAACCTTTGTTCTCTTTTGAACTCTTTGGAATAAGTACATGTGAGAAAATATTAAATAATATCAATATACTAGTCCCCTTTATATGCTTGGTTTTCATAAACCTCTTCAACATTGATGCACGTTCAAAGATTAGTCATGAGTTGAATAATGCCTTGGCTTATAATGACCTTGATAGGATTCATTTCTATGTCAAACTATTGTTATTTTACCATTAATTTTCTGCTGCATTCTCCTAACTCATTTTGTGATAAAGTAAGATTAACAATAGGATTCACTACAATGTCAATTATATTATTCCTTGAGATGCAATGTCAAAATTTATTCACTAATTTGATAAGGTCAAAAAAAATTTTATCTATCATTTAATACGTAAATTTTACTTATTTTAGGTTTTTACTCATGAATGTGATAGGATGCTCACTTTACTCTTTCTTCTGGGTGATCAAGATAATAATAGTGTGTTATGAGGTAAATGAATATAATAATAAGTCTTTGGTGAAGTCTGGACTTATCCATACAAGGGCCGAATATGTTTAATATTTAATGTATTGAAAAAAAAAATAGCCTCTAATGTCTATTTCACTTTAGCATCTTGCATAAGCATTGCATTTAAGGGTCTAATAATTTATGCAAAGCTTGATATAAAATTTCTCATGAAGTTTATCTTCTAAAGAAAGATTTGAGTTCTTTCTTGCTATTTGGGAAAGCAATTTTTTATATCCATTAAATTATATTTAGGTCAATAATAATCCCATCTTTGGTAATGATATGACCTAACTGATTGCCTTTTGTGACACCAAAGATACTCTTCTTGGGGTTCATCAAAATGACAAACTTTGTACATATTTCAAAGATTTGTTATAGGTGTCCTGCATGATATGTCCTTGGTTTTGAGAAGTCTATGAGGTCATCCATGTAAATAATTATATATTTACTTATCATCACTTAGAATTCATGGTCTATATCTCTCTAAAACATGGAACCTGCATTAATAAGGCCAAATGGCATCTTGTTATACACATAAGTACCCTAATTCATGGTGGATGTTGTCTTTATTCTATCTTTTAATTATACCAGCACCTGGTTATACCTTTAAAATCCATCTAAGAAAGACATCATTATAGAACCACTTATTATATGTATGACTTCATCCAAGGAAGGTAAAGGATAATTATATTTATCAGAGGTTTTCTTTGAGTTTATAAAATATACATAGTGCCTAATCTCTCCACCTTTCTTCTTGATTAAGACTAAATTAACCACCCAATTAGAATGTATGATAGGAAAGACTATTTTTTCACTTGACAACTTCTCCAATTTCTTCTAAATAAGGGGTTTCATGATAGGATTTACTAGAATTTTCCTCTATCTAAATGGTTTTTGGGATAGATTCAATGGAATTGTGTGGGTGATGACCCTTGGGTTGAAAATTTTTAGGTCTTCATATGTCAATTTAATCACATCTTTGTATTATGTGAGAAAACTCTTCATTCTATGCATTTCATCTAGAGTACAACTAAGACCAATGTTGACATAGTTTGGTTTGCATTCATCTCCTATATTTTCCCTTTTGAACTCATATTCATTTACTTTTGGTTGCCTTTGATTCTAAGATTGAGGATCCAAATCAAATGTCCTTTCTAAAGAAACCATTCCTAGAGGGAGGTAGTTTTACTTTAGCTAAATAACTCCTTCTCCCCATAATTCCTCTTGACATAAGTAACTAATTTACTTGTCATCAATGATTTGAAACTCAAATTATCTTGAGTTGGTCAATAAATGGAAAATATATTGATCATCATCAAAAACATGGAAGTTTTCCATGTTGTTTATAAATGATGGACAAAGTACTAGCTTAGTGGAGAATCTTTATACCTTAGACTCCTGTAGGGGTGCTAATTTAGAAATTGAGGCAAATAATGAATAAAAAACTTGATTATATTCTCTAGGTATAGCCATGATGTTTAAGGGTTTAAAAGAATCAATCATAGACCATGCTCTATGTTTATATATTTTTAGATATGATAACTTGCATTGGTATTTTCTTATGACCGAATAGACTAGAAATTTTGAATCTCTATAAATCAATAGTTATTTGATGTTATTTTTGAGAGCAAAATGTAGTCCCAATATTTGTGCCTCATACTCCACTCTATTATTTCTTCAAAGGAACTATAGTCTATATTATACCAGGTATTTTTTCCTTATGGGTCCATAAATTCAATGTTGATTCCTGATACTTGCTTGGATCTTACACCACCAAAGTGGAGGGTCCACAATTGGGAAGGTCCCTATATTTTTTATTATTGCACTTCAGGATTCTTAGTGAAGGTATAAATACCAAGGTTGGGAGATTTAAAACTTAATTCTTTATTCTTTGTATTATATTATGTAATTAGGTCCTTCATTTCTGGCTCTTGATCAATCTTAATCTAGTTTGGAATACCCCTCCATGGTAACCAAATGTGAGAGAAGTTTGTTACCACATATCCATTCAATATCTTAGACTAGTCTCTCCTAAGGAGGAGTTTGTATCCTTTTGAAATATCTACTACTAGTATGTCAAACATCATTTTCACTCATGGTTCATATGCTACTTGGATTTGCACATCATTTAGCTCTCCTACTACAAAGACCAAAATCTTATCCAATTATGAAACCATTATCTTGGATGGATTTGGGGTTAAACCAAACTTATAGAAAATTGAAGTAGGCATCACCCTGGATGAAGATCTAAAATCAACTAAACAATTGTGGATGTTCTTTCCAAACACTTAGTCAATAATAAAGGTGTAACTTTTGTTTTATTCTTGTATATGGCATTGAGGTGAGCATCCTTTATATTTTTAGTAGTTTCTTTCCCTATGATAGATTTCCATAAGAGCTCCTTTTGTTTTGTTATTTAGGCTAATTCATGAAGATTAATGTTGTCTTTAATTCTCATCATGTCTTCAACAATGTTGTATCCCCCTTTGCCTTTATCCTCTTTATTCTAGAGTTCTCTATTACCTTTAGGGGGAGGTGGATTGTTTTCATCTCTTGGATTTAGTGGAGTAGTAATGTTATTCAAAGGAGTAGACATTATGAAGAGTTTCTTATTCCTCAGGTTACAAGCCCTTTTAGTATTACTGGAAAACCTTCACTTCATCAAAGTTTTATTTTGGTTCATTATCATCTTCTTCTAGGAAGAAAGACTCATGAAAATAAAATACCATTGTTGTGTTTGAAGATCCAAATTCTAGATGGAACTCTAGTGGATTATTAATCAAGTCTTACCTTACCATCTCTCTCTAAAATATCTCAAATGCTACACAGAACTCCACACATTCAAGCTCACCATGTTGTGATGTATCATAAACTCTACACAAATTGGGTAGATATTTTTATACTATATTTATATTTGAAAACTTATTGGGGTGCTATTATAAATTATTAACAGGCCTATTGAAAGGATTGTTATATCTTTGAAATCCTAGATTCTAGTTATTATTCTAGAAAGTGGTGTTTCCCATATTTATCTGCATATTTAGGAAGTCATTTCTCAATTTCTAGACCATTATTTGGATTGAATCTAGTTTTAATTTGGTAGAATTAGTTCCTTATATAACCACATCATTAGAATGCATTGGATGTTAACTCTTTTTATGACTATTCATTTGTACCTAGTTATTCATATAACCATAGTTGTAATTGGGCACCTTTTTTTACTAGAGGAGATAGTGCATATAGTTAATTCTAATTGAAAGCAAGGATATTTTTATTGACATGAGGGATTGGATTCAAAAATATAAAACTAGCATTGATATTTGGGTGATAATATTTGAGGGTTTAGTTGTCTATCAATTTTGATAGCCTCTTTGTATGTTAAAGCTAGAGTGGTGTGTTGGGTGAATATTTTGTCATCAACTAATTGAGGACAAAATGGTTATATCAGCCACAATGTAATGAGATAAATCTCTCCTCTCAATAAGGGAAAGTTCCCTATAAACTATCACAAACTTAATCTAAACTAAATATTAACTCAGAGGTGAGATCATATCATCCATTTCTCTTTTTTAAGAAATGATGTTTACAAAGTAAAGGAAAAACTTTCTTGATATTAACCAAATTCATAAGAAACCCATGAGATTACAAAGCCTATCATTGTTTCTCTTGTTGATTTATAACTTATAACATAGTAGAATGAGGTGCAGCCTAAAGTCTTCATCAAAAACTAGAACAAAGTATATAATCACACAAGATACAATTAGTTCAAAGTCTTTCCAATATCTTTCATTCTAAAACAATAAAACACAAAATAAAGACAATTATAGTATCACAAAGTCTCCATAATCAACTTCAAAACAACTTTTAGATTATTTTCACTCGCTCTACTTAATTAATCAAATAGATAAGATTGTATTAGGAGAAGGACATAAGAACAATTTCATACACAACACAAGTTATTCCAATACAAAGTTTAAAAAGTCACTTGCTTTCTCATTCACTTGATAAAATATGATTTACAATCTAAGCTCAAAGTCTCAAAAGGCATTTAAATTTTGGCAGAGTTTTGCTTCCAATAACTAAAAGATATCTTTTTACAATAGAGGCTATCTTTACTTATAAGGAGAGGCCTTGAGGATTTTTAGAAAAGACCTAATTACTTTGACCGAGTCAAAGATAAGAGTCCTTTTTCACTTAGGACTTCCTATATTTTTACATGTAATTACATATGAAAAAATTACATGCAAAAATGTCCAAAGTGATTACAAAAGTACATCAAAAAAGTGGAAATTAAACTAAGGGAAAGATAGTTTCAATTTCTATCCCCATCTTTCTTCATGTGAGCATCATACATAGTGATAGCTTCTTACATCCTGATACCGTTTGGAGTAAGGATGTTCTTGAAAATCATCTTAGCTCTGACTATGGCATCTCTTACTGTTGTAACTAATTTTGCATGACTAGTTAACCTAGTTTTTAGATTATCTATAGTTAACTAATTTTCCAAAATATTGTCCATAGAGGCTATTGAAAATGCCTTATCTTCAAATTATTTTTGGAACATACCTTCAAATTCCTGAATCATTTCTTATACTAAAAGGAATTGGTTATCTTGTGATGTAAGTTTTCATGGTAGCTCCTCCAATTTATGCAAAAGACTGACATCATTTTGTTCACTAAGTTTCCTTGAAGATTCGAGGTCACTAAGCAACTCTTTAAGCACTCGAATCCTATATGTCAATGCCTCTTTAGTTTCAGTGTAAGATTCTCTATCAGTAATGCCATTTATTGATATTAGAGTGATTATTTTTAGTTTCCTCATATCCATCCATTTGTCAAGATAATTTTCTATGCTTTCAATATCTTGAGAAAAAACATTAATGAGATCAACAAGTTTTGCTCTTATATTTCTCATTTTATCTGTCTTCTCAGATAACTTTATGAGTAAGGAAACTCCTTGTGCATGCATCTTGTCCAAGTACTCTTCAAGCACTTTTCCTTTGAGATAGGTTTTTTATACTTTCTAAATAATGGGGTCTTCTATGGAAATGGGCTCAAGAGTTACTATTTATGGATTGAAAGTAATTCTCCTTACCATTGCAGTCAATTATTCCATCATTGCTTTGTAGTGATCCTTCATTTCTTTCTCTTTGTCAAATTGTTGAATCAATATGTCCATGGCTGACTGCATATCACTCTTGACACTCTCATGAGTTATCTTACCCAATTCAACTCTAGAGATAGAGTAATCACTTACATCAAAGTTTTCAATGGTTGTATCCTATAGAGGTCTTACAATTTTTAGAAATTTGTGTCCCTTATCCCCAATCATTTTTGAAAGAATCCTTGGCTTCTTTGGGGCCTTGGCTTTTACTGACACCATTTTATTGAAATCAAAGTCATATGGAGAGATGGCTTGTTTCTTCCTTTTGGGTGTATAAGTTGATAACCATGGTGGGAGTACAAGAGTACGTACATTGGGATCTATCTCCATTATTAGCATTACCAAAGTTGCACTCACACAGATAGTGGAAACAATAGGTGGAGTATTAGTAAAAACTACACCTTTTATTGAGTGATCAAAAGTAGAACTATCTTTAATAACAAATGATGGGGATGACAAACTAGGAATTGACCCTGAGGAATGAATAATATCTTCAAAAGTGCTTTAAGGGTTGTCAAAAATTATTTTGGAAGGAGAGGGTGAAGGAGTTGCCATAGGTGTGTCAAGTGGGGAAGAAGAGATTCTTGTTTCTTGTTGCACACTCCCTTGTGGAGACAAAGTTTCCTTCTCTATTTGATCTATAGGCCTATTGTCAGTCTCCATTTGTTCCATCATTGGTTCTTTAGCACATTGTTTTTGAAATCCTATATCTTCTATTTCTGACTCTTTTTCCATAAATTTTGACTTCTTCATCACAAATATGATCTTAGGCTTATGTGGCTTGGAAGAAGAAGGGACATCAATTTTTTTCTTCATCTTATTTTCTACTTTTCTTCTTGTTTCCTCTTGAAATTTAGCTTTAGAACCTATGATGAATTCTTTCAAAGTAATTCCTTTATTTTCTAACCAATTATTAGTGTTTCCAATATAGGTTCAAATCTTTTCCTCAAGGAAGTCATCTCTTTTTGTGACCATTGGATTGGAGGAAGAGGTACATTAACAATATATTAAGTATTATATCTATCATTAATCAAATCTCCATCATCCACTAAATTCTTAGTGATATCAGTAAGGCCCAGATATTCAATCTACTCAAGAGATAACCTACTATAGTCCATTTTTTTGACATCTTCATCTGTTCTCAAATCTAACCAAACATCCTCAATCATAGGTTAATGAAAGTAGGTTTTCCTCTTGATTACATCCTTCATACCCTTGTAATCAAAATTTGGTCTTATTTTTAATTTCTTCAAGGTCACGATTTACATTTCAATTTCTATGGCTCTATCCTTTCCAGTGGTTAACACTGAAAAGCTACCAATTTCAATTGGGAACCTGAAACCAAGTTTCTTGAGTTCCATCTATTTATTATGCATGATGATCATTTATCTACATAGTTTCATTAAGACTAATTTATCTGAGGGGAATCTTGGAAGCATATAAGGATGACCTTGGAAAAACCCAAACTTAGGTAAATGGAAGAAGGAAATCGTAAGAACATACATCCAAAATCATTCACATTTATCCAAGCCTCATTTGACACTCTTTTTTTTCTAATTGAGGATCAAAAAGACACAAAAATACTACAAAGTAAACATCATTTACTCTCATAAAATGATGAATAAAACCCTTCAATGTTTACTAATATTAGTATTGATACACTGGGGTTACTCTCCTATCTCCTTTTGATGTGAAACCCAAAAATATTCTCATTGAAGCTGTAATATATACCAGGTAAGAAGTCATGTAGAATTTGAAGGTAGTGGATACCTTCGTCAATTGCTCATGAAAAGCATTGCTAACTTGTTCTCCCTAGAAGATGACTTGTTTTCCTTAGAGAATTATCTTGATGAAGGGATACATCCATTCATAAAATTATGAGGAAGAGGGAAAACCTCTTATCCTACTAAGAAGAGTTATTAGATCACCAACTTCTTCAGTAAAGTCACTTCTTGGAAAACTCTGTGGCCACCTTGCCAAATTTGCTCTTGGAGTCTTGAGCCATTTATTTTTGATTACCTTCTTCACTTTTTCAAGATCTTTGTCATATTCTCTTTGTGCTTCAACAAAATCAAACTTTATCACTTTTATAGTAGGAGGGCACATGAACACTTTATCAATGAACTCAAGATCTAGTCTAATTATCACATTGCCACTAGCATCCAATACAACTCTAGTATCCTTATTATAGAACTGAGCACATTAGAGAACAAATTCTATATGGTGAGCTACTACATGGAAATAAGATACCAAATGAATATTGCTATCAATTATCTTCTTCATTTCATGGCTAGGATTGCTTGACTTAGTTCTTTCCACAAACTCAGCCATGTCTACATGACCAATCTTTGTATCTTTAATGTCGTCAACATTAGAAGTAATTGAGGTGATTAAAAAAACATCTTGATATTTATACTTCATTACCTTTAACTTCTTTAGAGAAAACTCAATCATCTGAAAGGAATTCAATCAAAAGGATGTCGATGAAGAAGGATCCACAAAAGAAAATACAACAAAAATTATGATCATGCAATTAGGGGAAATACTAGCAATTTGGGAAAACTACATATCGATGATCATGACCATAGGGATGCATTTGAAAGGGATAAAGTGTGAGAAGGTCAAAAAACTATAGGAAAGTGGGCTAAGAAGGGCAAGATTGAAAATATCCCAGAGTTAGGAAAGTTGAGAGGATGTTTGCATGGGCAAAAAAAATCACCACCCTTGCATATAGGGGGTATTTGCCTTTTAATTCAGTGGCAAAAATTACCTCCCTTACAGAGAGGGGAAAACTCATACTTGCATAGAGGTTGTGAAATTTACCACTCTCACATGTCGGCTTTATGTAGGAGTGGAAAAATTTACCACCCTCACATGCTGACTTTATGTAGGAGTGGCAAAATTTACCACCCTCGCATGTCAGATTTGTGTAGGAGTGGTGAAATTTACCACCCTCACATGTCAGCTTTGTGTAGGATCATCAAAATTTACCACCCTCACATTTCAACTTTGTGTAAGAGAGATGAAAAATGCCACTTCTACATAAATCAAAGATTTACAAGTTTATGATGTCTTAATGACAAAATGTACCATCACTATAGGAAATGATATCAATTCTTTAGTGGTAAAATTGGCCACCTTTACACTTTGTTAAAAATGAAGTCTATAACTTGTAAGTGGCAAAAAATGTTGATATTACAAATGAAGAGGAAATCATAGTTCTAATGTGTGAATGGCTAATTTTTTCAATGAAACATAATGAAAACCTATGGAGTGAAAGGAAGGTTGGTAGATTTAGCCACTAGCTAGGTGCACTAGGGTAAAGCAACAAAATGAGGGAGGAACTTGAAAAAAAAGCCAAATAAAAAGAAAAGACCAACCTAAAGGAAAAGAAAACTCAAAAAACAAAAACCTAGAAGTAAAAATAAAAACCAAAACTTACATGAAAATCTCAAAGTCCTAAGCTTGGCAATTGGTGAATCCGTAATCTTACTCACTTACACAGTTGAATGATTGTAGGGAGGAGTCTAAGGAAACTTGAAATGATCAAAAAGACAAAACAAATGGCAATTTAAATTCCCCAAAATGAGTTTTAACAACTCAACATGTGCGGCCATAAATGCCACATGAATTTCAATATTTTTCCAAAATCTCTGCTTGGGTGGTAAAAATCACTGCCCTCACATTGGACAGGGAAAGTCATGTATTGGCAGCAAAAAATGCCAGCCATGCATAAAAGAATCAATAAATGCAGGAGTGGCAAAAATCACCACTCATGTATAGAAAAACCAAAAATGAAAGGGTAACAGAAAATGTTGCTCATGCATTGAGAAATCAAAAATACAAATGCAAAAGTGGCAAAAAATACCACTTATGCAGGGAGAAAAAGAAAGTTTCTAACACCTTGAAAAATGATAAAAATTAACATTTTGATCAGATAAAGACTACAAGTTTCATGATTTTCAAAAAATCATGATGAAGAAGTGTTTGTAAACTTTCCCAAGATGTCAGTCAACTTCACTTGAGAACAAGATAATCTTGTCTCAAATGATGAATTTAGAGTATAGATTATGAAATGGACAAGTTTTGTAGGGGTTGTCCATAAAATGAGTGTATCTAATTTTGGGAACAATTGCTAGCTCTAGCTGGGGAACTTCCATTGATTAATCTTTGAAACAATCAAAGGGAGTAGAATCCAGTCTCTAAGTGCCTTCATCCATGCCATTGGGGCATGGAGTCAAGCTACTAAAAACAAAAAGACACAAATAACTAAATAAAAATACAAATAAAAACATAAAACTATACAAATATATAAATGAACTTATCTGATACTTTAAAGATTGAAGTGTTTTAGATGTTTCCCACTATGAGGCAGTGAGAATGGTGTTTTATCTTTATATTATAGTAAGAAACTATTTTCACCATAGAATTGATGAATGGTGAATGGACCTCTCCACAAGAAATCAAAATTTCCATGCATTCCTTTTAGTTCTTTCCTCTTGTCCCACGACAAGACTTCATCTCCAATCTGAAACTCATGAATCCTTGCTTTCTTATCAAAGAGTTTCTTTATCTAATTTTGGTGTTCAACCATACGGTCTACTATCATATTTCATTTCTCTTCTAATTTAGTTAGGTACATGATCCTTTTATCAATAGAATTTTTAAAAATTTGATCTTCCTCTACCTTTGCCATATTCAGTGCTAGTAATTCTAAGGTAATTGGTATCTCTACATTCAGACCATACAAAAGTTGAAATGGTGACATACCTATTGCCCTCTTAGGTGTAATCTCATCTACCCATAAAGCATTGAACAATGCTTTATGCCAAGTTCTCTTATTGTCATCTACTAGTTTCTAGATAATAGTAACTATATTCTTGTTGCTTGATTATGCTTGACCATTTCCTTGCAGAAAATAGTCAGAGGAGTGGGAGAGAATAATCCCATGATTGTATCAAAAGTCAGTAATCTCATGAGAAGAGAAACAAGTGGAATTTTCTACTATATTCTTGTTTGGAACTCCAAATCAGGAAATAATATTTTCCTTAAGGAAATTACATACCACTTTTGAAGTAGCATGCTTAACTAGAATGGCTTCCACCCACTTGGTAAAATAGTCTAGTATGGTGAGAACATAGTCATACTAGCACTTGAGGATGGGTTCATAGTGCCAATGAAGTCGATTCCCCATTATTGAAAAGGTTTTTCAATCACCAAGAACTTGAGAAATAATGTGTCCAACTTAGGTTTCCTAATGAACTATTGACATAACTCACACCTACGTACCCAATTATACACATCTTGAAATAGTGTAGGCCAATATTATCTAACTTGTAGAATCTTGTGAGCCATCACAGGTGCAAAAAAATGTCTTCCACAAGCCAAGTTATGGAAAGACTCTAAAATTTTACTTTGTTGCGCTTTATCTATGAAACAAAGAAATACTCCATCAAGGCTTCTTTTGTACAAACCATTATTCCATAAGATGTAGTTAGTAGCTTTCAACTTAACATTTCTTTTTTTCCTTATAAGTTAGATGGGTAGGACACTCACCTTAGGTAAGAAAATGAGTGATATTAGAATACCAATCATCAATAGTAATGACAAAAAGAACTATTGGCATGTCCTTAACTTCTACTTCTTCATGTTCTATTCCTTTTGGTAAATTATCAACAATCAATTGATAGAGACCTTTTCCTTGAAAAAGCTTAGTAGGTTTGATATCAAGATCAAACACTTAGAATTTAGCAATGCAATTCCCCCTTTTAGTACCAAACTCCTATTGAGTTAAAATAGACTTTACTATTGTGTCAGGTATCAGAACAATAGTATGTGAATTCAGGATATAGAATCAAAAATGTTTTACCACCTTAACTATGACATACACATGCTTCTCCATGTTTGAATATTTTAATTCATGAGCTTTGAGAGGACAACTCATAAATGATATGGGATATTCCACACCTTCATTCTACTAAACCAAAATGACTAAAAGTGTATGTTCAGAAGCATAGCTGTATATTATGAAATCTTTGGTATAATCCAGACAAACTAGGACTAGAGCATGAGCAATGGCCTTCTTGATATCTTCAAATGCTACTTTTCCTTCCATAGTCTAAAGGAAATTAGCCTTACCCTTCATCATGTCAATAATTTGGTGAGTTTTCTCTACAAATTTAGGAATGAATCTTCATAGAAAGTTCACCTTTCCAAAGAAGGAATGAACTGTAGTCTTACTAGCAGGTAGAGTAAGATTTTGAATAGATTTGACTCTTTCTAAGTTGATTTTTGTGCCTTCTCAGGATACAATGTGATCGAGAAGTATACCTTTTATAACCCCAAAAATTAACTTCTTAGGATTGAGAGAAATACCATTTTGCTGACAGCATTCCAACACTTGTTATAAATGATGCACATGATCAAGATGATGTTTGGATAAAATAGTCAAGTCATCAAGATACACCACAATAAACTTCCCTATTTCATCTCTGAAGGCAAGATCCATTTCTCTTTGGAAGGTGGTGCCAGCATTGATTTGACCAAAAGACATTCTATGATATGCAAATGTGCCCCAAGGTGTAGTGAAAGCAGTTTTATATTGATTTGCTTTATTAACTTCCACTTGATTATACTCAAAAAAACCATCTAACATTTATAACATTTCTAAGCCAGTTACTATTTGCAATACTTGATCCATGATGGGTAGGGGGTAGTTATCCTTTAGAGAAGATTGATTGAGATTCCTAAAATCAATACAAATACAAATTTCTCCATTCTTTTTACTTACAGGAACTATGTTCATGATCTAGGTGGAATGATGAATTGGAAAAATTATTCTTGCATTCAACATCTTCTAAATTTGGAAAAGGATAGTACCTGATATTTTAGGATTGTATTGCCTTTGTTTCTAATTGTGAGGTAATGACCCAACTTTAAGAGGAATTTCATGCTAAATTTATTCAGACCTAAAGGATTTCAAATCATCATAAGATTATGCCAAAACATCAATGTAATGATGAAGAAGAGTAATGAATTTGAACTTTTCATGAGTAATGCAACATTTCCCAATGTTGACCATTTTGGGATCTTCTTCAAAACTTAAATTCACTTGATCAAACTCCATAGCGGAACTTGAATCTATTTATTGTTGTTGCTTGATATATCTATCATGCCTATCAAATAGATTTTTAAGAGAAACTAAACCTTTTGAAATTTTATTCCCTTTTAGTTGAAGAAACTCTTCACCAATTTATGAATCTATTTTACGAATTGATTCCTATGGTAGAGATTTACTACCTTCAAAATAGAACTCCTCAAAGCTATCCATCTTTTTGAGAAAAGTAATAATTTGATTATCACCATTAAACACCTGTCAATGGCCAAAATTATTAGGTACACTTGGTCAAAAGACCAGTTCAATAGTATACTTATTCCCTTTGAAATATTTATGAGGAACCATGAGGGTTGCAGAGAGAGCCAATGAATTTGCACAATCATTAAACTCTCTTGGCACCATATAAATATTGAAAGCATCAAAACTTTCAATTCAATCCCATACATGATTGTGATAATGTCACAATCTTTAATTTTTGGTTTGATACAAATTTCTCACTTGACAAACTAGCAATTCAGCATCTCCTCGAGTATAACGAGTCTTAACACCTCTAACACGAGTAGATTTCAATCCAAGTAACAATGATTTGTATTCAGTGGTCTTTTTGGTATTATTGAATTGCAACTTATATGAGCAAGGGAAAATATCTCCTTGTGGAGATATCAAAACAATTCTAGATTTAGAACTAGTAGAGGAGTAACTGTCATCAAATTGTAAAATCCAAACCTCATTAGAACTTGATCTTATTGAAGATTCCTCTTCATGAGTGAGAAAAGATTCCTTTTTACCTAAAATTTTCTCTAAAAATTCTTATAATTTTCTATCTGAATCATCTAAATTATCACCTAATGAACTTTCATCTGATGAATGAAAAATATCTTTAGTGGACAGAAAATAATTACCCATTCCTGAAGATTTAAACAAAATTTGAGCTTCAAGGTTTGACATTTGGGTAACAATATATTTTGAATCTTTCTCAGGAAATAAATTTTGTATGACACCTTTAATAGGTATCTTTGCTTTAGATAGATCCATGTTCAACTCTCCACCTACATCCTTGAAAAAATTACATATGAGTAGAATGCCATAAGAAGCTAGAACATTAATCACTAAGACTGTCATCTTAATCCTCTTGTTTGGAAAATCCACAAATGCAAATTGGGCATCTTTGATTTGACCCAAAAGTGGTATTTTCTTGTTTTTCATATAGAAACATCTTCTAAAAGGCTTAGTTAAGGTAAGCCTAACAGAATTTGCTACCTTAGGCAGTATAACATTATCAGAGGCTCCAGAGTCTATTATACAATTTCTCAACTTATGACCATTTATAAATAGAGAAACATAGAAAGGTTATATTTTTCTAGAGGTAGAAAGAGGAGTAGTGACAAGATTATTTTGGGTGGATATATTCTTTGGGGGATCCGGGGTCACTTTTGGAAAATCTTGTCCTGTAGGGATAGTTTTGTTTTTGATGTATTTAGTCAACCTATCAAACTATTCAAGATTAGCTTGTAAGTACTTAACTTCAGACATTTGGATCTTGGTCTTCTTAGCATGATCAATTATGTTGAATAACTGAAATGAACTAGAAATAGAGAAAGAAATTCCATCATTCTAATTTTTATTTGATGTAGTATTGGTCTGGGGAATAGAAGTAGAAGGTACATGATTGTTTGAGGTACTTACTTGCTTATTGGCCACTGGGTCCTTTGATTAGAAAGGTAACGAAGTTCCCCATTTATAAATTGAGATCAGTGGCTAAGGTTCTTCTCCTACTTTTTCCTTATCAACTTGTTGAGTTGATTAGTTTTGAGACCTAGTAAAAATAACATATACTCCATCATATACCTCTCCTTTTTTAGCTTCATCTTGGTAATTCAAAAAACCAATAGTGAGGTCACCAATTAATTCTTCTTTTGCTTATACAAAGAGATTAGCATCATTTTCTTGGTCTAACTTAGGTTGAAAAGAATGATCATGTTCAGCTTCATAATAACCAACTGCTGAGTTGACTAGTGTTACTTCAATGGCAAGCTTCCCCTGTGTGGGAGGAAGACGATTGGGTTGCCCTTGATTTTTAGAAGCATTGCCTTGATATGAATTGTTGGGAAATGTCATCCTTAGTATATCTTGATAATAATAATGAGTAGACATACCTTGGGACATCTACCTTTTTAGAGCTAGAACTTCATGTTCTAACTTTTGCACCATAGGATCAGTGGTGCTTATGGAAGAATTTTTAGCCAAATCTATTTTTATTAAAATATTTTCTTATCTTAACCACAAGGATAAGATAATCTTCAACTTCAGTAGCTAAAATATGAGCTACAAAAATATTTATAGGGATAACCTACCTTAACAAAAAACTCACTTCAAGAAGTTGAGAATTGATAAAGAAGCACTTAAGATTTTCCAGTGTTGGTTGAGCAATTGCAGGAATCTTAATTCTCAGCTTATTGAATTTAGTGATGAAGTCTCTCATAGGCTCATGAGGCTCCTTCTTCATTTGTGTAAGCTGAGCTAATAAGGTGTGTGCATCTTCTACAAGTTTGAATATAGCCTCAAATTTGGTCTTAAGGGTGTTCTAATCAGTTATAGTCTGATCTTGAAGATGATAGAACCAATCTATAACAGTACTTTGTAGTGTTTCTACAAAAAATGTTATTGTTATATCTTCAAATTCAATGCCTATCACACCACAAACTATGCAAAAAGTTGTAATATGTTCATCAGGGTAAACTTTTCCATCACCATATAACTTGGGAAGATTCTTTCTCAAACTACGAGGTAGCTCATATAAAGGTGGGGTTAGATTTAGAGGTCTAAAAGTGTTACTCCAAGGGCCTTGGGCTACCATGATATGATGATTAAAAGGAGGGATAATAAACCTTTATGGAGTATGAATAGATAAAACTCTGCTAGCACTGGGACTAAAAGCTTCACCTGGTATTAGAGATCTGGCATTGGTAGGAGGAAAACTCTTAGTTCATTGAAGGTGAGCTTGTAGAGGTAAGAGATCAAAATTATTTTGTTGTATCAATTCAAATATAGGATCAATAATACCTCGAGCTCTCTAGCTTTGTGTATACCATGAATCTACTAGAATGTAGAATAGAAAAGAACTGGAAATGCTTAATTTCAAAGCTTAGGGCTTCAAATTGTGTGTTCTTCCCTAGTGGAGTCACTAAAAAATTGTTGGGTGAATATTTTATCATCAACTAACTAAGGACAAAATGGTTATATCAGCTATAGTGTAATGAGATAAATCTCTCCTCTCAATAAGGAGAGGTTCCCTATAAACTATCACAAACTTAATATAAACTAAATATTAACTTAGCGGTGAGATCATATCATCCATTTCTCTTTTTTTAGAAATGATGTTTACAAAGTAAAGGAAAAACTTTTTTGATATTAACTGAATTCACAAAAAACCCATGAGAGTATAAAGCCTATCATTGCTTCTTTTACTGATTTATAACTTATATCACGTAGAATGAGGTGCAGGCTAAAGTCTTTACCGAAAACTACAACAAAGTATATAATCACAAAAGATACAAGTAGTTCAAATTCTTTCTAATATCTTTTGTTCTAAAATAATAAAACACAAACTAAAGACAATTATAGTAGCACAAAGTCTCCATAATCAACTTCAGAACATCTTCCAAATTATTTTCATTCACTCTACTTATTTAATCAAATAGATAATATTATATTAGGAAAATGACATAAGAAAAATTTCCTACACAACACAAGTTATTCCAATACAAAGTTTAAAAAGTCACTTGCTTTCTCATTCACATGATAAAATATGATTTACAATCTGAGTTCAAAGTCTCAAAAGGCATTTCAATTTTGGTAAAGTTTTGCTTCTAATAACTAAAAGATATATTTTTATAGTAGAGGCCCTATTTATTTATAGGGAGAGGCCTTGAGGATTTTTAGAAAAGACCTAATTACTTTGACAGAGTCAAAGATAAGAGTCCTTTTTGACTTAGGACTTCCTATATTTTTACATGTAATTACATATGAAAAAAGTACATGCAAAAATGTCCAAAGCAGTTTCAAAAGTACATCAAGAAAGTGGAAATTAAACTAAGGGAAAGATATTTTCAATTTGTATCCCCATCTTTCTTCATGTGAGCATCGTACATAGTGATAGCTACATGCATCCTAATACTGTCTGGAGTAACGGTGTTCTTGAAAATCATCTTAGCTCTGACTATGGAATCTCTTACTATTGTAACTAATTTTGCATGACTAGTTAACCTAGTTTTTAGATTATATAGAGTTAACTAATTATCTAGAATATTGTCCACAGAGGCTATTGAAAATGCCTTAT
This sequence comes from Torreya grandis, assembly GCA_037957365.1. Lineage (NCBI taxonomy): Eukaryota > Viridiplantae > Streptophyta > Pinopsida > Cupressales > Taxaceae > Torreya > Torreya grandis. The sequence goes on along the minus strand of JARHVA010008551.1, from coordinate 238,989 downwards.
CTTCAAATTATTTTTGAAACATACCTTTAAATTATAGAATCATTTCTTTTACTGAAAGGAATTGGTTAGCTTGTGATGTAAGTTTGTAAGATAACTCCTCCAATTTATGCAAAATACTGACATAATTTTGTTCATTGAGTTTCCTTGAAGATTCAAGGTCACTGAGCAACTCTTTAAGCACTCAAATCCTATATGTCAATGCCTCTTTAGTTTTTGTGTAAGAGTCTCTATCAGTAATGACACTGATTGATATTAGAGTGCTTGTTTTTAGTTTCATCATATCTATCCTTTTGTCAAGATACTTTTCTATGCTTTCAATATCTTAAGAAACAACATTAATGAGATCATCAAGTTCTACTCTTATTTTTCTCATTTTATTTATCTTCCCAGATAACTCTGTGAGTAAGGAAACTCCTTGTGCATGCATCTTGTCCAAGTACTCTTTAAGCACTTTTCCTTTGAGATAGGTCTTTTCTGATTTATGAATAATGGGGTCTTCTATGGAAATGGCCTTAGGAGTTACTATTTCTAGAGTGAAATTAATTCTCCTTACCACTGCAATCAATTTTTCCACCATTGCTTTGTAATGATCCTTCATTTCTTTCTCTCTATCAAATTTTTGAATCAAGATGTCCATGGCTGACTGCACTCTTGGCACTCTCATGAGTTATCTTACCTAATTCAACTCTAGAGATAGAGTAATCACTTACATCAAAATTTTCAATGGTTTCATCTTATGGAGGTCTTGCAATTTACAAAAAAAATTGTCCCTTATCCCCAATCATTTTTAAAAGAATCCTTGGCTTCTTTGGGGCCTTGGCTTTTATTGGCACCATTTTATTGAAATCAAAGTCATTTGAAGAGATGGATTATTTCTTCCTTTTAGGTGTATAAGCTGACAACCATGGTGGGAGCATATGAGTACTTACATTAGGATCTATCTCCATTATTGGCATTACCAGAGTTACACTCACACAGGTAGTGGACACAATAGGTGGAGTATCAGTAAAAACTGCACCTTTTGTGAAGTGATCAAAAGTAGAAATATCTTCAATATCAAAAGATGGGGATGACAAACTAGGAATTGACTAGGAGGAACAAAGAATATCTTCAAAAGTGCTTTGAGGGTTGTCAAAAATTATTTTGGAAGGAGAAGGTGATCCAGAAGAGGGAACACTAATCATAAAAATAGGTGAAGGAGTTGCAATAGGTGTGTCAAGTGGGGAAGAAGAAATTCCTATTTATTGTTACACATTCCCTTATGGAGACAAAGTTTCCTTCTCTAGTTGATTTGTAGGCCTATCATCAGTCTCCATCTATTTCATCACTAGTTCTTCAGTGCCTTGTTTCTTGACTCCCATATCTTTTATTTTTGAATCTTTTTTGATAACTTTCAACTTCTTTTTCATAAATATGATCTTAGGCTTATGTGGCTTGGAATAAGAAGGGACATCACTTTTGTTCTTTGTCCTATTTTCTACTTTTCTTCTTGTTTCCTCTTAAAATTTAACTTTAGAACCTATGATGAATTCTTTCAAAGTAATTCCTTTATTTACTAACCAATTATTGGTGTTTTCCAATATAGGTTTAAATCTTTTCCTCAAGGAAGTCAACTCTTTTTGTGACCATTAGATTGAAGGAAGAGGTGCATTGAAAATCTATTCAGTATTTTATCTATCATTAATCAAATCTCTATCATCCACTAAATTCTTAGGGATATCAACAAGTCCTAGATATTCAATCTGCTCAAGAGATAACCTACTATAGTCTATTTTCTTGACATCTTCCATTGTTCTCAAATCTACCCAAACATCCTCAGTCATAGGTTCTTGAAATTGGGTTTTTCTCTTGATTACATCCTTCATGCCCCTATAATAAAAAATTGGTATTATTTTGAATTACTTCAAGGTCACGAGTTGCATTTTAGTTTCCATGGCTCTAGTCTTTCGAGCGGTTAACACTAAAAACTTGCCAATTTCAACTGGAAACCTGAAACCAAGTTTCTTTAGTTCCATCTATTTATTATGCACGATGATAATTTTTCTAAATAGTTCTATTAAGACCAATTTATATGAAGGGAATCTTGAAATAATATAAGGATGACCTTGGAAAAAGCCAACCCTTAGTTATGAGAAAGAAGGAAATTGTAAGAACATATATCCAAAATCATTCACAACTGTCCAGGGCTAATCTGACACTCTTCTTTGTTCTAATTGAGGATAAAAAAGACACAAAAATACTATAAAGAAATCATCATTTAATCTCTTGAAATGATGAATAAAACCCTTCAATGTTAACTAAGAGTAGTATTGATACACTGGGGTTACTCTCCTATCTCCTTCTAATGTTAAACTTAGAAAGATTCTCATTGAAGCTGGAATATAGAACAAGTAATAAGTCATGTAGAATTTTAATTTAGTGGATACCTTCATCAATTACTCATGCAAATCATTTCTGACTTATTCTCCTCAAAAGATGACTTGTTTGCCTTGGAGAATTATCTTGATGAAGGGATACATCCATTCATGAAACTGTGAGGAAGAGGGCAAACCTCTTATCCTACTAAGAAGAGTTATTAGATCACCAATTTCTTCGGTACAGTCACCTCTTGGAAAACTCTATGGCCACATTGACAAATTTGCCCTTGGAGTCTTGAGCCATTTATTATTGATTACCTTCTTCACTTTTTTAGGATCTTTGTCATATTCTCTTTGTGCTTCAACAAAATCAATCTTTATCACTTCTATAGTAGGAGGGCACATGAACACTTTATCAATGAACTTAGGATCCAGTCTAATTATCATATCACAACTATCATCCAATACAACTCTGATATACTTATTATATAACTAAGTATATTGGAGAATAAATTCTATGTGGTGAGCTACTACAGGGAAAGAAGATACCAAATGAATATTGTTGTCAATTATCTTCTTCATTTCATGGCTGAGATTGCTTGACTTAGTTCTTTCCATGAATTCAACCATGTCCACATGACCAATCTCTGTATCTTTAATGTCATTCAACATTTGAAGTAACTAAGGTGATTGGAAAAACACCTTGATATTTATAATTTATTACCTTTGACTTATTTAGAGAAAAATCAGTCATCTAAAATGACTTCAATCAAAAAGATGTCGATGAAGAAGGATCCACAGAACAAACTACAACAAAAGTCATGATCATGCAATTAGGGGAAATACTAATAATCTGGGAAAACTACATGTCAATGATCATGACCATGGGGTTGCGTCTAAAAGGGATAAAGTGTGATTAGGCTGAAAAATCATAGGAAAGTGAGCTTAGAAGGGAAAAATTGAAAATATCTGAGAGTTAGGAAATTCAAGAGGATGTTTGCATGGGTGGAAAAAATTGTTTCCCTTACATATGGGGGGTATTTGCCTTTTACTTTAGTGGAAAAAATTGCCTCCCTTGTAGGGAGGAGAAAACTCATACTTGCATAGAGGCATTTAAATTTACCACCCTCACATGTCAGCTTTGTGTAGGAGTAGTGAAATTCACTGCCCTCACATGTTAGCTTTTTGTAGGAGTAGTGAAATTTACCACCCTCGCATGTCAACTTTGTGTAGGAGTGGTAAAATTTACTACCCTCACATGTTAGCTTTGTGTAGGAGCAGTGAAATTTACCACCCTTACATGTCAACTTTGTGTAGGAATGGCAAAAAATGCTACTTCTGTATAAAGTAAAGATTTGCATGTTTATGATGTCTTAACAACACAATTTGTCATCATTGTAGGAAATGATAGGAATGCTTCAACGGTAAAATTGGCCACCTTTACACTTTGTTAAAAATGAAGTGTATATCTTGCAAGTGGCAAAAAATTTTGGCACTACAAATGAAGAGGAAATCATAGTTTTAATGTTTGAATGGCTAATTTTGCTGATGACATGTAACAAAAACCTATTGCATGAAAGGAGGGTTGGCAGATTTAGCTGCTAGCTAGGTGCACTTGGATAAAGAAATGAAATGAGGGAGGAATTTGAAAACAAAAGCCAAATAAAAAGAAAAGACCAACCTAAAGAAAAAGAAAAATAAAAAAATAAAAACCTAGAAGTAAAAATAAAAACCAAAACTTACCTAGCAATCTCGCAGTCCTAAGCTTAGCAGTTGGTGAATCTGTAATCTTACTCACTTGCATAGTTGAATGATTGTAGGGAGAAATCTCAAGAAACTTGAAATGATCAAAAAGACAAACAAATGGAAATTTAAATGCCCCAAAACAAGTTTCAACAACTCAACATGCATGGCCATAAATTTTGCAAGAATTTCAAGATTTTTCCAAAAATTCTCTGCTTGGGTGGTAAAAATCACTACCCTCACATTGGATAGGGAAAGTCATGCATTGGCGACAAAAAATGCCACCTATGCATGAAAAAAAAACAAAAAAATGTAGGAGCAACAAAAATCACTGCTCATGCATAGAAAAACCAAAAATGCAAGGGCGGAAAAAAATGCCACTCATGCATTGAGATTCCAAAAATGTAAATTCAAAAGCATCAAAAAATGCTACCTATGCAGGGAGAAAAATAAATTTTCTAATGCCTTGAAAAATGATCAAAATTTGACATTTTGATCAAATAAAGACTACAACAGGTTTCAAATTTTTTTGAGAAATCATGACTAAGAAATGTTTGTAAATGTCCCCAAGATGTCAGTCAATTTCACTTGAGAAAAAGAGAATCTTGTCTCGAATAACGAACTTAGAGTATAGATTATGAAATGGACAAGTTTTGTAGGGGTTGTCCATAAAATGAGTGTAGCTAATTTTGGGAACAACATGGTGGTAGCAACATCTCTCTGTAAGAACACCATAGTCATTGGTTCTAAATCATTTCTATACATCTTGAATGCTAATGATCCATCTGGCATATATTATGCATTAAGCCAAGTGTACATCTTCTGAAATCTAGTGTTGAAAGCATGAATTAGCTCATTAGGCTACCTTTTCATGCTAATAAAGTGTTGATACACCAATCCATGGCTTGTAACTTATCCAAGTTAGGAAATAAATGTGATTTGATATGTTTTATAGGAAGTGATCATGTTTTTTGAAGGTTAAGATACCAATCATAGGAAAAATCCTACAAGGTAAATAATAAAAGTATGCATGAATCATCTTCATCAGTAACATTCATTAATCTTAATGTAACATTAAAGAATTAATGTCCTCCTATGAATTTTTTCTTCCTGAGGGGGAGAAATAAGATATATATTTCTCTAGGTTTATGGGAAAAAAATTCATGTCTCCTGGGATGATAATGTTAGATGTGATCAGTAAAGGGTGGTGTTGAGACATAGGATGATTATTAGGATGGATATTCCTAAGTAAAGATGGTGTCATAGCCCTTGTTATATTCAAAATAATCAGTGTAGATCTACACCTTATATGTATTGATAAGTGTGAAACCAATAAATTATTTTGGGCGCTAGACCTAGTAACTCTCATGGGGTCTCTAGTTCAACTCAATGTAATGGGTAACTTCTCACTAGGGGAGGCACACAAGTGGCCATATTCTAGTGCGAATGTTTTTCTTTATATTAATATGGGTCTTGTGTACCAAATAAAGTTTAGATGAGGTATCCTATAACATTTTATGATCTCAAAGGAGGTAAAATTCACTCTAGGACATGAGTTGTAGGTATGGGTTAAATAACCTTATGGTGGAATATCAAGTAGAGCATGCAAGTTGTTAACTAGGTTTGCTTGTAGTGAAATTAATCCTAGTAGAGAAATCAAACTTAAGTGGATGAGATGGATAAGTGATATATAATCTAGAGTGGGTAGATCTTAGTCAAATAAAATTTAGAAGGAGGGAAAGGTAGATCATAATAGAAGGTTATATGATCTCAAAGAGTCACTTCCTAGGTTGGTTTCATAATGGACAAATACTCTCAAAACTAATGCTTACTACTTGTAGCTACTATACACTCACTAGTAAACACAATTATGAAGTCTAGGGGGGAGTGATATAGGAAATTTGATGGCCTCAATTTAAGAGTGCTTCCTTTAGAGTTGATCTTTCACACACTTAATTGGAAGTTTACAACTCAGACCAATAAGGCATCTAAGGTAGTTATGACATACACTTAGAAAACTATACCACTAGAAAGCATTTATACATAATAAGAATAATAACACAATTTAAACCAATTGTTTAATAAAATATACTAACTTTCAATAGCATTTACACATATATAGTCTAGCATATATTAATAAAAGTAATTAGAATCTATCCATATATTTTTTACACTTCAAATTAATGTATTTTAAAAAATAAAAAATAAAAACCCTAATATCACATTAGTGGGAGAAGAATACACTAATAAAATTGAATGAAAATAAAAATTTGACTTCTTTTTGTATTGATAAAATCTTCCAACCTGTTATAATGTGGAATTACATAGATATATAGACTTTGGGAAGGGACACCTCATCCTCCAAGTGTATGTAACTCATAGTTACATGTCATAGTTAAAACCCTAGTTCTAATGCAATGCAATGTGTGCATGATTACAATTTCTCAAGAAAATTTACATGTATGTTATAAATAAAACTAATACATGAGTATATTATTCATGTATACATAAAAAAATAGACTTTGAAACAAGGTTGATTAGGTTCTTGCATGGCTGACGAGGTTGTTGGAATCACTGAAATGGATTCTTGTGTTGAACTAAGAGTTACTATGATGGCATTATTTTTTGCTTCCAAATATTGATAATGCTTGTTCCCAATATCATATTGATATATGTTTATATCCATGTTAAGGAAAAGAGGCTTATGCACCTAGTTCACTTGCTTCAGGAATGTTTCATGTTTAGCTTTGGTAGTCTTGAAGTTAGATCTAAAGATATAAACTTTAGTGACCTTATTTATAAAAAATTTAGCTTTGCCTCTATATATTAGATAATTTTCCCTTGTATGTCCTATTTGAAATTATTTAAATCTTTCTATAAGAGCTGATCAAAATTGGCCCTACTAATGAGTCTTCATATGGAATCCTTGGCTTGAAAAAGCTTTAGTTGATCCAAAATTTCTAGGAGTGAGTCTCATGTCTTGAATATTTAAGCATCACTACCTCAGTCACATCAACCCATTCCTTGGCCTCTTGTGTTTTTATGACCACCAAGTTTAAGGCATTGTTATCCTCTAATGGTGCCATTAGGTTCAAATGTTCATGACTTACTTATTGTAAAAAGAATAAGGAATTTGAGTTTATTCTATTCTATCTTCAAAGAATTTAATGATTTAGTGGTCTCTACTATATGATGTGACATTTATACCCTCATTAAATGAATTCCCTAAATGGTATTATAAAATCCATATGTTGCAAGTTGTATGCCCATTTTAATTTGGGATAAAACATGAACATTTTTGTTGTTCTCTCAGTTACTCCAGTTCTTGTTCTATCTGTATCCATGCCATATCTACCCCTTCACGTATTTATAATAAAACATATTTTTGTGTTTCTATATAGGATTTAAATCCCTATATATATGGGGATTACCCTAGTTTTCTATCCTTCTTCTTGGTTAAAGTGAAAAATTCTTCTCTTTTTTCTATAATGACTACTCTACCAGTGTCATCTTCTAGCTTCCTCTTCCTTGCCCTTTGTACACTACCTATGGATTTATCAAAAATTGTATTCATAGTGGGTGATTTGGTAATCACAAAATTAGGCCTTTTTTAGGCCCTTGACTGCATTTTTGTTGCCCACTATGGGAGGACTAGCTAGGCTGGGTCAATGGATTGAGTGTCTAAGGTTGTAGTCTCTCCTAATATATCACATGATGTTTGATTAAAAGTTTATTCTAGGAGGGGATCAAGGAGTGAAGGCCATATGATCTTTGACCAATCCAGTCCACCATATTATGGTAGACTTAATTATATAGATGAAACATGTAATTGTGGAGTTTTCACTACTCCCCTTACTTTCTTCATGGATTTTTTCTTAGTTTTTGTAGGGGGTGGAGTAGTATTATAAAGGACATAAATAGTAATAGGAAGAGTGGATATGGGAAGAGATATTGGAAGAATAAAAATTGAGGAAGTAGCGACTAAAAGAGTAGAGGAGGAATCCTCCACATTTGGTACCAATAAAGCTAGTTGAATAATAGGTTAAATACGATCAACCTCCACCTTGGGGACTAAGAGAGGCAAGGTAAATGAAGTAGGGACAAATGAACTAGTTGTAGAAAGAGGCACATAGGAAATAACATAGGTAATGGAAATGGGAGAGGATGTGGGCTCACTTGATGTTTACTGATGTCATGGTGGATTACCCTTTGAGTTTAAAAGGCTCAAGACTTTTTCTATTTGTAACTTTTCCTCCTCATCAAAAATATCCTCTCTAATTACCTCATGTGTAGATCCATTGATGGCCACTCTATGGATGAGATCTATGGAAGGGACTAAGGAATTGGATTCCTTTTATAATAGATAGTTATCTTTAGAGCTATGGAATGATATGTCTATGTAGTTAAGGTAACCATAATAGGAACCTTTGGAGGTGATGGAACATCACTTTGTCTATGGATTTCATAATCTAAGAAATCTAGGCAAATGGGCTCATCTTAATTTCCCCCATTTGATGTATCTATTACCCATGGTTATTTTTTCATTACCTTAAGTGTCATAGGGTGTGATTGGGAGGATTATCCATATTATCCTATTGGCTAAGTAGGTATTCTAGTATGAAATTTGAATGTATCCCATCTTTCAATCAGTGGGAGTTTGGTTTGATCCTCTTTTATGGAAATGGAAAGCTTCCCTTGAATAATATTTATAAGGTATTCCTTCATCCAAATTGACTATGACCTCTCCAAGACTTGATCATTATTTTGAGTGTTGAGGAATAAAAAGTCATAATCATAGGGCTTGTGTTTATACTCAATGCTTAGTCCCTTGATATGGTTTTGAACACGTATATGGGGATTTGAGTCACTATGTGTTAATTAGGCTAAAGAATAATACTCTGTGGATTTCCTACCCTTGTATAAGTGCTTATGATTGGTGTAGCACATTTTTCCAATTATTAGATGAGAACTATGAAGGTAGACTTTCTTCTTCTTGTGCATATACTCATCAATAGCCTATAATAACTAGTAGGTTATTTCCTTCTCTACCAACTTGTCTAAAACATACTTGGGGAGCCATAAAGGTGTGACATTATGGCCAATGACCATGATGAATATATATTAGGGGCATATCCAATAGTCTCCCTTGATAAATAGTGGGTCTATAATACTCTTTGATATCCTAGGTAAGGGGGATTCATCGATGTCCCTACATCCCTATGGGTGAACATCCTTAGTGTTACCCACATTATTGTGAGTGTATGCATATATATGAATGAAGGAGTAAGAATCGCATATCTTATTATTTTTATAGTTTAGATGAGGCTTATAGAGTGATCCATTATGTATGTAGACTACCCCCTTGCCTTTGTCAAGTAAGTAAGACATCATGTATAATTAACCACCTTGAGGCCTCTTGTCTTTGTGAAAAATATGATCTCATAACCTTGCTCTAATCACTTCTCCTATATAAAAGTTTAATTGTGATGTCCTCATAAAATCAAGAAACATAACCTATTCTAGGTGGTAGAAAATGATGGTTGGGTATCTAAATAGCCTATTCAATAGGACCATCTCAGTCTGGATTCTTATTCTAAAATTTATTATTGGTGTGGGTTTATTTTATTTTAATTTGATTGTCTCTTTCAGGAGTATCCAACTACTAATTTCCTTATCAATAAACTTTTATTTCTTCCACACCACTACTCTATGTAAATCTTAGGTGGTTTCTAGAATAGGAAGGGAGAGGTACCTTTGAAATGCATCACTATAAATGCATATTATGACTATCTTGTACTCAAATGATGTAGGAACTCTAAATATCTTCCTTAAAAAAACAAATATTTTAGGAGTTCAATATAGGGCATGACTTCTATATTTGTAGCTGTAAAGTGTAATCCTTGTATTTTGAGTGGGAAGAGTTTTGTGGCCAATTGGCACTAGGATAAATTCAAGTTCTATTCATGAATGTTTATGTAAACTTGGAATATGTCATCCCTCACTATAAAGTAGTTATTATAGTCATTATTTAATATATAAGATTTTAAAAGTGTATCTATGTACTCAGTAGAATAGTTTTTCTAGAACCTTGAAGGAGGGAGAGTTCTTCAGAATGCCCTAGATGTGGATGTCATTATTTTATAATTAATATGGTATTGGTCTAATTTATAATTTAATTTTTTATCTCTCTTGAGTATGATTTTAAGTTGAAAACACTAGTGGATAGGGCTTAATCATAGAAGATTAAGAAAGTTCACAAGTTATCTCGAGATTGAATGGTAATGTCATTATTTGAACTAATTTAATATAACTTTGGCATTGATTTCCAAGTTATGTTCCATTAACATCTAAAATATATAACTTTGATTTGTTTATTTAATTTTAAATTTTCCACCTTATTTGGTGGGTATGCCATGTAGGACCTATTTATGTTTAGTAGGAGTGCTACATCATTTCCATTTACCAAGTGTCATGTCACCACTTACTTGGATTTAGTTTATTGAGTAGAAAATATTTTTGTAGTTAGAATTCAAGAGTTGGGGTATAAAACTATTTTTGAGGTGGATGAGTATCCCAAGAACAAGTTATAAACACTTTTATTGAAGACCTAATTGATTCGTAGAAAAATCCTAACTAATTTTACTAAAGACCTAAATGTGCCAAGCTCTTCTAATATACAAAAGTACCTAAGACCTAACTATCAAAGGGATTTTTCAAGTAAAATCATTGAACATTTTCATCAAAGACCTAAATGTGTCAGGTAACTTTATCAAAGGATCCATGCCAAAGACATCCCCTAAATACCCAAATAAACTAAAGTTTGAAACTTAAAGAACTGGGTTCCCAAAGAATAGTGGCTAAAGGGTAAATGATGAAGTGTTATAATGATTGGTGAATGTGGCTTCGGGTCTAATACCTTGAAATATTGAATACTTCATTCCAAACAAATTCTCTAATGTAAAATGTCAAAAATAAGATTACTATGGGGTATGTAGAGTGAGGAGTGCCAAAGACTTAAAATGTTTCTTAGGGGTTCATTGATAAAAATAGATGAAGAGAATTACCAAACAAAATCATAAAATACCAAATCATGTCAAAGGAGTTTGGAAAATGAAATTTCTGACCAAAATTGTTGAATACCTAAGTTCTAACAAAAATTGTTGAAGACCCCCATTTTTCCTAAGTAACTTCATCAAAGAATTTCACCAAATAAGATGATCCAAAACCTACATATACATAACTTCTAAAAATCATTAGTAGGTTAGTCCCAAAAGACAAAAATTTAAGTTCATGTGTTTTTTGAATAACAAAGTTAGCATAATACGTAAGGCCTTTCCTTTTAAAAGAATTTTGAAATAGGGATAGAGGTTAATTATAAAAGATAGCAGGTCCCTATTCTAAAAAATAAAATGGGGGTATGCTGAGTGCAATAGGGTATACATCTTTAAATGTTGAAACATATTTGATTGGCCATTTTATATTATCAAGGGTGGATGATGACATCATGAGAGATGATTTGATTGTGGTAGGGATCCACTCTAATGTGTGACTTGAATAAATGTTGAAATGTCATTGATGTGATGACAAAACATGAAGGTTTCAGAGTCTATATCTATATTGTATAATAATTATATTTTTTTTATTTGATAGGTAACTATCAAGTTTTATAGGGACCTAAAACCATAACTTAACATGCAATAAAAAAATATAAATGAGACAAAGTAAAACTAGGCCACACTAGCCTAACTATTATAAAACATCATACAAATTATAGTAAAATATGGGACACAAAAAATAAGCCTAATAAATAAAACACCTACTATATTTATTCATAAGTAGCCACTTTATTATTGCCTTTAGTCTTCTTCTTTGTGCTAGTGGTCATGCCTCTGGTTTGAGTGTCATGGCCAAGTTTCTCCTACACTCTACTGATCCTTTTTCCTTTTCTTCTCTTGATTTTTATTTCTTTTAATTGGAACTACCCATGGTGATAATGAGGATGGCCTTTCCTTTCTTGTTGTGGGTTTCCTCCAACCTCAATCTGCTTCCTTCTATCATCTTTAGGTTATCCATAACTTCTCTTAGTCTATCCATTTCCTACTTAAGGTTGTTCGATTATTCCATTAATGGGACCAATTGTCTACCCATTTTATACAAAGTTTCATGAAAATCTACTAGTTTTTACCTAAACCCCTCCATAAAGTGTGTTGTATCATTATCCTCATCCCTCTTCCATACTTCAACAACTTTAATTTCATAGATTTTAAATTTAGGGTTTTCAATACCTCAGGAAAATTCAAGACTTATGCTTACCTTCTTTCCCACATTCTTCTCTAGGGGAGTAAATTTGTGGGACTTCCTTTTTTACTTATTTTTGACGACCTGGGGGTGATGAAATGGGTAGGGGAAAGGAGAAGATTCATCCTTTCTATCATTAGCCAAGTTATCCTGAGCCTCCCTAGAGCTCTTCCCCTTAATACTATCCTTGATATTAATCATAATGTTCCTCACATGTGTCCCTCTTTTGGTAAGTATAAAAATCAACCCTTGGTGGATTAAATTAGAAGAGGGTTTATCTTTGAATGAAATAATATAGGATTCCAATGACATAAGAAGATAGTATGGTAGGCTTATACAAAGACCTTTGAAAAGATTTAAGAACAATAAATGATGTTAGAATATGTATAAAATGTCCTTCTAAGGTCAAATAACACATTACCTATAGGCATATATAAGGCCATTAACTCAGAAGGTCAACCTTGGGAAATCTTTTTTTGTTAGTTTGAAACATAGAATCCACCTCAAAAAACACTTGCACAAGTTCCTACTTCTACCTTTTGTCCTTAAAGGCTTTGGTGCCTTCACAAGACATTCTAGTGACATACCTGACTAGTTTTTTTGTTAAATCCACCCTATTACCCCTAAAGATTACTTAACATTGATTATATCCCATAACAAAATCCCTTCCCACCATTCATCATGACCTTCGATTCAAAAAATAAATTCTATAATTCCTCCCTTTTCAACTTTCTCTAACTTTTAAGTTCGACTTGACTTCTACACATGAAATGGGTTCACATTGTTCCCTACCCCCCCTCATGAAATTATTCTTCCTTTGACTTGAGTGTTGAACGTTTTAGAGAGCTGAATAATAGTTAGGTCTTCTTTTATTTTGTTTTATCTAATTGGTTTTACCAAAAATTTTTTTGAAACGACATATTTTATCCCTAAATTTGAAATTAGTGTCATAATCATGAGACATAATGTGACTTGGAATTTTATTAGGCATGATCAGCCTCTGTACATGTGTTTCCACTACTAGATTGAAAGGCTTGAATGTGGAGAGATACATGAGGATATTGGAGGGTCATATCCACATGAATAAATCTAGGATGAATACTCCCATGTTTGTATGTGTTTCAAAAACTATGTTACCCTATCAATAAATGTGGGTGATCAAGAACTCATTGGTTAGCCAAAAGAGACTAATGGAATGAATAATGATTTGACTAACAATTTGGGAAGGGTTCACCTTTCCTAAAAGGTCATTGATTATGTTAAGGGAATCCCCTTTGATTACCAACTTGGTGATGTTGAGATGGATTGCCAATTGGATGCCCTATATGAAAGCTTTAGCTTCTACCATGTGGTTAGATTGAAATCCCATTGAAATTTAATAGGTATAAATATCATCCCCTAACTCATCCTTGATGATGAGACCACTACCTGCCCTATCAGGATTACCCTTGAATGCACCATTGTATTTTAGCTTCATCTAGCCTAAGGGGGTGCGTTCCCATTTCATGAGGCTCTTGGCTACATTAGTCCTAGGGGGAGGGGATGTAAGGTTCCAATTATTGAGGATAACTTGTTCTTCCTTGGTATTACCCAAATTATCATTGGGAATATCCACCCATCAATTATCAAAAATAATTATAAATATAATATATTATAAATTTAGTATATATGATATTATATACATAATTATATTATATATTCATAATTATAAATGTTATTATAATATATAAATTACTATTATAATACTATATATTTATAGAGGTAAACATGAGTTTTAGAAAGTGACCCCTTTTACAAGGGATAGAAAGAGGAAAAAAACAAAGAAAAATAGAACATGTATGAAGGCATGGAATAAAAAGAACAAACTAAGGATGCCAATTTTTTTATTAGTTATCAAACCTACATCTAATGATAAAGATAAAAAATACACACTAGAAATAATTTTAGAGTAGGATAAATTATTAAGATCCACCATTGTTTCCCAATTTTCTCTCAGATTCTAAATTTGGTTCTCAATAAAGTCACATTTCATGCCCTTTTCATCTCTCTACTTGGTCTTATACTGAATTCTTCTCCTCTTACTAGGACCATTTTCATAATGATCTTATTTTGTTTTCCTAATCCCTTATTTTAGAAATTTGATAACTTTAACAGATTTTTTCATACTATTCAAGATGATTGTAATTAATTTTTGGATATTTTTCTTGATAGCAAAAAAATCATTTTTAATCCATTCCGTGTTTATCTTCAGGTTAGATACATCCCTTTTAATTTGGTATATTTCCTCAACTTTATTCAAGTATTGTTTATCAAAGTTAATATAAATTTTTGGAGTAGGTTACCCACCTTTTAATTGATGATGAAGGATGTTTAACCTTGGATTCAATCTACTAATCTCCATATTATACAATTTGAGAATACTCAAATAAAGACTAGACTCATTTTCAAGTTTGGATACTTTTTCCTTTAGTTCCTAAATAAAGGAACTATTCTTGTTATCCATGTTATCCTTATCCTTTTCATTATATGGTTAAGTGTTTGAAAGATAAGGGATAATTTTATATTTGTCAATATGAAGACTCGTATTTGACTAATCATCATCCTTAGAAATAATAATGACATTTATATGGTTGTCACAAAATTTCAAGTCAAAGTTACCTTTATTTTACCCTTCTTAGCCTTATATATATATATATATATATATATATATATATAATATTGTATTATATTAATATATTAAAAATATTATTATAATTTATATTAAATATAATACATATTATCATTCTTCCATTTTTTAGCATCTCCACAAAATTTTTTGACCTTAATTAATTATTTATGATTGGTGTGACCCTTAAAAATTGACATGTTTGAACTATGTGTGTAAATATATTTTCTCTTGATCTCCAATAATAAAAAATTTCATCATTATTGGTGGTAGAATTTAGAGTGTTCTCATTTATCTAAGGATAGGTTCTAATGGAAGAAGGGTGAGGTTCATGGCTCTAGAGTCTTTCTTTTTCTTACAGTCAGATAAAATATAAATGGCCCTTTATTTTTACCAACCTTTAAATACAGGTTCAAATATTTTTTTGTATTCAAAATGGGATAATTTATAAGGCCATCAAGGTTATTATAGGCCATTTTTATTTGTATATTTCTTACAGATGCAAGGCAAATTTTTATTTAGCTTCGACCTTAATATCAAACTTATTAAAGGTTCTTGATTACAAGAAGCTTACTTTATCTATGGCAGTTTCCTTTGTGAGACCCTATTTTTAGGGTGGGATTGAGAAATCCATTGAGGAAGTGGAGCTTAAAAATCAGCTATGTATTACATTCTCAATTATAGAAGCAATGGGTAAGGTTCCCATGAAATAATTGTGAGCTCAAAGAAAGGTTTTGTGATCTCTTATCCTTCACAAAGAAACTACAAGAGTATTTTCATAAAAAATTAACAGCTTGATTGGGTGGATTTTTTTCTTTGAATGTTGAGAAATTTAAGGATATTCTACCTTATCTCTCTAGTCCTAGAAAAAAATTATGAGTTTTAAGCCTCAAAGGTGGAAAAATCCCTCCTAAAAATTATTGGAAAAGGATTTCCTAGGAATCCTAAGATAAATACTGAACTCATTAACCCAAGAACCTACAAAATAATTTTTAAGCAAGTGTCAAATCTTAAAAAAGAAGGGGAAGGGAATTCTCCATCAAAATGTAGTCAATGCTAAATATAATATCTCAGTATCTTTAGTCTCTTTTGGGGAGGGAAGTAATAAATGGATTGAATTAAGAGGCTTAAGACCTCAAAAGGATCAGTTATCTATTGGCACTATGATATTTGGAAATAATCAACATGTGAGTGAGAGGTTTCTTGAGAATTATAATGTCAATACAAAGGTAGAAGATTAAATTGTTTGAAGGATTTATTATGAGAATATAAAATACTCCCTCTAGGGGTGGTTATTGGGATGTTAGATCTTCTATTAGCAATAAAGATAGTGAAAGTGTTATTGTCATGTCATCAAATTTTGTGAGTGAGGTTGTTAAACTAGAGGTGGTTGTAACCACTTATCTTCTAATTAATATAATGGGTGGGGAGGCTTTGGTTTATGAATTCCTATGGAAGTATATATCACCTTAGGATGGTGTTTTATATTTCCTAAAAATCTATTTTTTGTGTGTTTTTTTGTCTTTTGTATCTATTATGTTAGTTGTGTTTTATTAGGACACCACATTACAAAGTGGTGGCTCCTTTCTTGGACTTCATCTTTTATGGTAATAACATGGATATTATCTATTGTGGTCTTGTTTATCATATATATTTTAATAACAATAAAAAATATATAATATATAATATTATAATAATAGTTACTATTATAATAGTGTTTGTGTGTTTTATCAATCCTGTGATTCAAGTGGATATTACATATAGGTGGCTCCTTTCTTGGACATTGTCATTTTTTTTAAATAACATGGATATTATCTACTATAGTCATACTTATTGTATTTATTTTTAAAGTTTAATATTGATAAAAAAAATATAATATATAACATTAGTTACTAGAAAGAGAGAGAGAGAGAGAGAGAGAGAGAGAGAGAGAGAGAGAGAGAGAGAGAGAGAGAGAGAGAGAGAGAGAGAGAGAGAGAGAGAGAGAGAATTGAGCTTGTCAATCAAGGGAATTCAAATTGACACCCAAAGGACCCATATCCAAGACTCCCAACTAATTAAGCTCTACCTTGGTATATTTATAATAGTATATATTATTAATAGTATAATAATAATAATAATATATATAATTAATTTTATATAATAGTAATATTAGTAGTATTAATATATATAATAATATTATAATAGTACATATACTATTAATTTTTTAAATATAATATATTAATTATATTAAATTTTAACTCTAAGTTCTTAATATTTACATAATATTCAAAATATATAAATTATAATTTTTATAGATAACAACTTTTGATTGGAACATGAACTGGTTTGGAACATAATTGAGAGCCCAGATCCCCATGTAATACCACATGTATACCAAAAATTACCAAAAACAACCACAAATAGCCTTGTGATTAACCACCAATCATTAACAACCCTAAAAACTAGGTAATGAGCTTTATTTAACTGGAGCTAGAATTGACTGTGAAGAGTATCCCTAGCCATGGACTATGGATTTGCTTCATTTCATTGAACATAGGTTTCAATCCACATACCAAACCTTGTTGCATTAAATACCGAGCTGGCTAGTCCACTACATCAAGTACCCTCGTAGCTATCTTATTAGATCCTAGTGTGGGAATGATGATATAGGGGTGTTCTTATAAGGGAATGGACCCCAAGAGATCCTACTTATAACACTCAAAACAAACATTGTTAGGATATTAGCCCTAATAGGTTTAAAATTGTGTAACATGCTTTATTTAACTAAATCTAGAACTATTTGTGAAGAGTAGCCTTATCTAGAGACTATGAACTTGCCTCATTACATTAAACATAGGTTTCAAGCCACATACTGAGCCCCATCATATTGAATACTAATATGGCTAGTCCATCACATCATTTACCCTCACAACTAACCTGTCAGAGCCTAGTGTGGAAATGATGCTATAGAGGTGATCATCCTAGGGAATGGACTCTAATACCTCCCACTTCTATCACTCATATCACACACCATTAGGCTATCCCCATCAGGTCAATATATGAAAATTATTAGTAATATATTATAATGATAATATATACATATTAATAATATATTATTATTATAATATAATATACTAGTATTAATATTAATATAATATAGATATATATAATTATTATACAATATTTAATATAATATTATAATATATAATTATAAGAAGAAAGTGAAATAACCAAGCAACATGACAAACAATGAGCAAGAATCATGAGGCATGGAATTTAATGTTGTTAACTAGGAAATGTGTTATATTTTAATACAAAAGTCCAAATTTAATTGGGATAGGTGTTGGCACACATGTTGGTATTTAAAACAAACCCCTATAATTTAACTCATAAGACACTAGCCTCACAAAAATTCATATAAGGTTGTGTTTTATTAATTTTATACATATTAATCTATTGCAATTACATCATAAAACCTTGATTTTAATGTGTGGAGCCAGTGAAGTATCCATGATTAGGGTAACATATTTTTAATACCATGACCATGGTTAAGTCAAAGGTAATTTGTCATATTTAGAGTTAAAAAAATAAAACCATGTAAGAAATACATTTTTTTGTATTTAGTTTTTAGTTTTCAGCATTTCACAACATATGGAAATGAATATTATAATTTGTGCTTGATCTCCATTGAAGATGTCACTTTTTGTAAGGACACTTTTGATCCATTGTCTATGTGTTTTTATTTTGCTTTTGCTTAAAGTTTTTTTCTTGTTGCTATGTTTTTTTTTTTCTGGTTTGGTGTTATGTTTTGAAGTTTCACTCTTTATTTGGCATAAAACTCATATTTATGTGAAAAGGGCATTTACTGTCATGGTTGTAAGTTATAATTGTATATTTCTAAATGATTTAGATTGATTGAGTTAGGAATTTAGTCATTCAAAATATGATATAAATACTAAAATGATAAAATGAGTAGAATGGCTTGGCTATAAATTATGTTATTTTCAAATGATCTACCATTCTAGAAATTTCTACTCAAGAATTTGTAGTGGATCACATGTATGGTGAACTTCATTGTCAAAAATTATAAATTCCATATTTAAAAAGAATTAAAACTTAATTAATTTAAAAAACACTCTAAATTATGGGGTTCTTTATTAAATGCCAACACAAATTTTTAATGGCATGCCTATTGCCATAGTAAATTAGAATAAATGACTATATTAATCTACAGTAAAGGGAACTCTTAAATCAATGAAAATGTCTCTAAAATTAATATAACTAATGGATTTATATTATACCTTAGAGGGTCAATCTCTATTTACTAGTAATGACTAATTATATAAAACATATAGCATATAATTTCTAATAAATATTATATTAATTGTCTCATTATTGGTTTGTAAATATTAAAGTAATTAACTTATTAGGGTTTTATTCACACTTACCATAGTTAACATTTCTAGGTAATATTTATAGGTTAGCTCTATAAATCTCATAAAATATGGTCATTTCAATTCTGAATTCATGAATTACACCCATTTATGATTTTATTATAGTTAATTTATGCTTAGTTTAACAAGAGAGAAGAGATAGATATGAATATTTAAGACTCAAAGAATAGATACAAGCCTTAAATCCTAAATTCCAATTTATTTTCTTGTCACTATTTATTTTAAGATTTTAATTAAACCTTTATTATATATTTCACTATGGCTAAAGTAGTTTACATTTAGTTAAATTATATTGAGAATAATATTATTTTACTATGTAAGATCAAATGGTTTTTTAAACTCCAAGCACCATTGAATAAAAATAAAATATCAAAATTATTCTAAATAAAACATTGGAACTTAAGTCTTATCATCCGTTGGATAATATCTATCAAGATTATAGGAAATAATACTTTCCCTGATGCCACTTGCATTTCTTAAGATATTCAATTTTTTTATAGGCATTTAGTAGGGCATATGAATTAATTAATTAAAGTGTAATTAAATTTGAATAATAATTTTAGTGATACCAACAATAAGTTTAACAAGTGATAATTACATTTACATAAAAATTTCTAAGGCATTTTCAGCAAACCCATTTTATGAATATCCTATAATTATTGTTTTTATGAGACCACTTATCTTTGAGGCATTTTTTCAAAAAAATCCCCTACCTTTTGTATGATTTAATAATTATCACACATGTATACAAGGACAAACACTAGTAAATCATCACATGATCATAATTTCAATTAAAATTGATAACCATTACTATTACACTATTCCATTATATTTAAACATAAAAAGTGTTAAATATAGAGTTGTAAAAAGGTTATAATTTTTTTAGTAAGTTTCATTTCAATTATGCCATCATATTTAGGCCATATAATTCATCATATAATTAATAATAAGATATTGAGATAATTAAGTGCCATAAAAAATAGAGACAACTCCAAATTATATCATAATCTCTATTTACACTTAGGTTTCATACCAGGAGTAATATCATAATCCTCAAATTTTCATGATCTATGAAGTAACTTCAATTATTATAATCATAGCCATTAAACATTAATTTGATTCCTACTTGATATCGATGAGTTGATAAACATATTTTTAATACCATGACCACATTTAACTAAATGGTAAAGCAAGATATTTTTAATGTTGTGACCACACATAGATCAATGTCAATGAATATTTTTTTAATTACATACTTCCATTCTTAATTTTTTAAGTCCATTCTAGTTTTTATGGTTTTGGGTATCTCCTTGATGGCATGACTAGCACAGTGTTGGAAAAAAAAAACTAGATAAATTTTAATAATATCCAATTGTATTTTTTATTTAGGGGTTGTATGATGATATTTATTTCTACATTAATATCCTACTATAACCTTTTTTACTTGACTGGATGATTATTATTTACACCCAAGTTTAGCCACACATTAAATAGAAACCTGAGAGAGAGAAACCAGAGAGAGAGAGAGAGAGAGAGAGAGAGAGAGAGAGAGAGAGAGAGAGAGAGAGAGAGAGAGAGAGAGAGAGAGAGAGAGAGAGAGAGAGAGAGAGAGAGAGAGAGAGAGAGAGAGAGAGAGAGAGAGAGAGAGAGAGAGAGAGAGAGAGAGAGAGAGAGATTTTTATTTGAATGATTTCATAATTATCATACATGTTTACTAGGGACTATACAAATACTTCATCATATGATCACATTTTTTATTTTGCCCATAGATTCTTCCAAACCTCCCATTTTAGTATAAATCCTGTTTTGGTCTTTTTTCATGGATTTACATTTTCCAAGTTAAATGATTTGAGTTCTAAATATGGTCTGAATTTGGATTTACATGTCTCCTTGAGTGCATGAGTAGGAAGGAGTTGGATAAAATAAAATATACATGTAATATATTCACATTTAAAATTAAAATTATTTGAGTTCCAAATAAGGTTCAAAGTTTTAATCCTTGAAGCCATGAAAACTAGGGTCCATATATAATAAAAAATCTAAAATAACCATCAAACATGAAAAAATGGAGTTTAAATGGCATCATACATGGAAATTAATGTTATTAACTAGGAAAGGTGTTGGCATTTAATAAAAATCCCATAATTGGGATAGTTTTTGATAGACATGTTAAAATTTAATACAAAAACCTAGAATATTTTTTAAAATATAAGCATATTGGAATAAAAAAACATCATAGTAAGTATTTTTAATTATTTATATACCTTTTGATACAATGTATATTCATTAAAAACCCTAAATTTTAATTTGAGGATCTATTAGAGTATCCCTGAGTAGGTGATGAAACTTTAATGTTGTGACCATGTTTAATTAGTTATATACCTTTTAATACAATGTATATTCATTAATAACCATAAATTTTAATTTGAGGATCTATTGGAGTATCCCTGAGTAGGTGATGAAACTTTAATGTTGTGACCATGGTTAAGTCAAAGGTACTTTACAACATAACATTTGAAGTGGCTACAAGGGTGGAAAGTTTGGATCATATTTGGAACTTAAATTATTTTACATGGATGAAAAGATGTGCTAGGAGAATACTAATGTAAAGTTTATAATTACCGATAAATAATTTAAACCATGCATGTTATCCATTGTAAGCATAACAAAAATAATAGTCAATCACCCTATTGAAGTTTTAATTGTATATCTTCCCTTTAGAGAGGTGCATTCATTACAAATTTATCAAATAATAATTGAATTCATACTAAATATTTATGATCAAATGAATATATATTTAATGTTTTGTTTGTAGTTAACTCAAAGGTAAAGTGGAATATTGATAGTTTCATGCTTCCATTATTGTTTTGTTAAGACTTATTTTGGATATTTTTATGTTAAAATATTGGATTTAACATTCAAAAGAGATGACCTCTCCTATTTAATTTTGTGTGAGTGAATTGAAACAAAATTTATACTTTTTATTTATATTAGTCACAACTGAATTAATAAGAAAGTAAAATAACTAAGTGACATGAAAAATAGAGATGACTCCAAATTATCTAGTAATCTCTATTTCAACATAAATTCATCTTAAATAATAATCAAAGAAAGGGTATTAAGTGAGATCATGCATGGAATTTAATTTAATTTTGGAGATGTAATGGCATTCAATAGGAAAAAAACTTATGAAAATTGTTTCAAAGATTGAAGACCATTTTTTGTTTATTGTTTGAAATATTATAGAAGATGCATTGATTGTAGATCTAGGCATGTTTTACATCCTGATTATGTATTGTTTATTATTTTTGGTCACCAATTTCCATGTAGATCTTATATCTTAGGAGTCTAAAGAGCACATAAATTTTTATTAGTTCTTTTTTAGTGAATATAATAGAAATCCATGCATAAAAATATAATTAAACTAAAAACTATTGCCTAAAAGCTAGGGGGAACATAATATAATGGATAAGACCACAAATAAAGATAAAAACACACAAGAATTTTATCTCCCTTGTCAAAATTGATGTCCACTTGGCATTGTAAATGTTCATGCTTAGTCTATGGCACTATATACTGATATCAATGCTTCTCCATGTTGGTATTACTTCTCCAATGGCCACTTGTGGATTTACTTTGCTTGGCTTGATGTGAATATTGGTATCAAATTGGCATTATAACATTACTTTGTTGGATTTTTGAAGTCATTCCTATATAATAACCTTATACATGAAAGTTTTTTTGGGTAGAGTGAGGGCACTTTATAGGTCTCAAAACTAACTCTAACCCTATGGAGGTTAGGTTTAGATCTAACTTTGGTTGAGTCTAAAATAACCTAGGTTGAGTTTATGTTAACTCTAGGTTGGGTCAAAGCAATCACAAAGGTTTTTAAACTCATTTTAGATATTTATGATCCATGACAACTCATAGAATATTTCTATGAGGTTGTGACTCACCTTATTTTGAATTTTAGGAATTAATAAAATATTTTACCAACTCCCTTGACTTTGACTTCATATTTGGCTAAAAATTCCTTTTTTGATAAATGAAATTCATTAATTCAACTTGGAATTTTTAATTAGGAAAGTTAATTGAGATTTTATTTTTAATTAATCTTGTTTAGTGATTTTTGGCTTTTGGAAATTATTTTAAATATTTTGAATTAATAGCTTGATAGACCAAGAATGTCAAATTACTAGGTCATAACTTGACTAGAGTTGAAACTGAACTAAATTATCGGTGCATAGAGGGAAGTACCCAAAATAATCAAGATTTTCCATGTTTTTGAGCAATTAAATCACATACATGGATGAGTTTAGGCAATTCAAGTGATTTCTAGGCTCAAATTGTGTTGTTTGCTAGAAATTGATTTGAATCCCAATTTGGGCACAAAATTGGCCAAAATTGAGTTCTTATAGTTTTACCCTATTTGAGAATGTGTTACAAGACACAAACATAGTAACATATTTTCAAAGAATGCAAAAGTCATGAAGATAAAAGGTTCATTCCCAAAAGGGTGGTTGATTAGCCTAGGATACCTCCTCAAGAATGGGTATAAAAATAGAATCATTGAAATTACCTCAAAATGAATAAAATGACATAATATAAATGGTATAAATACTAATTTTCCCCAAGGTGGTTATAATCAGGGACATAAGGTGGAGACACTAATTTGCCTAAAGGTGATTATAATTAGTGGTACAAATATTTTCCCCTATAGGTTGGTGAGATGGACACTGATTTGACCATAGAAAATTATAATTAGTAATGGAAGGTGATGACATTGATTTGCCCAAAGGTGTTTATAATTTGTAGCACAAGCATTTTCCCAAGTAGGGTGGGTGGAGTGGTAAAATAATGACTTGCCCAAAAAAAATTATAATCATTAACTAGGTCATTTTTTCCCAAAGGTGGTTATAATCATTCATACATGGAATCGTGTGATTTTGAAATGATTTTTCCCTAAAAATGTAAAATATGCCATTTATTGATAAAATAATAATTTTTTACATCTGGGCAAATCAACAAGGGGAACTAACATAAAAAAATTGTAAAACAAATTTATGATGAGTTGGCATAAAATAACATGTTTATAGATTAAGTGTGAGTATGAAGATGAAAATTTTCAAAAATAAACGGGATAGGTATAAAAATAATGTTATTAAATGGGTCTATGAAGATGCCCCAAAAGGTGGGCTACTTACAACATGATTAAAAAAAATAAGGCATGTAGGATCAGACAACATGCAAAATAAACTATGAATATGAAGATACACATTTTAGATTGTGAAAAATGAACTTTAGGCCTTGTAGGGGTAAAAATTAAAATTTTAGGCTATATATTTACCCCAAGAGTGAAAAATAATTCATTTTCACCCTAGACTATTTGAGAATTAAACTCTAGTTTTTTGTGCTAACTAATTATGAAAAATGGCACACGAAAGAGCTCGACGACACGTATTTAACTAAGTGAGATAGCACATGTGAACACCACATGATGATCCATTATTAAACATTTTCACTTTTGTCATTAATATCATTTTTAATGTATTTAATGCTAGGATTAGGTCAAAAATGGTAAAGTCACCATTTGTATTTTAGGTAAAGCAGTGGCTTCACCAAGGAAATCAATGACTTCATGAAAATTTTCCATTCCTAAAAATGGTGGAATTATATAAAACACTGAGTTCACCTAAAAAATAATTTCACCTATTTTTAGGTGAAGTCATCATTTTCATGAAAATGAAAAATAATGAGTTTGCCTAAAAAGGTGCAAAATTGCCTAAATAATGACTTCAACATTTGGGAAAATGATGACTTAATCTTGGAAGCCAAAAACAACTATATTAGGAGCCCCAACATGGGTCTAACCTCCAGGAAAGAGATTTAATTAGGATTGGTAGGCTAGGAAATAATATAGAGTTAGGCTAATGCTAACCTATCTATGATTGTAGAATGACTGGCTATTTTAACTTACTAAGAGAAACATTCCCATTACTTGTACAACCCATAGATCTGGATTGTTGGGATGGTCAGATTTATATAGGCCTTAAATTTTCATGATAAGTTATGGATGTCAATTATCTATGTGGATTGAGTATATTTAAGTACATTGGTAGAGCACTAGCATAGTGAGACATTGACCATTCACTTACCACTAGGGAGGCAAAAATCACACTTGAGGATACCTGACATATCCTCAAGTTATTTATGTGAGACAAAGGCTATTTTATACACCTCCAACATAGTCATAGATCATGTTAGATTATTTGGTCAGATATTATGGCATTCATATGGATCATGGGAAGGTAGATATAAATTTGATTGAGACATATATTGATATTCATCTTGATGATCTAGCTCTTGGTGATCTTTCACTACCAACACTTATTAATAAGGAGGTTATGGTTTTTATGGATATTATCAATGGCATACTTATTCCTGACAAGATCTTCTAATATTTTAACATGGACCCTAAAATCTTAGTTCACAACATGTTGGATGAGGTGACATAATTTGTATGGGGACCAATTATCCTGGCTCAACTATACAAAGATGTCTACATGATGTCTTATAGGGGAGTATGTAACATTTGAGTGTTGACACATATGCTAGTCTAGGGATGGTATAACATTGCCATTGGGTGACTAGTGGATTAGTAATGAGTTTGGGACCTTGAGGAGCCATTAACATATAGTTGGGTACAAATTGGGGCAAGTAGTCATGGACATAGGGGAGAGATTTAATTCTATCGATAGATGTTTGATGAGCTCACCCCATAATTTTTCATCTGGATACCTTACCTTTTTTATTAGTTCTAATGGTTCAAATATGGATAGTACACTACATATATGACTACTATGTATTTTCTGATAGGCAATCAGTCTTACATCATCAAGGAGTATTGACTTGATTTGGTAATCTAGTATTTTGGATTTATACAAGATGTGCCTTAAGGACCTAGGTGGTCGACCCACATCACTAGAGAGATCAATTGGGACACCCTAGTTATTTATAGGAGTGTATCCATTGCTATTTATTTGAGTGTGTCATGGGTAGCTTGAGCTTATGTAGGGGTAAAATAGAACATTCATTTATGGGTACAGGTGTACCCTTTAAGACTTACAATTTCAAGTTATTTAGGTGGATAGATGCCTATGGACATAGATGATATGGAGGCTAAGACATCTAGTGGTAATAGGATCACCTAGTAGAGTATTGTAAATGAGGAAGGTGATGATGATGATGATGGATATGATGGTGAGGATGGTGGGGGAGATGATGGAGGAGGTGATGTGGATGATGGTGAAAATGATGACTTAGCCATGATGGTGTTGGATTCTATCACGATAGGTATTACAAGCATATAAACTAATCTAGCACAAGTAGGGCCTTTTGGTATATTTAGGGTAGGTTAAGATGTTAATATGCTAGAGGAAGAGATCATCATAAGGGTGGGGTATATTATAGGATTAGAATGGTGAGTGTCTGATTTTTATAGTAATTTTGACATCCATGACAATGATATGACTCACATTTAGTCAAAGGTTACCCAAATAAATGCCAAGATGGTTAGGCTAGTATAGGTATATGACCAAATTACTATAGAGAGGGATTAACCCATAAATGGCAATCACTAAGCACTACCAGATGTTTAGAGGTTTTGATGAGAGTGGGATGAGGCTCAAAGAGATAGTATGTAGATACAGATTTCCTAGATGTTTCTTGAGAGCCTTTGGGCTAAGGATGAGGCCTCATAATACTATAGGGATTATGAGACTAATGTTCCTAGGGACTAGTAGGTTACATCATTTTAGGTATGGGATGCTCAAAGAAAAGCCAATAGATTAGGTCAATCTTAAACTAGGACCCATGTGACAAGGGCTTTAGGGTAGTTTTTTCATTAGTTATGACCACCACTTCCAAGACCACTAGGGCTACCTATAGTGGTAGGTCCCATGGATACACAAATCCAGAGTTGATTATTGACATATTGGCATTTTGGTAAATTATACTTATTGTATCGACATATTGATGTACTTTGAGACACCATTGTGATATGTATATATATTTGATGTATTTGAGATACAATGACATTCATTTTTTAGTCCTTCAAGGCCATTGTAAATGTACAAATATTCATTTGATATATATATATATATATAATATTCCATTTTTATGTTGATCCCATATTTATATAATATTCCATGTTTATGTTTAACATTATAGATGTTTAATGTTTATGCTCGTGTATGCTCTTTCATTTATTACTTTTCCATGTAAATGAGACACTGATATATTATTTATCTACTTATGTTTTATGTCTCATATGTATGATTATTCAAAGATGCATGTATATATTAGCACATTATAAATCTTTTTACATTGTTTATTACCCATTAGATTCAGGCATGCATTTGTGTATTTGGATGGTTTTGATCTTAGAGAAGTATTACCATTTCATTGATCTTATAGTATCTATGTGCCTAATTTTTTCTATATATTATGATATTATACATCATAGTTATGAAAAACCATAATAAAAATGTATGCCCTAAGAATGGAAAACTAAGTTTAGATGAAAATTTAAACAACATAGGAATAGGATATGAACAATAAAATCCCAAGTATAAATATAAAAAAATTAAAGAAAGTATAGGGTTATATACAAACATTCACAACCAAAGTGAAAGATATGAATAATCAAGACTTAAGTGTAAATAAATTTTAATAAACCTATGACAACTAAGAAAACACAAAAAGGCAAAAAAGGTAAATAAAAATAATTAAAATGAAATGAAAAAAACAAATGAACAAAAAAAAATACATTAAAAAAACAAACAAGGCAAAAAAACACAAATAGGCTATAAAAACTATATAAACAAACAAAGCCAACAACATAAATAAAAAAACAATTAAAAAACAAACAAAATAAAAAAATAGGATAAAACAAATAGAATAAATAAAAATAAACAAAACAAAAACCAAAGCAAAGAAAAGTTTTACAAAAAAACTAAGCTAAACAAATGCAAATATATAAATAATTTTAGTCACAATGTTAATACAAACATAATAAAAATTATTCATGCATGTGTAATAGAGGTGTTAATCTTGGTGATAGGGTAACCCCTAGACTAGGTAGTAATGACACAGGTAAAAAAACACAAGAATAAATGATATAAAGTTTCCCATAGGTTATAGGTAACAAAGGTAGTGGGTACGATAAAAAAAAATTCCCCTATGATATAGGGATTAATGACACAACAAGATGACAAACATTTTCCCTAAGATATAGGGGATAATGACACAAATAAAAAAAGTGAAGGAATAGAAGAAAAGAAAGGGGTAGCTGAGCTAATTCTAGATACACTAGGCAAGTAGACACTCATCTTTACCTATATAGTTTCGTGGACATGAGGTCCAACATAAAATTCAGATCAAATTTAATTCTCCTAGGATATGGGATATAAGAAAATTTATTATTTATAAAACATGATTGAATTATAGATTAATATAGGAAAAGAGGGAGATGACATTCACAATTATGAAAACATCAACACAAAAAGCTTGTGCAAGTGTAATATCATGGTTTAAGATAAAACAACACTAAAAGACAAGAGATGAGTATCCCACTAATGAATTAGATTGGTAATTAGTAGTGTCTACATCTATGTCTTGGAATGCGAATGAGCTCACAAAATGATGAGATAATTTTCTAAGGTTTCTAAAAAAATGATGATATCATTGGCTAAAGTTGATCATAAAATTATGAGAGAATTTAAGTATAAATAAGTCACAAAATGGTGAGATAATTCAAATAAGGTTGGCTGAGTTAACCTCAACATAAATTGAGCATTACATACATAGTCTAAATGGACCTCAAGCCATTATAGTTCCACCTATAGTGGTGAAATATTTGAAATGGTTTCAAATATTTTTGTGTTTTTGGTATCCCAATTCAATGGAGATATATGAGATATAACACAATACAATTCATAAAACAATGAGAGTGTATGGCTTAAAAATTCTCACAAAATGGCAAGAGTGTGGCAAAGTGGTGACTAAGCTAACCTCAATAAATTGAGGACTACCTACATAGTCTCATAGGACCTGAAGTCATTGTAGTTTTGCCTACACAAAAGGCATCTGACTAAGTACTAGTAAGTTTAGTTATATGTAAAATGGAAATGTATGTAAATAGTGATGGCAAGGTAATGCAGTAATGCATGGTAAAGGGCTTATTCCTAATTTAACAAAAGATAGTTATAATTAGGAAATAATGATAAAATATTGGTGGTACTAATTTTCCCATAGGTGGTTATAATTAGTATCACAAATGTATAATGTAACAACAAATGAAGGATGCAATTGTTAGGACCACTATCATACTACTTTCATATATTACCATTCAAACATTTGAATCTGAATCAATTTATAAAACTAAATCTATAATCAACCATTGAACATGATTAAAGTATAAATGAATCATAACTAAGGTCAAACATGATAGGTGGGGGTTAGGTAAAATAATTGGATAGAAATTGGTAAAGGTATAGTATAATGGTATATTGTGTGGTGCAAAGAATAGTTATAATGTGGCATAACTTAAACAATCCTTTTAGATAATAATTAGAGTCCCTCAAGCATAAATTTTTTTGAGGTGCATTATGTTCATCAGTTCATCAAGTTCATCTCCTTATGTCATGGAAAGCATGTATGCTCTATAACCATAGTTATAAATAACCACATAAGGCCCTAACCAGTTGGGTTGGAAATTTCCATTCTTCTTTGTCTCAACATTAATTTTATTCTATTTTTATTTTATAATAAGGTCACCAAGCTCAAATTATCTATGATTAACACATTGATTGCATTGGCCACTTATTATTTTTTGATATGTCTAAAGATTATTCAAGGTGACCATGGACTTTCCATCAAGCAAGTCTATATCTTTCAAGTGAACTACTTTATAGTACTCATCAATAATGATGTGATGTAGTGAAATTTGGAGAGAAGGCAACTCAACCTCGATAGGAAGAATGACCTCAGTACCATAAATAAGGCAATAGGGCTAGATCATTTTGGAGTATGAAAATTGGTACAACATACCCAGAGGGTGTTAAATAGTTTTAAGTGATAATTATGACTAAAATCATTGACAATATTATTCATAATATTGATAATAGTTTTTTAGAAGCCTCAACTTGACCATTGCCTTGTAGGTAATAGGGGGTTGAGAAATGTTGTTTGATATGATATTGGTTAGGAATAACTTGCACATCTTTATTTTTAAAGTATATGCCATTATTAGATATAATGTTAGAGAGGATACCATAGTGAGAAATGAGATGGTAAATATGAATTTGGATATCTACTTACCAGTTATATAAGTGACGAATGGCTTCCACCCACTTAGTGAATTAATCACTAGTAGTAAGTAAATGTTTATGGTGATTTGAGGATGTAAGATTTATCTTGACTATGAGTTTGAGTCCCCACATTGAGAAAAACCATGGTATTGTTGATGGTTTGAGTGTTTTGGCCAAATAATGAATCCTATTAACATGATTTTGATACTTTATATATCTTTTTACATATATAACTACATCTATTTCCATAGTTGACTAAATAACTAGTACATAGTAATTTATTGGATAGGATTGCCCCACTGGTGTGGGATCCACACACTCATTTACGAACTTACCTCAATGCTAATTTATATTTTTATAAAGGTAAACAATAAGTCATAATTACATCATAACTTATATGATATAAGGTTAGTCCAAGTAGGGTATAGAGAGAGGATTTATGGATGAAGGATTTTTGTTTATTACATGAAAAGTAAGGAGTTATAATTTGGTCTTGGAGTTAGGCATACATGTTAGAATACCAAGGAGATGTGGGACCAACAATGTTACAAACCATCTCGATGGTTTATTGTTCATGTGTTGATACTAAGAGATGTTGAATAAGAAATTGATAATCTTTAGCTTTATTTGTGATCTGAATCATAGAACCAAAGGTGGTCATGGAATTATTTATTATGTTATTCGATCTAGGTATCTATTTAAATTGAATGTTGGAATTTTTTTTTTTGAGAGTGTCGACCATGTCCTTGTATGGTACCAACTTCTCATCCTTCATCTGATACTGGTATATGACCTAATTGATGATAAGATATGAATCACTGTGAACCAATAAATGTTGAATGTTCCACTGTACTATTTGGTGAATCCCTATAATGAGTGCTTTGTATTTATCCATGTTATTAGTATAGGGAAATCTAATGTGAAAGGAAACAATAATAAGATGCCCTTATGGCATAAGAAATAATATCCAAACACCTTATCCATGAGCTATGAAGGAACCATCAAAGTACATTTTCCACTATTCTTCCTCAGGAAGTGATTATACTTCTAATTCTATAGTCATAAAGGATTCATTTATAAATATGAATACAAGAGGTTGGGTATCATGAAGAAGATATTCTACACATTTATCTATGAGTACCTACCTGTTAATGGCCCTTTGATTGGCATATTCAATATCAAAATAAATAAATAAAATGATCCACTTTTTCATGCGGTCTTATAGATATATTTTTAAAATTAGATACTAAAGTAGATCTAATTTAGAAAAAAATATGGTCATGGTATTTAACATGTAATGATGTAACTTTTGGGTTGTGAATACCATTGATAAATAGGATTTTTTGATCAGTATATAATTGTGCTCATATGAAACCAATGTTTAGCTCAGGTACTACTAGGCATGCTCTTTACCCTGATAATAATTTTGTGCCAAAAGTACCCCTAAGGCATTTTTAGTTACAAGTAAATTAAAAAATGGCTTGTTTGGCGTAGGTGGAAATAAAATAGTTGGATTCGATAAATATTCCTTAAGATGATCAAATGGTTTTTGGAAATCTTCATTCTAGGATAAAGTAATTCCCTTCTTCATCAAATGTATAAATGTATGGCATTTATCAGATAGTTATGGTATGAAGCATCAAATTGATTAGATATTTCCCTACAAACTATGATGCCACTTCAAGGTTGACAATAACGACATTTCATTAATGGCTCAAAATTTGGCTAGATCAACTTCAATGCCCCTGTGAGAGATAATGTAGCATAATAATTTTCCAAAATTTACACCAAATACACACTTATTAGGATTCAATCTAGCCTTGTACTCTCAAATTCTCTCAAATATTATATGTAGTATGGCTGGATGGTCAGCATGGGTTTTTGATTTACCAAGGATTTCATCAACATAGTCCTTAATGATGTCATGCATCATATCATGTTAAATAACTATCATGGATCATTGGTTAGGGGATCTTACATTTTTAAGTCTAAATGGCATCACCTAATAATAAAATATTCCCCATAGAGTGTTAAATGTTGTCTTGTGTTGGTATTTTAGTGTTATTGTAATCTGGTTATATCTAAAAAATCCATCTATAATAGAAAGAATTTCATATCTAACCATTGAGTCAATAATCATGTTAATATTTGGCATGGGAAAGTCATCTTTTGGGAAGGATTTATTAATATCTTGGAAATAAGTGTAGGGTCAAATACCTTATGGTTTCTTACTCACTAACACAATGTTAGAAATCCACTTTGAATAGTTGATCGATCGAATGCATCTCGTGTCTAAGAATTTCTCCAACTCTTTATTGACTAGAACATCAATACAAGGATGCATTTTTCAAAGCTTCTAATTAACTAGTTTGGCATCAATATGTGTAATAAGATGGTGTATAATTAAGGTGGGGTCTAAACCTAGCATGTCCAAATATGCCCATGCAAATATGTCAACAAACTCCCTTAAAAGAGATGTAAAAACTTCACATTCCTCCTCAGTGAGGGATGCACTTAAGTTGATCCATTTTGGATCCTTTGGAGTCTAAATGTTAAACTCAAAAGTGTCCTACATAATAAGTGTAGAAGCATCTTCTAAAATAATCAACAAGGAGGTAAACTAATTGGTAATGGTGAAGTCCTCTGGCTAGATTGACTCGTATAACTCTCCCAAATAGGTTAAATCAGAATCTCCTAATGCCAGTAAAAGACATGTGACAAATACCTCAGAGCATTCTTGAATAATATACACAAAATCTTATTGATATTTAGTATTTATTTCAAATCCAAAAATTAGGCCTTGGACTATTAGTTTCTTATAATTCATGTGAAGAGTTGTGAACATCTATGTCTAATGGTGCCTCAAATAGGTTTTCACCAAGAGACTTGCCTTTCTGGTCTGAAATTAATTTAGAGGTTTTTAATTTTAGACTTCAATGTTTTATTTTATTTTTTGTCCAAGGAAGTTCACTCGATCTCTAAAATAGGTAGTAGGATCCAATATGATAGGAAAGACTTGATTGTGATCTCCAAAAGGAATGTGATTCCTTAATCCCAAAAAATTTCAGATGACCTCATCATTTTCAAACATGTCTAATGGCATTGTTGACTCTTATTATTCCTAGTCTATCAACTTTGGGTGAAAAATGATAAGAGGTGAAGGGTGATAAATAGGGTTAACAATATAAATGTCATAAAGGTTAAATAAATTTGTGTTGGAAATGTCATCATAGATGTTATAATCAAACCCTACATCACTATCATCCTAGTATTCATTATTCAATGGTGTTGGAACCTAAATAAACTATATGGGGTCATTCATAGGTAGTTTAAATCTATCATAGGTTCTTTTTTACTTGGTCATTGATAACAATTTGATCATCACTTATTGATGTATCCCTAAGCCTCTACCTTCATAATCTAGGTGATCCATAATCCAATTAGGAATATGATACTTTTCACTTTGGTAATAGTCAATTAGATGATCATTATAAATCCATGAATCATCTTTGGTTAATGGATCATGTTCTAGGCTAGAGGCTAGTTTGAAAATAATGGGTTTGTTGAGCTAAGATTTTCCCTTGGTCTACCACTCCACGTGAGTAGTCTTGGCCTTGGGTCTCCCATAAGTTTTTTTATTCTATGGTAGTTTGGAAATGTGGAAGGAGTCATGGGTATTATATTCTCCTATAGATTTTTTAGATATATAAAAGTGATTGGAAATGTCTAGTGGAGGTACAAATAAGGTAGATGCTAAGTTGTTTGGGTCAATGTAATTGGATTTTGGTCTTGATTCAATAGATTTGGCTTTCTCATCTCTTCCTCTATCATATTTAGGCATAGGATTCAATCCAAAATTATAATTATGGATTTTGTACTTAGCCTCGATATGTTTAAAATACTAATAAGGATAGAGATCAGTTGGTATAGTCATTTCCATCCCTGAATGGGGAGATTTAAGACACTAATGAAACATGGAAGGTAGGACCTAATTTCATGGATCTAAGGTCGTCCCAATAGAAAATTATAAGATAATTACATGTCCAAAACATGTCATAGAGTACCATAGGTCAAATGCCCAGTGGCCACTAGAAATATTATAGTATCTTGTGATTCACATTCCTCATTATCACATGCCTTAATGACAATGGTATCTAGATGTAGGTTAGTTGTTGTATATCTAATATGCTTTACCAAATTTAGAGACATAATGTTGAGTCCCAAATCATTGTTTACAAGGACATGCTTAACCTTATGATTTGTTATAATAACCTTGATGTACTATGGGTTATTATGAAATGAGCCCAAGGATGACATTTCACTTTGGTCAAAGGTAAGTCATTGTCCAAGAGATAAATTTCCTACCATGGTTTGAATTTTATCAAGTGTGATGTGATCAAGCATGAGGGATTGGATCATATACTCATTTAGTATGTCTTTGTATATGCTATATGTACATAGAAAATCCATGATGGGTATTTACATAGGAGACTTCTTTATCTTCTCCATAATGTCATAGGTCTTCCCTTTAGTTTTGGTATTTATCTTGTTTTTTATAAGCATAAAGGTATTAATGGACTCATTCATGGAATTTAGTTGTATTACCTTGATGGTAATATTATCTTGTTAAGTTGTGATTTTGAAATATCAATTTGATACATGGTTTGGTAATTGGTTGGAGAGGTAATAGGACATGGAATGGTTATTATACGATGGTGTTGAGTTTGGTTGCTAACATAGACTGAATGAGAATTACTAGAATAATGAGGTTTGTAAGCATTGTTTAGAAGATAGACATTATTAGGTGAGGGTCTTGGTCTATTGTTAGTTGGCTAGGGGTTAATGGTAATGGTGGAAAAATGACTACTTGAGACATGTCATACAACATTTTTATAGGTATACCTAAGGGCATGATGGAATCCCTCATTGGTTTGATTAGTTTTCCTTTGGTTTTGACCATTTTATTGTTGTTGTTATTGGTGGTGGTTATTGATTTTTTATGGATTTATTTATTGTTGCTATTACTATTAGTGATACTACTATTTATTATTATTTGTATGTTAGGGAAATGGATTTTGTTAGATGCCCAAATTATGATTGGTCATAGGATCATGGGTATCTTGTTATATCTCTCCATTATCCAAAATATTTTCAATTAGAATTCTTAGATGGATACACTAGCACATAGAATTTCCATTGACATGATGGTACTCATAAAATTCATGTTATTTGTATCAATAAATAAAATGAATTCATTTAGGGAATGATTTCATCACTGACCAACTAGTCATATTTTCTTAAACCAATTTTTAGAATATAAAATCAATAGACTCCTTAAGGACACTGAATTGTCTCAAAATGGGTGGTCTTATCCTTGGAGGAGGGGCTCATAATTGGGATTGATTTTGTGGTTGTTGGTTTTGTAGAGGCCTTGGATAAATGAATGAAGGTTATGGTTATTGAATGGGTAGAGGTAAATGGATAGTAGGTGTTTGTACCATTTTTACATGATGTGATTAATTAATCCCATTGATAACATCATTCTTGTTACAATTGTAATAATTTGGTATTTCATTATTAATGGCTTGAGGTGACAGTGAATCTAGTATTTAGATAGGGTTCTAATTATAGTTTTGGCTTTGGTTCTAGTTTTGTTGGCCTTAATGCTAGTTTTGGCTCTAGTTGGAAGAAGATAACTTGATGATCCCTTTATTGAAAAGGGCCTTCTCAATATGTATCCCTTTCTCAATAACTTATTTAAATGTATGATAATATTTTATCTTAGGATGATAATATATCTCATTATGTAGGTTCCTAGTATATATTATGGCTAATTGCTTGTCTATAAAATTATGAGTGAACTGACTTGCTAATGCTCTCCACCATTGCAAGTAAGTAATGAAGCTTTCACCATTATTTTATTTTTATTTTGCAAAATCCATAACTATAATATTATGCTCAAGATTTTATGAAAAATGTTGTACAAACTTCTTAGAAAGGTCATCAAAGTTAGGTATAAAATTATCTATTAATTTCAAAATCCATTCCAAGGCTTGTCTAGATATACTTCTTGGAAAGCAGAGAAGAAAATATGTCATTATATGCCATTGGTTTGAAAGAAACAATGAATTCATTTAGATTCTCTTTGGGGATACCTTTGCCATTACATTTGTCAAATTTGTGTGGTTCATAACCTAGTGAAAGTGGTATTTGAATATAATACGTGTCAAATGAATACAAGTATATTTCATCTAGATTAAACTTCTTTGTTTACTTTCTAGTTTGAATGGCTCAAATCACATCCTTAATTTACTATAAATCTTGGGCAAGGAAGTTGGATGGAGTGGCCTATTATTATCTAGGTTACACAATCAAAGGTGGATTACCTTGATTGGGGTATGGAGCAAAGGCATACTATATAATGTTGGTCTAATTAGCTAGATGACTAGGTATGCATATCTATGTATTGGGATTGTACTGTTGATATAAAATGTGTTTTTATTAGAAAACATTTTGGATATAATTGGATACATAGCCTTGGTTGGAAAATTATGACTACGGTAATGACATTTGGCTGTGTGGATTATGTTGGTATTATTGAGATTATGCATAAAATTGTTTTCTAATCATTGAACCCTTTTGTATATAGGGATCATGTTGCTAACTAGAACCCTATTATTGAAGGTGTTGTAATTTAGATCCCTATTTTATGTGTGATACCCATTGGGTGAAAGGAAAATGTTTCCTATCACTTGGTACCTAATGTACATTAGAACCTATTGGTATAGTGTTGTCATTGATGTCAATCAAATGCCATTAATGTCAAAGTATGTTGTATGAGGTATATGAGCTTGTATGATTGATATGAAGACTCAACATAGAACACAGTGATCTACAAACATCCTTAGTCAAGCTTTGAAGATTTTCATAAATAGATCTAAAGATGATCTATCAAGCTATGAATATGTTCTATTAAAGCTCTAAATATTTTCTAGGAATCTCAAAATATGTTCTAATGAAGCTTCAAAGACCTATCTATCTATGCTTTGAAAATACCCAACTATACTCTATATATTAATATATCAACTCAAAAGATATCTACTATACATAAATATATTTTCCCTCTTTAGCTTTCTTATTTTAGATAGTACTACTCATAGTAATAGTTTAAAATGATACAATAATGTATTTCTATTGAGAGATAATTTGAAGGTAACATGATTATTATTTTGAGGTTTATTTTAAGTTT
This sequence comes from Torreya grandis, assembly GCA_037957365.1. Classification (NCBI taxonomy): domain Eukaryota; kingdom Viridiplantae; phylum Streptophyta; class Pinopsida; order Cupressales; family Taxaceae; genus Torreya; species Torreya grandis. The sequence goes on along the minus strand of JARHVA010008551.1, from coordinate 200,872 downwards.
CAAGTTAATGTAAGCATGTTTTGAAGTACTAGTCTTTGAATACAAGGTGTCTTGAGAAGCATAGTCATATCATGAACATGTGCATGGTGAACATGAAAAAATATGTGTAGATGTATGATATTGTCTAAGGAGAATGAAATTAATGTGATCAAGGTTTATACAAATCAATGAGTGTTTTCATATTCATTTTCAAGATTCAAGTTCTTTAGAAGTTTAATCATGACACTAATCATTACATGAAGAAACCTTATGAGAAGGTATGAATTGGTGGCATGGTGAGATGAATTCAAAAATGTGTGAGAGGCTATATGAGGTTATTTGAGCATTATTATGAGGCTTTGGATCACTCAATTGAGTCTCATGGTAATCATACATGGGTAAGACCTACATACCTAGTATGCAACTAGACCACCTCTAGACCATGCTTGGTTTAATGAATTAGAATGAGTTGTTGATATGATATATGAATAATTATTGATAGTGTTTGATAATTAGAGGTTTTTTGAGTTTTTACATGAGGTTTTTATATTTTGGACAGTGGTTAGAAGTTTAACTTCAAGATCTATTGTGACTTGTAGATGAGACAGTGAAGGTGCAAGGTTGTGAGATTCTTCTACAAGACCAATATTACCATATGAACATGTTATCTACCTATTTAAAAAATATATAATGATCATATAGGATAATAAACATGTATTAATATATTTTTAATATTCTACATAGGTGTTAAAATTCAAAATCACCATGACAAGTCTTCAAGGCAAACTGGTAGTTTTATGTATGTAGCTTGTAGTGATGGGTTTGAGACTCTATGCCATGATTTGATATATCTGTTACACATAATGAAATTTTTTTGTACTTGAATGATATATCCATTCTTTTAATAATTTATAAATTTAGTATAATATGTTGAAACACTAAAGCCAAAATGGCTTGTCTGGCTAAGCAAGGACTGTGAGAAAGAAGGTTAACAAATTAGTCTACAAGACCAATAGTTGACATTAGTTATTATGATATTTTTGTTTGAGGTTTATTTTAAGATGTTTTAATATTATGATCATGAATTATAATACCTTGATTATGTTCTTTCATATGAAAAAATTTCATGTTTTCATGATTATGTTTTGAATCTAGTTAACTGTTCAGAGTAATCATATTATAGAGAAGATTTTATGCCTATATGCCTTGATTTGAAGAATATAATGAAGTTTGTGATTAAAATAATGTAATGAGGTTTATAAATATGTGTTTTTTTTCCATGGTTGTTCAAGAAAAAGTTTTTTTATGCTTAATTTGTTCAAGATAATTTTTTTGTGTATACATAGGCCTAATATGAACCGTGTTTGAGAAAGGGTTCAAATGGTGGTTGGACCTAAAATATGTTATGGACCTAAAATATAAGGTATATTTGAATTAAATTTTAGGTTTTAATACTATATTTGGAGTTTGGAATCATTTCAAAAAAGACAAGTGTAATGTATGACTAAGAAGGCCTAATAGGTCTCCATGAGACCTAAAGAAGGAATATAGCCTATTAAGCTATGGCTAACATAATATATTTGTTGATTCATGATTATAACGTATTATATGACCTATTTTAAGTGTAATTAAATTATTCAAGTGCGTATGTCCAACAAAGGTGTGTGAGAGTAAGTGACTTATATAAAAGTAAGGCTAATTAGGTCGATTTGTGTGGGTTAGACAAGCATGTGTACAAGTGAATAAAAGAGAAAAAAAGAGAGTAGGAGGAGGTCATGTGGAAAATCATATGGATTTCATGAATATAATATATGAGGTATACATATAAGGACCAAGTTTATATGACCTAATCAAGTAAAGAAGAGGGCTAGTTGAGTGAAGAAGGCTAGAGGCCAGTTTAAGAGGGATACAAGTGTGTGAAGAGATGAGGAAGAAGATCATCATATATTATATGAGAAATAAGGTATTATTAATGTGGTCAAGTGTTTTATGTGGTTTATTTTGTGTTGATTAATCTAGGGTGTTCATGTTTCCTTGCAAGTTGGTTCTTGCTAAAGCCTAGTTGAGTTGGTGCTTAGCTATTTGGGGTTGGTGCTCCATGTGAAGTGGGTGATTAACAAAATTTGGTGGTTGAGTGGGTGATAAGTCATCATATTTTTTATTGAGTTGGTGATTTATCAAAAATGGGTTTGGTGCCTCCTATAAATTTTGTTCTTACTAAAGCTAAGTGGGTGCTTGGTGAATTTATGGGTTGGTATTCCTTGTTGGGTTGGTGCTTAGCTAAAGATTGATTCATTGATTTATAGGACTATTTATCCAATATTTTTTTTAGTGGTTTTTATCCCCCATGAGGTTCTACCACCTATATGATGTATTATTGTTTTTTATCCATTACTTTGGTTGATTAATTATTTCTTCATACTTATATACATTGGCTTGCTATTACTTGATGGATGTTAATGAATGAATGATGAAGTGAAAGTAAAAGAGTATTAAGGACATTGATTCACCCCCTCAGTGATTATTCTTCTAATATAACCCTATTATTGGTTAAACACCTATTTTTTATTGGGTAATTGTTAAGGATTTATCATTTATTATTATTGACCAACTGGCACTTTTTGACTAATAGAAACTCATTATGTATTAGGAAATGTTTATTATTTTTGAGGTATATTGGTTTGTATATATTGTGGTAGAACATTTGTTTCCACCTTTTGAGGTGGTGTAATATTCTTTACTTATTGTGGAGGTATGTTGGTCTATTATTTTTGGCTAGTTTCCCCTATTGTGCACTTGAGGGAGTAGTTGATTGAGGAGTGGAGGTTGTTGTTCTATTTTAGAAATAGGCATACCTATCCCTTATTTTTAAACCACTTATGATATTAGTTAGTGGAATATATTGTGTGTTTCTTAGTGGTATATTAGACCTAATTTGGTTTAAATTGGAATGCAAATGTGTGCTATCCACTACATTTTCAGTGAGGTCTTCCATTTGAGAGGTAGTTTATTCTATCAAAATTGGGACATTATACATGTCACTTACCATCATACTTTGGCTAAAAGGGTCTGTGTTTTGATTTACATATCCTAAATAATCTATTTATGGTTTTGTTGAAGGAGATATCTCTATAATTGGCATGTTATAAAAAAATGGTATTTAAATTGAAAGCTAGGTTAAGGTAATCTTGATATGCTTTCTATACCTATCTCAATTGATTATCCACAAGACCTTTCCATTTTGCAAGTGCACTTTGGATTCATTAAGGTATTTTCACTAAATTTTGATTGTAACTAGTTGATACATTATCAAACTATTATTTATGAGGTACATTAATAGGGGATATAATAAAACTAATCAGACTTTCATGTGGGAAGTCTAGCAGGAATTTAGCTCCTACTTCTACTTCCTTAACTATAATTTCCTCTCTATTATCTAACAAAAGCAAATTAAATAGGTATGGATCATAACTTATTTGCATTGGTTTAATCACATAGTAGGTATCTTTTTGGTGGATTTGTTCTATAATAGGAGTCACTTGATCAAAGTACTATGCCATTTGCTCTTATTCTTGACTTGGATAGAATGGTGCACTCACCAAGTACTGATCTAGAGGGCCATGCCTTTTTTATACATATGGAATGTTATAAAATGGATGAGGATCAGTTTCATATGTTATATCATTACCATATGGATCTTGAACAAAAGGGCCACTGGTAACAAAGTTTTCATAGTCTAGAGTTTACATAGTCCCACTACGTGTATAATGAGGTATGTTCGGATCTATGACTAGGTATTAAAAACAAAGGTCTAAAATGGTAAACAATGGAGGTTTGAAACAAACAACCTTTAGCTTTATAAATGAGGCCCAAAAATTAAAATAATAAATATTATTATAAGGTAAGGGTATAATAAAAACATGGAACCGGTTTAACAAAGGTAATGCTTTTCCCAAAAGAGATTATAATCAGTGGCAATGGTATAAAAAAAACTTGAATCCCATCTATGTTTAAGGTAATTATTTTACCAAAGGTATTTGGTAGAAAAATAAATTACTATGTTGAAAGATAATAATGATTTGTCTAAAGGTGGTTTTAATCATTAATGTGGAAAATAAGGCTAGACTTGGAAACAAAGGTTGATTTAAATAAGAATTTGAAATCAATCTAAATTTAAAGTAATTGGCTTGGATAAACTCAATAAAATGGTTGAGAAAATAACCTAATTCTAAGGTAATTGACTTAGAAAACACTTGGTAGTTGGATCACAAAAGACTCTTTGACAGTTAACTAGGACATTTTATAACTCAAGACAAAAAACTCTAAACAAGGCACATGACAACCAAAATTGGCACAAAGGATGCTAAAACAAAGTACACGACAATGAATAAATGCTAAGTCTAGGCAAGGAGTCTTTAGACCAAATAATCAATCAATCCAATTATCATAATCCAAACACAAAATAGGTAGAATATATAATCCCAACTTAGACGAGGCTTAATTGTAAACAAAATTAGTTTAGGGTTTATACTTTGAAATATTGAATTACAATTTTAATATAAAAAACTCATATTTTCTAAGGTAAAATGCTAGACCAAAGTGTACAGCGTAACCACATACTTTGTCAGAAAAGGTATGAATGGTTTTGGAACTTGGTTTTAAATGAGATAAGGGTTTTGAAATAATTTAGATAGTGTAACATCACTCCTTCAAATAAATGATAAATAATGGTTTTGGGAAAAAATCCAAGGCAAATGTTTGAAACAAAATAGGTAGTGTAAAAATCCCCCATTTAAACAAGTGACACACAAATGATTTTGGAATAAAAATATAAGGCAAATATGGGAAACAAAATGGGTAGATTAGCACCTCTTAAGTAAAAAAATTATGAAAACACATGATGGTTTTGACTCTTTTTGATTTGATAAATAAACAAATAATTTTAGACCCAAACACACATACAAATAAAAGAAAATATAAATATCACTAATTGCTCATCCTATCCTTAAAAATAACAACATATGCATAGATTTTAAATTTTTTTCCATATATATACCCATTCTCTAAAATAATTAAGTGTTAATCCAAAAATAAAATAATAGGTGTAGGTAGAGTTTTTAAGCTACCCTCTATCTCTCAAGCATTGGTACATGACATGAACTTAGAGTGAGGAACACTCAACATTTGGAAACATATTTCATGGAAAGTGGAGTTGAATAAAATATATAATTTTTGAAACACATAAGGGTGAATCACATCAATTGGATTCAAATTTTCTAACTTCCTATGCAAAGGTTTTGTCCTTTGCATAGCAACTTTAGTTATGTACTACTTAGTGAAGTCCAATGTTTAGCATGAACTGATTTGGGTTTTATTTAGGATTGGAAAGCTAATATCTTATCCCCAAGAAATCCTAATATCATGCATTAAATTTATATACCCCAAAATGGAGTGGGCTTGGTAAGAAGTTGGGAATTGAAACCCTAGGTCAACACAACCCTAAAGAACTTGTAAGGAGGCTATGAACTCCCTCCCATAAGCCAATGCAGTAAAATAAATAAATGAAAATTGGAAAGACTTTAGAGATCATTTGTAGATCACCTAAGTTGCTTAGAACTTAGAGAGAGAATATATGATGTTATTTCCATTATAGGATAAACAAACAAGCAAATAAATAAAGATATTTCAGTCACATTAGTTCCCTATAGGAGATAGGGGGAGAGCATACACACAAAGTTTTTGGTTTACCACAAACAAATAATTTAATCTAATAAATTTGAAACTATCTAATAAATAAACAAAGAAAAAATCTCTTAAGAGCTCTAAACTAAAGTGGATGTTATTTTTAAAATAACCAACTCAAATGTAAATGAAGTTTTTGACCCCTTGGCCTTGTTTTCTCTTGTTAAATTGAAATGTGAAAAGACAAGTTTGGTTAAGTTAATTTTAAACATTAAAACAAAAGTGTGTATGCGACTTAGAAGTGTTTGGGCCTCTCTTTCTTCACCATGGTTCTAGAAAAAATGTTATGAGGTTATCTTGTCTTTAGGACAAAAAGTAAATAAATAAACAAAATTGAAATTTTTAGCTCTCAAGTTTCTAAAGAATAAAGAGAAAAGTTATGTATTCTATAATAAAGTGAAGCCATAAATTCTAGAGAAGTAATTATTTTCCTATGGCATAGACAGACATAAACTAAATTTTAGTGAATTCACTGTTAGACAATGGTGAAGTCATGATTAAGCATGGTGAAGTCATGATTAAGCATGGTGAAATAATTTTCAAATATACCTCAAAAATAGGTGAATTTGGTGAAATAATTTTCAAATATACCTATTTAAGTCACTAAATGGCAGGGCAATGTCACCATTTCTATTTGTCAATATTTCCATTACATAGGTCAAATTTGTTTTTTTTTAAGTCATCTTTTCTATAAAACATAAGATCATAAACAAGGGATAGAAATGGTGAAGTCCTTATTATATGGGGTGAAGTCACCAATTATAAACAAAACATAATGATGATATTTTTAAGCAAAAAATTCTAAACTTAAAGATTTAAATGTTCTATTTAATAAATATAAAGGTTCCACATCATTATTCATAGCCATATGAGATGCGTGGTCCCATTGGGCATGCCATTATATATCTTAGGATTATGAAGATCAATTTTTTTTTATTAGTTCATTATTAGTGAATCAAGTAAAAATCCATGTATAACAATACAATTAAACTAAAAACTCTTTTGTAAGAACTAGGGGAACATAACATAATAAAAAACCACAAAATAGAGATAAAAACACATAATAATATTACCTCCCTTTTTGAAATTGATGTCCACTTGTTGGAATAATATATATTTATGCTCAGTCTATGGAATTAGAGAATTAAATAAATTCTTATCCATATTGGTATCACTTCTCCAATGGCCACTTATGTCTTTGCTTTTCTAGGCTTGGCTTGGTGTGAAGCTTGGTATTAGATTGACATTATAACATTACTTTGATGTCTTCTTGAAGGCATTCCTATAGAATAAACTTACACATAAAATATTATTTGGGTAGATGAGGGAACTTATATTTATAGTTCTAAAAACTAACTCTAACCCTAGGGAGGTTAATTTTAGTTCTAACTTTGATTGAGTCTAAAATAACTTGGGTTGAGTTTAGGTTAACTCTAGGTTGGGTCAAAGCAATCATGAAAGCTTGACAACTCATTTTGGATATGTATAATCCACGATAACTTATATAAGATATTTATGAGGTTTTGAATCACCTTTTATTAAATTTTAGGAATTAATAAAAAAAATTATTAGTTTCCTTGACTCTGGCTTCACATTTGGCTAAAAAATCCTTTTTTGATAATAAATGAAATTCACCAATTCAACTTGTAATTTTTACTCAAGAAAGATAATTAGGATTTAATTTTTAAATAATATATCTTAGTGATTTTTTGATTTTCAAAATTATTTCAAATGTTTTGAATTAATAGCTTGACAAGACAAGAATGTCAAATTACTAGGTCATAATTTGACTAGGGTTGAAACTGAACTAGGTTATTGGTGCATACATGGTAATACCCAAAATAAAAAAGCCTTGCTATTTTTTTGAGTAATTAAATCACTTATATGAATTAATTTGGGCAATTAAAGTGATTTTTAGGCTCAAATTACATCATTTAATAAAAATTGTTCTGAATCTTAGTTTAGGCATGAAAGTGGCTGAAATTGATTGTGTACATATATATTTTTTTTCTTGTTGTTTGAAATCTTGTAGAATATGCACTGATTGTAGATCTAGGCATGTTTTGCATCCTGATTATGGATTGTTTGTTATTTTTAGTCACCAATTTCCACATATTTCTAGCCTTATATTTGTATGAACTAAGGAAGGGTCATCAAGTAAGGTCTAAAAATAAGGTATAAATATTGTAAAAGTAAGCATGTGCACATAAATACCATAGGTTTGATTCATTTTAAATATGTATTTTAGAGATAAAAATAAATAAGTTTAATCATACATGTGATTCTTTATACCAATAGTGTAAATAAGTGTCAATGTTTATCCACTATAGTTGCATGGATGCTTGTATATAAAACATAAAAAATATCTTACAATCATTACATTCCATTAGATTGCATCTAATTCATACATTTTTCCATACAAACAAGATACATAATATATTATGCCACATTATCCATATATTTTATGTTCTATTTGCAATCATCCATACAAGAAATGCCAAACACCATGAAGTAATCTCATCAAGGAGATATCAAAAACTAGAAATACCAAAACTAGACCTAACAAAATAAGAATGAAATCATGACATGTTGAGTTCTTATGTAAATTTTCATTCACATTTGAGGGTGGTGGATTGGCATTTTTTACTAGAGGGACTAAAGGCTTAAATTATTGAATTTAAAATCTAATTATAGTGAAATTATAATTCTATATTATCATGTATAATTACATACCAAGTGTGTGTGTGTGTGTGTGTGTGTGTGTGTGTGTGTGTGTGTGTAAGTACTATTTTGTATAATTACATATTAAGAATTTATATATATATATATATATATAAATACATAGTAATTATATTAATATGTAAATATACAAAATAGTATTTGTATATAGTTGTGGTGTGGACTTAAATTTAGTGGTATTTATTTTTATAACAGATGGCCTCCCACTCTAAATGTGAACCATTGTAGACATAGTGAAAATAAGTGTCAACATCTTTAAAGTGAGTAGATTCATGCTCTAAATGTCAACCATTGAAATAGTATAGATGAGTGTGAATAATAGTGGATGAGGGATGCAAATCCTTTAATAAGATGAAAAACACTTATTTTCACTATGCCTATAATGTTTCATGTTATCATCAAAAGTTACACTCTTTAGGAGGTTTTTCAAGAATCTTCACTTAAGTGATAAAATAGAGAAACCTTTAGACTGTGGGTGGCCTAATAAATGAGGTAAATATATAAACAAGGTTAGTTCCCTTGATATTATCACCCTTGAAAGTACTAGTATACCTACTGCTTGCAAAGGAAAAGGGTAAGAAAAATAAAAGTTAACTAAACTAGGGAGGTGATGCACTTAACTAACAAATTCCACTTGACCATACTACACTAATAACATGAATTAGTCTTGAATCTGATCACACTACTCAACAAGCACCTTCAAGCATGAGTATTTCAACATGGAGGTCATAGACAATGTGTTGAATAGAATGATTATTCAAGAGACCTAAGAAAGACACTAATGATTGAAATCTAATTCTAAACTATGAAAAACTATCCAAAATCACCATGTGACATATAATAATATAATGCATTTAAAAAGAGGTAGGAGAGGATGAATAAGAGAGAGTGAAAGTAATGATACTATCATTCATCAAAAATCACACAAGTGCACTAATTGTAATGATTTGAGAAGGCAAGAATCAACTTTATTCATCATTGAAGGGAATAGTTCAGGTGTTTAGTTGAGTAGGGATTTTACATACCTAACAAAAATATTCATAACAAACCATTCAAGGTAGAATATATAGGAGAAAGAGAGGAGTGAGAGAGAGAGGCATAGGAAGATCAATGACAAGTGTTATCTCTTTAGAAAATAAGTTACAATAAAGAAAACTATAAAAGAGAAGTCCTAAGAACTCCTTCAACATGTGTCAACCTGATGTGATATTTTTCATAATTAAGGGTGGCTCAGGATGACCCTTCATCTTTCTAGGATGACACATTAACCTTGTCTGAAAATGCCCATTCTTGGTCAAAGAGGACTTACAAGTCTTTGTCTTTCCATGTGTCACCCTTGGTCATGCTTCTTGGAGTATTATCACATCATTTTTGGATATTTTATGCTCATTACATCTTGGGAGAGAATAATAACTGAATTTAAAACTTTTTAATCTTGCCAAGAACTTGTAAACTCATTGTAAGAGCCTGGTTGGCTCATAATGGGCCATGAAGATAAGTGTATTCTCTCACTCTAAACCTAGTCCTTAATAATTGTTATAATAGTTACCAACCTCTTACATACCCCTTACAAGGTATTTATTAAATGTTCAAATTTTTATATCACTTATAATAATTGATACATAAAATGCATTTGGGTTTGGTCTCTTAGAGAACTTTATGGTATATGGATCTATCAATATGTCTCTTAAGACATTTTGATGAAACTAGCTCATAGGGGAATTTAAGTGTCTTGAAACCTCTTATTGATTATTTATAAAACTCTTCCCTTTCCTTATCTATTTCATATATGGTTTCAATATAATCCATTAGATATTACTCAATCGCATTTCATGAGAAGTCCTCAAAAACTACCATTTTAAACCTGTAACAGTCATTATTAGGCCAAAATATATACAACCATACCTCACACATGATAAAATAATGAATACATCAGGTACCTAAGGGTATGTATAGGATTTTAATTTAGACCATTTAAATGCATATGAGGCACTTTTAAGGCCAATATTCTACATTGGGTCTTTTGTAGGGTTTAATAGGGTTTAAATAAGCCTATTATCTTAACAATGATTCATAAAAGTGAAGGACCTAATACCTGAGCTAATGACATCATTTTTTATTACATATGGGTTACCTCCTTTGGATAATATATTTATGTCCTATAAAAATTCACCTATGATATCTAAGCAAAAACATGAGCCTTATCAAACCTGTCACAAGGTGAAAATAGGTTTTGTAGTGCATAGTGTCTTGGTCAAATAACCATCTTAAGGATTGTTCATATTACATATTGTCTTGATAAAATAAAAAATTAAATTAGTTTTAATTATATACACCATTTAAACTCTTTCAATATAATTTTTACACCATACATTTTCTTAGTAGAGTTTCGAGGCTTCAAATGTAGCCTCTCAGGTTTACAAGATTGTGTATAAGTCTTAATAAGAGAGTTTTGGGTATAAAACCTTAAAAGTGTATTTTATTGGTTATAAGTGACTATAAAATGTCTAAAAAATTATATACAACTATTATTAATTATAATCAATATGCATTTACCTTCCAAAAAATTTTGTAAATTGATTTTCACACTTTGAGGGTTTGTAGGTAATTAAGCTAGTTTGACCCAAATGGCATTGTTTTGGGTTTGTCTTCATCATCCAAAGGATCCAATAATTTTTAAAATACATATTATGACTCTTAATTCCTTTCCTAATCATCATAACCCAAATATCAATGCAAAATTTACATGTTTCCTTTATAAACTAAGAGCAGACATATAGGTTTCAATTACGCCTGTAAGTGTTCTTTATTGGCCTAATATTTGTTGGTTCCAAATGATGGTTATTTATCTCACCATTTATCTATCCTCTAACATACACACCTATTTTAATTATTTCACATGACTTCCATAACTTATTTGGACCTTAGACCTCATCTTCAATCCATAAAGTACATCTTTATATAAGTAGGCATGTAAGTGTACATTAGAGTCCAAAACCAACACCACTTTACTATAGAATCAATTTTTATTAATTAAGATATTTTAGATGATTTGAATTATTTTTAGTATGTGTATATTTTAATTAAAATGGTTAATAACCTCTTCAATCTAGGGACAATATGAGACCCTGTTAAAACTCCTTTATCTCAATCTTATAGATTTAACATAGTTTGAATGTAGGTGTCATTCTAGTTTTAAAGTTTTATTAGGCCTTAAGAGTGTGTTTTTGAATATTTATATTATTTACACACCTTAAAATCCCTTTATAAATTTTATCTTGAACTGACATAACTCTTCAAATCTCAATCTTAACTCACACATGTAGATTCTCAATGTACAGGCCTATAGGTTCTACTCTGAGTTCAATCCCCATTTTTAACCCTAACCCTTGAGTTTAAATTAAAAATTGGTGATTTAAACATTTTTAAAACATTTTACTTGTTTTATATCCTATTTAAATGATATTTTAGGAAATTTAATCAAGGACATTCAACTCTAGGCTGCCTGCAAGTTTACATAGTTTGCCTATGTATAAGTACACACCTATGTTTTACTCCTTTTATTAGTTAGTTATATTTAAATTACCATATATTTGTGAATAATTATTATTTTATAAATAAAATATTCAAGTTTAATTATGGATTAAGATGTTCTTTAAGTTCTGTTATCTTCTCATTCACATTTGAACCTTACTCAAAAAATGCTTTCTTAGTACCCATCATGGTTTGACACCTCATGTTGTGGATTTTTAGGTACATGTAGGAATTTAATAAATATTTAATGAAATTTAAGATCATCAAGGAGGTTTTTATGAGTTTTTATAGCTTCCCCAACATGCTCTTAACTGTTGGAAACCCCAAAACATCAAAAACTCCATGTGTTCAACTTGCAACCTACTCCAAACTAAAAAATTATTACCTATTTGAGATCACACATTCAAAGTGAGGATTTAAATTTAATATTAAATTAATTTACATTCCCCTTATATCCTCTATAATTTATTTCATGCTTACAATAACCTTTAAAATGCACCCACAAAGAGAAACCCAAGCTAGTAGGGGTTTTATAGGGTTTTGGAGAGGTCTACGTAGACTCTTAAGGATGGCTCATAGAGATTTAGGCCTCAAGATGATAAATATGGACATGAATTTTAAGGTAATAATGGACCCTATAAACCACTAATTTCACTAGATTAAATAGTCCTTATTCATGAACTAAGCACAAACTGGTTGAGTTCCTTAGTTGGTTAACAACCCGATAGAGAAGATAAATGTTTTATGATTTTTTTTGACCTAAAAACACTTTATAAGTTGAGTTTTATGGAATTTAATAATATTTAAACATGTCATATATCTCTTTAACCAATGTAAATACAATAAAAACACATTATTCTCCCTTATTTTGGCATTGAAAACCTCTTGTAATTGCCTTTTCTCACTAAAAACTAACTTAAAATGACATGTAAAGTGTTAATAAATAAAATTATATTTTATTTTGACTTCATAAATCTTATAAAAATGTTGGAATTGGACATAAAATACCTATAACAAGGATTGTCACTAGAGATAACTTAAACAATCCTACACAAAGAAAACACTACCTTAATTTCTTCAAAAATACGTTAAATAATGCTAAAATTATATAAGACATTCATTTAGAATTATTATAAAGGGGTAACTAGTGAAAAAGGTCAATTTTTTTATTATAATCACCTATGGTATCCAAATTTTGATAATATATTTGGTGACCTCTTAGGATTACATGCTTGTTATGCACCTTAAACTGGTTGCCTAGTCCATTCATTGGGCATAGAGTCATCTCTCACTCAATATTAGACCTTAATTAACCTTTAAATTAGAATGCAAAAGCATTGAAATAATTTACTACCTTCACTAAGACAATAAATAAATACACCAAAGTATGACACACACAAAATAAAATAACAAGATAAAACATTGTCTTACTAAGCACTTAGAGGAAAGACAAAACAAAAATTAATTAATCTACCCTATACAAACCTAATCTAACAACTTGATACAACCCTAAATAAAACCATTAACTGGTAGTGTAAAATAACTACCTTTCTTCAATAAGCTTATGTGACTATCAAACTTGATGGTATCCATGATAGAATGGAATAAAAGAAACTACATGTCAATCATGACATCTTCTTTAAAATCAACCTTATACACCTCCTCCACCTTTATTGAAGCATGATTGATTTTAAGTTCATAATTGGAATGATTTTGAACATGTTTAAGCTCTTCATCATGTTTTAAAATGAACATGATAGGTAGTGGTTTCTCCTTGTTAGCCCTTGACTAGGTTAGATAACTAATAAGGTATATTATTTTATTAGTATTTAACTCATCAATCTTCTCTTCATAACCAACTTGTACCTCTTCACCATCTGAATAATCAAAATGATTCAACTGAGATGGATCTTGTGGCATACTCTTAGGACTATCTTCAAGAGGAAATTCATTTTTCTTCTTGAGGGTTTGAGTCTAATGGAACTAAATTTCATCTTCCAAGAGTGAAAAAAATTCTAAAAATTAATTGAGATGTTGATATCCCATCTTTAAAACACTAAACAAGTCATCATTAAGTGTAATTACCTCTTGGAATGTCAAAATTGGAGAACTAACTCTTTATTTCATGTTTACTTGCTTGTCAAAGATGCCTTCTTATATCTTTTCCACCTTATACTCTCCTTGAAAAAGAGTGAAACCTGATCCAATTACCTCAAAAAAGTCTTCAAACTTCCTTTCATTAGCTTGTAAATCAATGAGGTCCTCTTGAAGAGGGATGGGTGGGGCTTGAATAGGTTTAGGTTCATCTTTGGCCTCAATCTCCCAATCTAAGCTTGTTCCATTTTTTTTATCCCATGACTTCACTTTATTCTAACTTGGAATATTAAAGGACCTTTTGAGGGGCTCTTGAGGAAGTGGAATGGATTTTTGTGCCAAGATAGCCTCATTTTTTCCTTCCAAGTAGTAATCAAACACTCCAATTTTGATTTATCTTGATCTCCAACCCTCTCAACAAGAACCTCTTTCCTCTTTTGGATATTCTCTTGGATTTAATTCCATGATGGGAAGGATTGAGGAATGTGTGAGGGACTTGGGAGGATTTAAATTTCACTTGATTCATTATTTTGAGGGAGAATAGGTGGAGCAAAAGATGGCTGATATGGAGTAGGATAAAGCACATGAGGTTGATAACAATGATATTTTTCTCTTCATTAACCACTAACTTATCTTTATGCATTGAATTAGACCATCTATGTCTAACATACCACTAGTGAGTCCTTATTGGTTTTATACTTAATAGGTGCCCACTCTCTCTTAATCATATATAATGAGTCTCTCACATTATAAATGAAATGACTAGGAACACGTAGACCTACTCCCTTTGTATACCAAGATCAATCATGTGCCTTTCATATCCTAAGAGAGTTTGCTTGAAACTTGAAATAGACTGATTGAAAAAATGAATATGTTGACTAGGATCAACATGGTCTTGACAAGGTTGATTATAAGGATGAATAGGTTTTCAAGGAGGTTGACTTAGGGTGGGATGTGGCATATAAGACTGATGACAAGCTTTATATAGATGTTGAGGCAAAGAAGAATGATGATACTCTTGATAGTAAGGCTGGTATGGCTCAACATACTACTAATAAGGTTCAAATAACTACTTATAAGGATCAAAATAATCTTGATATGGATCAACATGGGGATGATAATGATAAATATGTTGTTGATATGATTTAGCAACTTGAGTAAAATAAAAATCAACTCCAAACTTAACTATGAAACCTCATAAAGAAGGCAGAATAAAAAGAACACTTGCTTAAAATATTACCTAGGTTTATAAAATTATCTAAATACACTCATATTTTCCATTGGTGCTTGTGTTCATGCCTTAAAATGCTAATGCATTAAAGAGCACACTAGTCACTCTTCAATGGATGAAGTCTCTTGTCTCATTAGGCATCCCAGAATTGTTATCAACATAATTTACACCCTTGAGGAGGTTTTCCAAACCTCCTCACTTAAGTGATAGCATGAATACACATATAGACTATGGGTGGCCTAATTAATGAGTTGGATCTCTATATAGGGATATCTCCCTTGGTGTTATCACCCTTAAAACTACTACTAGACCTACTTCTTATAAAGGAAAGGGGTAAAAGAACTAAAAGTAAACTAATCTACAGAGGTGATGCACCAAATCAACACCCTCCACTTAACCATACTATATTATAAACTTTAATCTAATCACACTACTCAATAATAAGTTTCAAGCATGTTTCAACATGGAGGTCATAAACAATGTCTTGAATAAAATGGAAAATCAAGAGGCCTAAAGAAAGACATTAATGACTAAAATCCACTTGTGAAATATGAAAATCTATCCAAAATCACCATGTAAACTATAATAAGACAATCTATTTACAAAGAGTTAGGAGAGGACAAATTACAGAGAGTGAAAGCAATACTACTAGTATTCATCAACAATCACACAAGTACACTAATTGCAAGCATTTAAGAAGGCAAGAATCATATTTATTCAAAATTAAAAGGTATATTAAAAGTGTTTAGTTGAGTACAAATTTACCATACTCAGTGAAAGGATTCATAAAAATCCATTCAAGGTATCATATATAAGATAAAGTGAGAAGGAGTGTGAGAGAGAGGCACATGAAAATGAATGATAAGTGTCATATCCTAAGAAAATAAGTTATAATGAAGAAAATTATTAAGAGTAGTATTAATAACTCATTCAACATGTGTCAATTTAATGTTATATAATACCTCATAAAGGGTGTCGTGGGATGACCCTTCACCTTCTAAGATGACTCATCAACCTTATTTGAGACTACCCATTCTTGGTCAAAGAGGAATTACAAGTCTTTGTTTTACTAAGTGTCACCCTTGGTCATGCTTCTTGGAGTCCTATCACATCATTTATTTGATATTATACTCTCCTTCCATATTTGGAGAGAATAATAACTTAATTTTAAACTTGTTAATGTTACTAAGAACCTGTAAACTCATTTTAAGAGCCTCATTTAGCTCATACTAGGCCTTAAAGATAAGCTCATTCTCTCACTCTAGACCTAGTCCTTGATTAGGAACTATTATAAAATTTATAAAAATATTTCATACCCTATATAATATCATTATTATATGTTCAACCTTGTAGATCACATCTAAGAATTGATACACACATTCTGGTCTCTTAGAGCTCTTAATGCTATATGAATATATCAATATGTATCTTAAGACATTCTGATGAAACTAGATCATAGGGGCATTTATGTGTCTTTATACCTCTTCATAAAATTTATAAACCTCTTAAATTTACTTATCCATGTCATATATGGTTTCAAGATACTCCATTAGATCTTACCCAGTTAAATTTCATGAGAAGTCCTCAAAAACTGCCTTTTAAGGCTTGTAACAATCATTCTTAGGACAAAATATGTATAACCATACCTAAAAAATGAAACAATAATGAATAAATTATGTACCCAAGTGTGTTTATAGGTTTCTTAAGAATTTTATAAACCATTTCAATCCTTTTGAGGCACTTATAAGGCCAATATTATCCATTGGGTCTTTTGTAAGGTTTAAGTAAGGTTTAAACAAGCCTATTATCTTAGTGATGATTCATAAAGGTGAGGGACATGATACCTAATATAATATAACAAGTTTTTAGTAAAAAAATTTACCCTTCTATGGGTAATAAATTTAGGTCCCATGTAAATTCTCCATTGATATCTAAGAGAAAACTTGAGCCTTCTCGAGCTCTTCACAAGGTGAAAGAGGGATTTTAGTGATCAATCCTCTTAAGGATTGTTCATAATAAAAGTTTTCTTGATAAAATAACAAATTAAATTAATTTTAAGTATAAAAACCCTTTCAAATCCTCTAATATTCATTTTACACCATGCATTTTCTCAGTGGAGTTTCTAGGCTTAAAAAGTAACATCTCATGTTTGCAAGACTATTTATAGGACTGAGGAAGAGAGTTTTAGGTCTAAAACATTAAAAGTAAATTTTATTGATTATAAGTTCCTAAAATATTATATAAAATTATTATTTATTATCTCTAGTAGACATTTACCTTCCAAAAGGTTTTGCAACTTGATTTTCACACTTTGAGGGTTTGTAGGCAATTAGGCCAATTTGACCCTAATAACATTGTTTGGGGTTTTTATTCATCATCATAAGGCTCAAATTATTTTTAAACACATTTTTATTTCTTTTCATGAATTTATTTATCATCATAACCCCAATATTAATGCAAAAGTTACATGTTTTATTTACAACTTGAGAGCAGAGCTATAGGTTTCAATCAATCCTATAGGTATTCTTTCTTAGCCTAATATTTTTTGGTTATTAATTATGTTTATTCAGCTCACTTTTAATCTCTATTCTACCCTACACACCTGTTTTCAACTCTTTCCCATGACTTCACAACTTATTTTGTCATCAGACCTCATCTTCAACCCATAAAGTACATCTTTATAGAGGTAGACATGTAGGTGTACATTGAAGTCCAAGACCACCACCACTTTGATATAAGATTGAATTTTATTCATTAATTTAATTAATATGTTTTTAATTATGTTAATTAAAATTATATAATATTCTTTAAATTTTTAATAACCTCTTTAATCTAGTGATAATATTAGATCCTGCTAAAACTCCTTTATCTCAAGCTTATAATTTTAACACAATCTCATTATAGGCGTCATTCTAGTCTTAAAGTTATGTTAGGTTTTGAGAGTGGGGTTTTTAATTTTTATATTATTTACACACATTAAAATCCCTTTCAATAGTTTCTCTTTACCTATTATAACTCTTCAAATCTCAATCTTAACTCACACATGTATATTCTTAATGTACAGGCCTAAAGGTTCTATTCTAAGTTCAAGCCCCCTATCTAACCTTTCCCCTTGAGTTGAAACTAAAAATTAGTGATTTAAAATACCTTGAAAACATTTTAAAACTATATTACCTATTTTATATCCCTTTTAATTATATTCTAGGTAGTTTAATCAAGGACATTCAACTCTAGGTTGCCTACAAGTTTACATAGTCAGACTATGTATAAGTACACACCTATGTTTTACCCCTTTTATTCATTAGTGATATTACAAAGACCATAGGGTTTTGATTAAGTATTAATATAAAAATAAAATATTCAAGGGGCATTAAATATCAAGACCTTCAAGTTTTGTTGTCTTCTCATTCACATTTGAACCTTACTCAAAAAACTCATTCTCAGTATCCATCATGGTCTGCCACCTCGTGTTGTGTATTTGTAGGTCTATATAGGATTTTAAAACCTATTTAATTAACTTTAAGATAATAAAGGATGTTTTTATTAGTTTTTATATCTTCACAAACATGATTTCAATTGTTGGAAACCCCAAAACATCAAGAAATCCATGTCTTCAACTTGTAACCTGCTCTAAACTAAAGATTTCTTTCTTCTTTAAACTCAAAAATTTAAAGTGAATATTGAAGGGTCATATGAAAGTATTTTAAATTACCCCCATATCCTCTCCAATTTCCTTCATGCTTCCAATGAGCTTCAAAACATTACTCATAAAGAGAAACCCAAGCAAGCAGGGGTTTTGTAGGGTTTTGGAGAGGTCTACACTCTTAAGGACGGTTCATAGAGTTGGGGAAATCAACCTAAGATATATGGAAATGGATTATAAGGGAATAATATCCCATATAAACCCATAATTTAACTATATTCAACACTCACTATTCATGAATTGAGCATAAACCGATTGAGCTCCTTGGCTTGTGAAGAACCCAAGAGAGAAGATAAATGGTTTTCTAACATTTTTGACCTAAAAAACACTGTCTAAGTATGGATTTAAGTCTGATGTACTTGGATAATATTTAAACATGTAATATCTCTCTTCCACCAATGCAAATACCTTCAAAACATGTTGTTTTCCCTCCTTTTGGCATTTAAAACCTCTTATAACTACATTTTCTCATTAGAAACTGACTTAAATTGACTTGAAAAGTGTTAAGTTTTACAAGTACCTTTTATTTTACTTAATTTATCTTCATAAATATTATGGAAACATTTTACTTGGACATAAAATACCTATAACAAGGATTTAAACAAGATATGACTTATACAATCCTAACACAAAAAAAACACTTTACCTTAATTTCCTCAAAAATACCTTAAACAATGCTAAACTTATATAAGACATTCATTTAGAATTTTTATAAAGGAGGAACTTGTCCAAAATTTTAATTTTTTTATTATAATTACCTATGGTAGACAAATTTGGCTAACAGCTCAAATTTAGAGTGTGTGTGCATCTATCTAAGAACTTTCATAGGTCAGATTCATTTTGAATGTGACATTTTAATATACATTAGCATGACACAAATATTTTAACATGATTAAAAATGTGGAAAATATAATAAAGGTTATAATATACTCAAGTTTAAAATACTTATATCCATACTTAATAGAAACTCACCACATGATAGAAGTGTCAATTTAGCCATGCAAGGGAGTATATGTTAATTATTCCAAGGAATATTTAGCTTGGGTGTATTACTTGTGTTTTTATTATTCACATTATTTCTTCCCCAAAAATAAAGTCTTTATATTATAAATACTCATCCCACAAGTTTTTTTGGACCCAACACATGTGTGTCATCTCCAGTCCAAATACAATTTTCTAGTTAATCAACATTTGACCATGCTAATATTTTTATAAGTTGATACAAGGATCATAAAAGAATTAAATCTGAATTTTTAGTCCTCATTTTTCAAGGATGGATTCAATTTAGTTCACAAGTTTTATTTCAATTGGTCTAGATGATTTCAAAAAAATGATATAATGAATTAAACCATAGAATAATAGTTAGCTAACCTTAAACATTCAAAATTATCTTATATTCCTTTTCTCTTTCCACAATGATTCAAAAATTTATTGGTTTCAAAAAAAAATTATGGAACTTATGGAGGATGGTATATTAATAGTTCTTATTGCATCCCCTTTTTTATACATTTTTATTATGCTCATCTTTGTCACTAATATTCCTATTTTGTGCAATTATTATCATCAAAATTATGCAACCTATCATTTTTTTGAACATCAAATTTTGTTTTATTGTTTTATTCCCTTGATAAAAATATTTTTTGCATTTTTTTTATATTAATTTTTATAATAAAACATTTTTTAAATCACAAATTTCATCATGTTTTCCTCTATCATCAACAAGCTTAAATTTTACATTTGTTCTCATCAACTGTTTGAAAGCAATCATATCATAATTTTTTTTGTTAATAACTTGTTTTCGTGGCATATTGACTTTCCAATACATCTTTATTATGCTGATATTTTTTCATTGACAAACTTATATTACGTAGTTATGACAAATTTATGCAGTCCATCATTATTTTAAACAACCATTTTTTTCCATCACTAGCAAACTAGGTGCCAATATTAATCTGGGTGATAAAAAATCCCAATGATTTCATATTATATTTAGGGATATTATAATTAATCCAACATAAATTCTAAATTCAAACTTTTTTAACCAATTAAACAAGTTAGAACATACTTTATCTATGTAAGCTTTGATTGTGTTTATGTTTCTCAAATGTTGTAGTTGTAATTATACACACATTATCTATAGGTAAATATCAATTAAATAGTTTTTAAATTTTGGATTATTTTTGAGTAAATAATATCTACACAAAAATATCCATTTAGTCTTCCACTATTATTTTATCTCATAAAATTTAATATGTCAATGAACATTGAGGTATGCATAGTTATTATCCCATAAACGAAAAACCATCTTACAAGAAATATTATATCCATGTATATTTTACCATGCTCATTGGATTCACACTTTATTCCTATCCATATAAAAAATACAAAACCTCTTTATACAACTATTTATTTAAGTAAAACTAGTTATCCTGTACTCTCATCTCCCTCATCATAAGAAATCTAATATTAATGGTATCTTCAAATTTATTTTACATTATAGTCATATGGTTAAAAAAATGAATAAATTTTAATAAATTAAATCCACTTCATGTATTTTTAAGTCATATTAATTATTTTGTTTTTTTATGAACTACAGTGATCTATGATACATGCACAAAAAAATCTTTTGGAAATAAGTAATGCCTCCACCTCTTCAGAATTTGTATAAAAAATTGCTTAAATATCCAAATGAATATTATCATGTATTGAATCAAGATTACATGACTTACATCTTCTTAATATCTTATAGTATAACACATTACTTACATCTTATATCTAGTCCTTTAAAAATGTTATCTTGATGTTGATTCATATTTTGTGAAGTGTTTGATTCATCTTCATGAGTATAATGTCTTATTATAGTGATTTATTATTATCTTCACCTTTATAACATTCTTGTACATCTTTAGATGTTTTTTTCCTCCTATAAATCTTATATTATAACTTGAACACACATTAATGGGATTCTTTTATTGATTTCAACTTGAACATTAAAAACTTGTCATCTCTACCAAATACATGACTCTAGGTGATATTTCATCTTTACGAAGAGGTGTACCTCTATGTGACATGACCATTCATAATCTCAAAAAAAACATAATAAAACCTACAACTAACTCTAAAAGAGTTACACACACACTTTCCAAAGTAAAACTTTATAAGATGAGATGTATTTCAAGCCAATTAAAAAACACATCAATGCATTCTAGTATGTCTTGATACTTCACTTAAAAATTATAAATATATTGAATAATGGATTAGGTTTATTACTCATGGGTTATTTAATTTTCCCTCTATAATCTATCAACACAATTATAGATTCACATTCTAGGTATTGATATAGGCAAATATAAATCTCAAATGTATGAAATGATGAACAAGAAAACATACACATCAATTTATTATTTTGTAAAAATACATCGATCCTTGATCCCATGTTATAATTATTATACCAATATGTTTCATGAGTTTGGGCTCAAAACATTTTTGATCAGGGGCAATAATCATGTCAAAAAGGTCTAGGATGGTTATTATTTGATTTATATATGGTAAATTATAACTAATTTGAATATAATTAAAGGTTTATGTCTTGCATGGTCTAGTAAATCATATCTTTCATTGTGGATGAGCTTCATGTATTTTAGAGAGGGTTGTCCCATTCTAAAATTATTTATTTCTAGGATGGTAAGTATTTCAATCCAAACTTAAAAAAAACATGTTCATGCATTTATGTATGCATTTATAATTCACTTTCAAATGCTAAATATATTGAATAATTGATTATTTATACTAATCATGCATTATTTAATTTTCCTTTTTAGTCCATGAACATGAGAAATTATTCACATTCAAGATGTTGATACAGGAAGTGATACATATTGAATGCAGGAAATGATGACCAAGATAATGTACATATTAATTTATTATTTAAAATAACTACAAAGTCATGATCCCATGTCATAGTAGGTATGTTTTCTAACCTATTAAATAGGCACAAGCTAAACACAAATTTTAAGGGGGGGCTATAATCAAGTCAAAAAAGTCTAGGATAGAAAGTAGTTGATTTGACATGTGGAATTTCTATTGATTTGAATGTATTTGAGAAAGGTCAAATTATGATAAGTAAACAAACCTAGGAAATGGGATGGTATTTATATTTTATATGGAAGTAATTTACACCTTTATAAAAATTCATAGTTTTCATTGTGGATGAGATTCATTTAATTTTTGGATAGGGCAGTTCCATTCTAAAATTAATTATTTCTAGAATGAGATGTATTTCAAGTCAAATAAGAAAAACATGTTGACACATTCAAGTATGTATTTCTAATTCACTTGTAAATGTTAAATTTATTGAAGAATGGATTGGATCTACTACTCATGGATCTATAAATACCATTAGAGATTCACATTCAGGTTGCTGATATAGGCAACTCTTAATGTGAAGATTAGGTATACTAATTAAAAAATTCAACAATACATGTGAACCATTTTAGGGATTGTACAAATAAGTGTTAATAATAGTGTATATGGGATGAAAATGATTCAATAGGATGGAAGGAACTTATTTTCACTATTCCTACAATGGTTCACATTTTGAGTGGGTGCTTTCCCACTCTAATAACTTTCACATTTTGGATTCATTTTGAATGTGAAGCTTACGTCTACCAAAAAATAAATTCATAAATACATGTGAACCATTGATGAGAGCTTGAATATATAATTTATTAAGATAACTTTGAAAACATTATATAGGCTAATATATGTCCATGAATATTGCATAACCACATCCTAGCATGTAGGATGGTGCATAAATAATAAACCTAGAATAGAGCCATAGGTACAATAATAATAATATTCGAATGATGAATTAATACCACTCTAAAATTATCCCCATTAATTCAACATAGATTGAATTGAACATCATATAAATTCTCTAAATGACTAAAACTTTTCATGTGCAAGTGATTTGATGAAGACATTTACACATTATTCTTCTATCAGGAAATATTGGAGATAGATGTTGTGTCACTATACATGTTCACGTATGAAATGGACTTGCAACTCAACATGATTTATGCATTCATGAAACACTATATTGTGATTTTTTTGAGAAAATCCTCATTTTCATAGTATAATATGTTAGATTTATTCTATGGTACTCCCAATCCTTCCAGTATGTGACATAATCATATCACTTTGTAGATAGATCCTCTTGCATCATGACATTTTTCTTGAATGAAAGGTTAATAAATAAATTTTTATTTCTTACTCTCATAGGATATATGACTATATCCTTAAAATAACACATATAGAAGTGAATTTTATGTCATCAATATTTCTTACATGATCTGAGTTTGAATATCCTGTCAAGAAGAAATTATCATTCTTCTTATATTCTAGGTCATAGTCCATTTTACCCTTGATATATCTTAGTATCCATTCTGATGATTTATAGTGAGACATATTTGGCTCCATATGAGCTATGATAGTTAGCTAATAACATAACTAATGTCTAGCCTAGTATATTTCAAGTAAATAAGACTCTCAATCAACTATTAATAGATATTTTTATTCACTTTCAGTGATGAATCTGTATGAAACAATTGAAGACTTATCTCCATAGGTGTATCAATTAGATTAGTGTGCATCATCCAAAACTTCTCAAGAATTATCTTGGAATATTTAATTTGAGACAAAAATATGTGGTATTCCTTTTGGCATACTTCTATTCCAATATAATAGTGTATAAACTTGAGATCTATCATGTCAAATGTGTTATGGCCAACAAACCCCTTTTTAATATAAAAATAAGGGACCCCTCTTTAAATTTAAAACTTTGAGTTCCTAGACTTTCTATCTCACTTTTCCTAACTCCGTCAAGAGAGAAACCTCAAATTCCCATTCTACCACAATAAGATTGAGTATGTGGCTTATTTGTAATGATTTATTGATCCATATTGGGAGCCACCATGACCTCCAAAAATTTAATGTAGTTGAGACTTGGTACTATCCCAAAATAAACTAGGAACTCTCTTACTTATAATGTTTAATGAGATAAGTCTTCTATAGGTTTTATTTCATTATAAGGCTCCTAGAGTCTCAATATCCTAGTATGTTAAACTCCTAGAGTCTTATGTGGTACTTTATGAGATTTACTAGTGGATAGGTAAGAATCTTATTCATCGAGTTTATTTTCATTTTATTTAGTCTCTTTTCATGGATTTATATAGGGGAATAGTAGAATAAAAAGGAGTTATGTGGATACCTATCAACATGGTCAAAACCTATTAGAAACTAGAAAACTAGGGTGCCCCAGTGTTAGACATGTTAGTCTTTTGGTCCTAACAAAGATGTTAGATCCTAAGAGAGCCTAACCAAATAATAAATCACCATGTGACCTATGGTTATAACCTATCATAACCCAACCAATTAGGGCACCCCAATGTCATAGTGATTAGTCTTATATCCATGATAGAAATGGCATATCTTGGGAAAGCCTAGCCTAATGGGATAGTGCCACATGCCCTAAAGTTATAATGGTCAATATCCTAAAACTAATAAAGATGTTAGATCCTAAGAGACATTGATTGAGTGGAAACATGCCACATGCCCTAAAGTTAGAATAGTTAGTCTCTTAGAACTAACATAGATGTCCTATCCTAGGAGAGCTTGACCAAGTATAAATGTGTCAGTGCTTTGAGGTTAAAATGGTCAATTTCTTAGAATTGATAGAGATTTCAAATCTTGGGAAAGCCCAACCTAGTGAAAACATGCCTCATGGCTTAAAGTCAGAACTACTAAAATCTGACTAATGATGGTGCCCTAGTGTTAGTATCCTAGTCTTGATAGAGATGGAAAATCCAAAGAGAGACCAACCAAATAAGAAAGTGCCACATGGCCCACTATTAGGCTTGTCAATTTATCATACTTGATAGAGATATTAGGTTGTAAAAGAACCTAACTCATCACATCATGTCACATGGAATTTTTCATACAAGATTGGTAGGGAGAACCCAATTGGCCCTAGGATGGTTAGAATAAGGTATAGTCAAAGTTAGTGGACCAATTAGAAGATGCTAGGCTTTTTTTAGCTAACGATATCTTCTCCCAAGCATATAAATATAAATTATAGATCCATGCCTAGGTTTAAATCATTACAACATGAACCAATGAACATAAGACACATGGCACAAAGTAAGAACTACATGGGAAAGATCAAAGATGATATGGTCATGTGCCTACCATGGTCTAGGAAATAATTGAATGTAAAACATGGACCTAATTGGATAGTCTAAAACATCATTTCAAAACAACATATAATTGATATCTATGAGTTTATTTCTTGATTAGGAATTAGATGGGATGATCAGTCCAGTAAATTGAATTTTAATTTATACCAAGTGAGCTTATAAATGCTATTAAAGTAAGAGATATATGTTGATACTTATAAGTGCTTTAGGATGAAATCATTAAGTGTTATTGCTCATAGTTTACAAAAGCCCACTCCTTAATTTATACTCTGACCAATACCATCTATGTCTTCCCCTTTTACTTAGTTTTATTTATAACCAAGAAGCCCCCAAATCTATAATGGCTACCTCATCCTCAAGCCCTAAATTTGAGCTAGAATATCGAGATACTTTATTCCCATATGGCTTGATGCATTTTAGGAATTATAATGAAATATTTAATGCCATTGATCTGGTACCCAAGTCTTTTAGAAGTGATAATGAGAATGATACTAAATTAAACATGCCTATAGGGCCTATCAAAAATAAAAAATACACAGAGATGTGACTAAAGTTGGGGTCTTTTCCTTAACCATGTTTTTTGAAAAATTATTGTGCATAATAAAATAGGTGTAAAATGACATCCAAAACATGGTATTTCTAATGACAAACCAACATGAGATCACTAACATTTCAAGAGCAACCTTCAAGGCTTACTAAAACCACCTTGAGTGTACCTTGTCTTATGATTTGGTCACCATGATCACTTGGACAAGTACCCACCAAATATATGGCATATTGAAGGACTGGAATGAGAATCATGATGTAAGTTTGGTTAAAAATATGAACATGAATACTTCTACCTTCCACACTTTCAAAGAGAGAATCTACATTGGGATGATCTTGTTTGATTGATTGTTCAAGGATAATGAATATCTACATGTCAACCTCCTATGAATTCATGTACTTCATATAATTATCCAAGATGAGTTGGTCTTAACATAGGAGGGCTAATCAAGTTCAACATTATTAAGGTGATAGGTGTGCCTGGGGAGATGAATATTTATATATGATTAGCTAAATAGTGGATGAAATCTGCAAGACACTCACCTTATCTACCTTTCCTATGTGGGTTCCCAAAGGCTCGATGGTCCATGTAGTCTTCTATAAATATATGGACACCACTATTAGAATAGTATCAAGGAGATTTTTGGGTCATTCTATCTGGTGGTTTATAACACCATCAATGAGGCACCCATGCTTTGGATATCAAAATAAATTAGGGACTCCATCACCTCTATTGGTGATTACTAGTATTAACAAGAATAAACCATAATTTGAGTGGAAGGAATTTTTAAATATCCCCTCCACCTACCCTATCAAGTCCCAAATCACCTACTAGACTAATAAATTATGTATCAGCTAATGGAAGGTGTAATTGGACATTACATCATTCATCATAAAAAGGCTTGCCCACCCATCCCAATCATTATAAGGCACCATGTATATAGGTCCTTCCCTTTGTTATATAAGATGTATTTGGTAGGGATTATTTGGCCCTCAGAAGAGATGAGAACTAGGATCAGGACCTACACAACATCATCAAGTCCCACTTATAGAATTACTTGACCTATATCAAACTCAACTATGGCCACCAACCTAAGTATGATGATGATATATAATTGAATCCAAATGATGAATAATAGTTCCTCACTTATATTGAGGTCCATAGGAAGGAGAAAGGGATTAATTTTTAGATCAAGCCATCTATTTACCCCTATATAATGACTCAATATGTAGAATACATCAAGGTGACTCCTAGATTTATATAAGGATTATACAAGGGGTCCTAGTAATTTCTCATATTATATATCCTCCTACACCTTATACCTCATATAATTTTATGTATTTTGAGTGGCTTGGCCCCAATAGGTCTAAACTCATGTAACTTGGCCCCAAGCAACTCAATTTTAAGTGACTCAACCTTAGGCTAAACAATCCCTAAGGTTTGATATCAGTATCCCAGAGACTAGTCCATAATAGGACTAATATTTGGTACCAACAAAAATCCCTTACCAACTCCCTCCACTCTTCATCAATCACTCATGACACCCCCTAGTTTCTGAACTCCCTTTCCATATGCTAAGGTGATGCTTCCCCTATTACCCATTTTAAATCTTCCAAAATTCACCAAAGTGCATTTGGCCACAACCATGCACAATGTTCTTATATCTTTTTTTCCATTTTTAATTATCCATTTCACAACCTAAGACCTCCTCAATGCCTCCATTGTTCATTCCATAGATCTAAGTGCCCATAGTCACCCTATCTCTAGCTCATCCAGTTGTAGCTCCCATAATATGTGTACCCACATCTATAACTTAATAAACCTAGACTATTATGATGATACCCTCCATTTTATAGTATATTCCTTAGTCATCCATCATGGATTATACCACCTATGCTCCATCAAATACAATAACTAAATTAAAATATAGTGCATCCTCAACCTTTCATTCAAGTACCAATCACTCTGACTTAGCCTCCTATATAGGTTATCAATACTTCTCTTGAGCCACCTCTAGTGGTTCCTCATATCATTTCCTAGCCTTCCTTTTCCCTCTATCTCAGGTGGCCATGGATTCATATTTAACTAGTCAATATCCTCCTTTATAATGAATTCCCCTTTCCCTATAGTCATATCCCCTCAAGTTAACATGCCTTAGAGTTAGTGGTAAGTGTAGATGTTCCCTTGGGCCTTCCCATTCATCTTACCTCCCCATACCCCTTGCCTCCTCCTCATCAATAACTTTCCTCATTCATCCCTTATGATTATTCTATGCCCCCTCCACCTCATCCTCTACCTGTCACCACCATATCCTCCTTTAATGGATGCAAGCTATTTCCCTGATAGCTAAAACAAAATGAAAAATATTATTCATTATTTCAAATCTCACTTCACTTATCTTTACAAATATCCTTCAAGTATTTTTATGCAACTTCAAAAATCTTTAAGAAGAGAGGAAGTTTATTTTAACATGACCCACAAAAATGATGGGGTTTATAAAATACATGGAAGAAATAATGAAAATTGCATGCATGTTGAATAAGAAGTCTTAAATTGGAAATGATAATTTACACAAATTGGGGAAATAAAATTTCAAATTACATATCCAAGGGAAGTCATAAAATAAATTGCATGGAAGTGAAAAATAAATATTTTATTTACACATCATGGAAAGTGCCAAAATAAATTTTCACTACCTAGGGAAGTAAGATATTCAAAAAAAATTACAAAATTAAAATAATTAAAAATTAATTCAATGGATTTATTATTTTTAATTTTTAATTGCACTATGTGAAAAATCAAAAACTCAAGTTTCACTAATTTAAAAGTGTCAAGGCACTTTTGCATAACTAGGAGAAAAGTGAAAATCATTTTCACAACTTATGAAAAGTTTAATAAACTTTTACAAATTGTGCTGAAAGCCAATGATGTTTTACATAGGGAAGTTTGAAAACATTTTTGCATAGTTCATAAAATAAACTAATTTTCTCATGATTTTATAATTAGTTAATTAAAATTTTAATTTTTAAAAATTTGGCAATTTTGAGCTAAAATGAAAAATTTGCTAAAAATATTAAATTTTCACTAATTTCATAATTTTTGAAAACTATGACAATAGGCTAACATAACCACTTTAAATTATGACATTTGGCTAATTAACATAATGTAATAGGTTGAGAGTTTTAACAATGCTTGGGATCCAACCTAGTTTTCCTTATCCACATTGTTTTGTATAACCCAGTCGATGTGACCTAGGTGGACTTTGAGTTTAGCCATATCTATTAATGTGCCATTTGGGTGGAATAACACTGAGATATTTAATTCCTTAACTTAACAAAATGTCTTCTTCATACCTTATTCTAAGCTATTCACCATAGTCTATGCCAAGCCCCACCATTCCTTAATTGTATCCCTCATGATCTTGACATATTTTGGTACAAGCTTAGTTCTGAAGTGAACATAGATTCAACCACAAGTACATGCCCTTGTACTATAACCACCAACTTTATCCATTTGTTATCTATTAGATAAATCCACTCCAAATAAGCCTAAGTTCTCTAAATATGCATCTTATTATCTTTTTAAGTCTATACCACTTTTATTAGTATTGATAAATGTTTCAATAAGGCATCCTTGACTTGTCCAATTACCCGCACTAGCAAGGAGGTTTTCAATTTCACTTTAAGGGCTCTGACCTACTCCTACATGTCTTCCATCAAATTTTTCAACATGTCATGGTTGGATTGAAGGATAGATATTAGGTCTTCAACAACATTTTAATCTCCCATGTAATTTTTCACCTTGGTGAGAGAGAATAGATCATGTTGGGTCTACCAAACTATAGGGTTCCCCTCTTACATGAATTTCTATGTGAGGATCATTCACATATTTCCTAGGGTGTGATCAAAGTCCCATTACATATTTGATTCACCTTACATTGTCATCTCAGGTGCTTGAGATATCATCACCATACCCAAGGTTGGATGAGGTGTTGATGGGGTGACAAGGTGAAGGTGAGAGAAAGACAAATTATGAAAAAAAAAATAGTAAATTGAACTTATTTTGCTTCAAGGATAAATTGACAATGCTAAAGAGGGAAAAAGGAAGTTTTTATTTATTTATTTTTATTTTTTATGCCTCTAAGATAAAATATACAACCATGTGGTGTCATATGAATAAAATGAAAAATAAAAAATGAGAAAATAAAATTTAAAATTATTTTACATCCCAACATGAGGTTGTGTGGTGCTCTAGCAGATGTATAGATAAATGATTTTTCATAAACAAAAACCAAATTAGTAATTTAATTTTTTTATTTCCTATAAGTGAGACGTATGACCCAAAGAAAATATGTAGATCAAAAAATAGGAAATGAATTAAAATAATTTCTTTTGTTTTCTCTTGCCAAGACTAGACCATACAACTAATAAAAGAGGTCATAAATATTTTATTTTATTTTTATTTCAGCCAAAGGTAGTATGCCACATAGAAAATGAGAGTTTTATGATAAAATTTAAGATAAATTTGTTTATTTTATTTTCATATACCAAATGAATAAATTGTATGGGGGTCATACAACACCATCTATATATAAGGGAAAATAAAACTGATTTACAAATCAATTCTAACTCAAAGAAGATAAATCACAATTACACTTTCATATGTTGGTAGATTTAAATAATCTAGATCATGACCAAGATGGATCCACTAGACCTAACCAAACCATAATAATGTCACTAGATAGGGTTTCAAAGACTCTAGTCAAGCAACACCATGTGATAAACCTAGCTAGTTCCTATGTTTTATATATTCACAAAGTAGATTCAAATCAAATTAAAATATAACCTAGTGCTTACCAAATATTTTGGCATAAAAATGGGGTTAATAAACATAAAAATTAAGCATGCATAGAAGATATAAAACCCATTTTTATGTATCTTATCTTTAAATATAGCCCTATTTTGAGCCTTAATCTCTCCCTTGGCTAAGGTGATTCATAAGAGGTTGTTGTGGTATGTAAAGATAATAAAAATAGGTCAATTCTAGGGTACATGAATTATTTATACATCCAAAAGACTTATACACAAGACACAATTCATATCTTGAATTGTAGTATTGAAACCCTAAGTAATGATCCTCAATTAGAGTGGTGTATAAGTAGATTCACAATATATGCTATTCTTATTCTTCTCTTCCTCATGAAAAAGATAAAAAGGATGTGTATATATATATATGGATCTAATCCTAGCCCCTTCTAAAAGTTTAGTTGATAGATTTAACCTAATCAAACTTGTATGTTTAACTAATAAAAGCAAGTTAATTCTTAGACTAGATCAACTAAGGATGATAGACTCCCATAACATGAAATATAATTTAAGTATAGGGTCAACCCAGGCTAACTTTATTTGTTAAATGTTAAAAATCATTTTTGGCTTAGAAAGGGGATAAATAAGGTGGTGGATTAAATATAGTATTTTGTAAAGTAGGAGGCAAAACTTAGGGAAGTGTATAGGGGATGGTTTTGTAGATTGCAGGTAGTAGTATAGGGGATAACAATCTTGTAAAGTACCAATGGTATACCCACCCCTTTCCTATTGCACCTTTTAAGGTATAAACTCAAATAAATTGAAACTTAATGTGTTATCTTAGGATATAAATTATCAATAATTGATAAAGTTTAAAAATATTATGCATATACATATTCCCCAATTTAATCTCATCACATGTCATGCAAGTGCAATATGGGATGATGCTTCAAGAAAAAAACATAGCAACATAAAACATTAAAGGTAAATAAATTTCAATAAGAAGTGAATAAGATAAATGAAAGGATAAAATTGGAAAATATGTACCTTTAATTACCTTAGCATTATAGAGAAAGAATAAAGTGAAAGAAATGTGAAGGTGTCTAATGTAGGGAACATTAGGTGAACCTGTAGAAATTTCAAAAAATCATTTTTAAGAAAATATATATATACATGTAATATTTGAAAATATTCTCTAAAATGTTAGGATTACATAATATCTTGTGGTTTAGAATAAGATCTAGTAAAAACAAAGTTATGGTCTAAAAATGGAAATTAGTTATAAATATTTGATAGGTAAATAATTTTGAATAGTAAATATAAATAAGGTAAAAACCAATTCATTTGTTATCTTTCTATTCTGAAAACATATTGCTTTGAGAGACCTAGTTTGAGTCTAAAGATCAACCATTGTGAGGATATGACAAGTATGATGTGGAGGATGCATAATACTTATAATAGGTGAAACATAGGTAAGGGAAGAATTAATTTCAAAAACTTGAGAAATAATAATTGAAATTAAGCTAAATATAGAAAATTGGATGGTAGGCAAAATATAGACACCAAACCTGATTTTAGGAAATTTTTAGATAGACTAGGGGTAGAACATGGTAGTAGGTAGGAAAATATTGGACCAATAAATTCCTAAGCCATTTATGGTAAATAGCTAAAAATTCACTATAACTAAGAACACATTCAGCCATGTTGATTCAATTTATAAGGTGAGAAAAAACTAGGGGCTAACT
>JARHVA010008551.1:110000-162500 GCA_037957365.1 Torreya grandis | reverse complement strand
GAAGTAAAAATGGTTTTGACTTCATAAAACTAATTTATGGTGTGTTTTACCTATCTGGACATGTTTAATTCCATTTTAAGTCATTTGGAGTGGAAGAGAGGAGTTTGGGAGCAAAAGAATGCATTTTGGATCCTTTTAGAGTTTTGGTAGAACATGTTTTTGAAGGTTTTGATTAATTAAAGGGATTAAATATCATATAAAATCATCCCTGGTGTCCCTAATATCCTATCGTAGGCCTATAAAATCATATTCAATCATATGAACTAGCATAGGTAAGGAAAACCTATTAGCTGCAAACTAGGCATGAAACATGTTTTCTACCATTAATGGAGGTATAGGAATTTCATAAGGTTTCCATAAGGAATGAAAGTCAATTTATTAAATAAAAATTCTTTCCCAAGTGTTGTATTACATATGCAGGCTTTGGTTCTTCATGCTAAGGAAAAACTATTTTGGGCAATCTTTGACAACTCTAAGAGAGCATCAAGTTTTCACTCAGTATGGTTAGGAGAGAGATAATTGGGCCAGAATATTTTATGAAGTGATAGTTACCCTAATTATCATCCACTTTGTGTAATTTTTGGTCTGTTTAATCTTCTCATCTTTATGAACAATCACTAATAGTTTAGGGGTGTCTAGGTGGCATACTCATCTAGATATGGTCCATGTTTTATTATATTAATTCACCTCAAAATTAAATGAGAAATAATGGTTTTAGTGGAGTTATTTTAGGGTCAAATATTACCTATTACAATTAGTTTCATTAGTTAATTCCTTCTAAGAAGGTACTTATGGCATAAGACTTATTTTCTTTATTATTCTTATGAATGGCCCAATTGATCAGTTTTGGATCAAAACCTAGGTTAGAAGGCTAATAAAAAATCCACATCATCATTCCACATCAACTTAATCAAGTGATAATTTATCATCAATACTAATTAGTTCATCAAAGCCTTATCTTGCATGGCAAAACACCATCTACAGTAGTTTTTATCCTATCTCAGAGTGAAGGGAGGTAATGAGTAGTTACAAGAGTTTCATTTGAGTGGAATTAATGAGAAGCAAGTGATGAGGGAATAATTATTTTAAAAATTCCAATAAATATATATAAATCCAATCATACGAATCTTTCCTTGATCAATAAATAACTTGCAAAATCTCTCATTACCATATATTAAGTTTTTAGATGTCCTATAGGAGACCATATTATAATGAATATGTTGAAACTATTTTAACATCCTCAAAGATTCATAAGAGCAATTTTAAGGTTTTGGGGAGGTCTGAGTTTGATCATAGGTTCATCCACTATGCATATGGTCAAATTCCCACCTTCACTATAATGTGTCTTTCAATGTACACCTACAGGTGACTCATATAGAGTACACAATAATTATAAGGAATATGTTGAAACTTCTTTGGACCTTATTTAAGGTATTCAAGGGTTAAGGGTGATGTATCAATAAGTAATCAAGCCATTGAGTGAAAATAAATCTTGAAATCTTGCTCCTACATTGTTTAAACAACTTTATGGATCAATTAACTTAAAGTCTCCAAAATAAGATTTTCACCCTTCTTTCAATCCTCCCATAGTGAAGCATATGAGGTATTGGATGGTTTATATGTTTCAGTCATGAATAAATACCATAAGGGATATGTTTTTACATGAAAATTGGTATATTTTTCCAAGGGAGGATAATGATGGAGAGCTCCCAACTCATGAAATATGTCATTAATATTCCTTAGTACTATCTATAATATTTTCAACCCCAAATGGCCTTGTGGTGATATAAGACCTAATAAAGGCATATATTTAAATTTAATTGGGAATGGGAATGGAACTAGTGGTTTAAATAAAATTTTGAGGATTTTGAAATATGTTAATTCAACCCACATCAAAACCTATAGGCACCCCTTTCTATGAGTGGAAACACACTACACAGATGACTTGCCAACTATGATTGTTAAACTAAAAGGTCTACAATGAGGGATATGGAAAATTTTAAGAGTGTTATAAGGAAGTAAATTATTGTAAAATAAGTAATATACATTCCAATTCATGTTTATCATAATGTAAATAGGTCAATATATATTTTCAATGGCAACCTACAGTCAACTTTTACACAATCAAGTTTCAGGCTACTTTAAAGGAGAATTGAGAGGTTAGAGGTCATAAAAAATGATCATAATTTAAAATTTAGAAAAAAGGGTCATAGTTAACTAATTAAAATATTAAATTTATCAAATTTATCAATAAAATAGGTAAAACATCCTTTTTTTTGTCTTAGAGGTCAGGTACTCTTAAAAATCAGACATCTTGCCAACCTAGTGAACAGTGTAAGTCAAATTAGAATGCATAGTAATAGGTTTTGGAGACATTAGGGAGTGATATTTAAGGTGTTTTTGGATCTGAATAAAATTTTAAGATAACTTACACATTATCATACCACATAAATATGATCCAAGAATTCAAAACTCCGTCTAAAATGCACATATAACCATTTTTTGGCTTGGACAATGGTATGAGGTTGAAGATAGATTCAAGGTGTATAAGGATGATAAATTAATAATGTATGGAAAGGAAAATTTGATAGGAATAATAGGAAATTATAAATAAATTAATTATATTCTCATACGATCATTACAAGGTGAAATAAGACAAGCTCAATCATGAGCCTAAGAAGCATAAAAAACTAGGCAACTCAAACTAGCATTTAGTAAAAAGAGCCTACAAGACAAAATATTCATATAAAAGGAATTAAATTTGGAATTAATGGTAAATTTTAATTTATAAAAATATAAAACATTTTTTTTTCCTAAAATTTATTGGAAGTACCCTCTATTTTTACACAGTCATATGTTTGTACATTAAGGAGAATATGGAGCTAGACAAGCTTCTTAAAGGGATTTAACATATGACTGATGGTTTTAACATCATGTGATTGTTTGTGAAAAATTTGGATGTTATTTTAAGTATAAAAAAACATTTTTAAATTTATAATATTCAAAATTTCAAGTTAAAATGAGGAAAAGTGCAAGTTGGCCAAATTTAGGATTTTAGAATGCATATGTAGACAGTCAGAAAAGGAGTTTTTGAGGTATTTAAAATGATTTATTATGAAATATAATTAGTTTAATGGTTTTTGGAGATATTAAAGGTTAAAATTAAAAATAATTATGTATTTATACCTCATAAATATCAATATACACTTATTTCTCTCCCTATGTCTCACAATTCTCATTTTCTAAGTGTGTATCAAGCATATATTATTGATTCCAAATGTTTTTATTTATTTATAATGGGAAAAAATTGATTTTAATAGTTTTATGATTCCTTAAAGGTAATAATTAAAAATTAATTATGTATTGTGACATCATAAAACTCAAAAAATGGATCTTAAGCCTTGCATGTTCTAACACATTCTTGTAAAAAAAGTTTAGAACTTTGTGTTTTGAGTTGTTTCAAGTGTTTTAAGGGTTGAAAAATTGTTATAACATATTTAAAAATGTTTATTATCATAATATATAATTTTTATAGGTATTATTTGTTCAAAAATGGCATATAAACAAAGAGACAGGTCTCAAACCTCATGAAACCCTTGCACAATCCTAAAAAAACATGAAGTTAACTATATTTTTGTTATTTATAAGCATTAGATGGATTTAATAAGGTCCATAAACAATTTGAAAATATGGTTAGGGTTAATAAAAACTTGGATATGGTCTTATTTTCCTTTTAAACTTTGTAAAACTCAATAAAATAAAATAAATAGGCTCTCAGCTTGTGCAAAAGACTATCTAGGGTTTCAAACAAGAAAACCTCATAACTCCTAATGTAAGTTTGGAAATTGTTGAAAATTTGTATTATTGTTGAAATATAAATGTGGAAAGTTAATAAAGAGGTTTTGACCTAAAATATTACCGTGAAATATGTATTTTAGGTTTGTGGGCATGAAATATGGCTAATAGGTGTAATTGGAAAGTCACTTGTGAAGGAAAGAATACCTACAAGGAGAGTTTATTTATGAAACTTAAAGGAGAACTATTAAGGAATATATGGTGATATAAAATTGTTTAATATATTTATAATAGTTTATAATTTTCTAAAATAAGGAAGAAATGTCAAAAAAAAGGCTACAATCCTAGATAATTCATGGTGAGCTTTGTATGTGGAAGTGAGAGTTGAAGGGTGTTTGAGCACTTTAAGGAGGTCAAACTTAGTGTGATTTGATCATTTAAGACCATATATGTCATAATATTGAGTCTTTGATACCTATATCAAGATTTGATCCTTGAGACCTAAAAAGGATTGCCTAATAAGGAGCTAGTGAGTGAAGGCTTGTGAAAAAAGGTAAATGAGTGAATAGAGATGAACAGAGGAAGTTATTAGAAACACTAAAAAGGGTATATTGGTATCAATAAGTGATTATAAGGTTTTAGGAAAATAAACAATGAGATAAGATTATTTATCCTTGTTCCAAGATGAGAGAGATAAATGGAGTGAATGAACCTTGTGTCTAAGGTGAATACAAGGATATTATGGAAAACCAATAAAGGAATTGGTTTTCCATCTATAGGATACTTGTGCCAATTCAAGGAAAGCAAACTTGGTAGTCTTATGACTCTTCTAGGATCGTAGAGACTAAGTGGACCACCATAGTGCATGGCTAAGTAGGAGGTTTGGTAACCTTAAAATAGAGCTAAAAAGACAACATATGCCTAAGGTTGAGAAACATAAAGATGAGGGACATACAATTATCTTATAAAGACAATCATTATCTATGACCAAAATAGAGGATGAAATAAGAATAAGTTTAAAGACAAGGAGTGAATGAAGCTATGAAGGAGTTTTTCACAAATATAGATCTTCAAGAGAGGTGGTTGAACTAATTATTCATCTCAATTATGAAGGTTAGGTTCATAATGTATATATTTCTAACTCTCTTATCACTCTACAGCCCCTAATCTATACAAAATCCTGAGTAATTCTCAATCAAGCTAAGAAGTAGGAGAATATGTCTATTTTAATTTATGAGGAGATAGTGGCATGGTGTGATGGATGTGGTCTTCTAATGTCATTATTTTTATGATTATTATGATCATGTGATTCTCAACAACAATATATGATGTGAACTCATAAAGCATGGTCTCAAATCTAAAATCCCACTTACAACCCTGATTACATATGCTTAGCTCCAAGTATGAAGGAAATGAGATTAGACATGTCTATGATAAAGAATCATGTCACATAGAGTATTTATGAGGATAATTCATGGTAATTATGATAAAAATCCATGAAAATATTATACCAAGAAAGCCTGTAGGGTCATATTTATAACCTATAGCTAGCTACAATTCACTGTATAGGTGTTTCTATGCAATCTCAATGAATTTTTATTAATAAACCATCAAGTTATGAAGGTATACAAGTTATTTGGTAAATGATTTTGAGTTTAGGTTTACAATTATACATCTTGAACCTCTTAAAATCTTACACTTATTATAAGGTGTTTAGACTGTTATAATACACAAGACCTAGTCACATCACCATACACTAATAAAGGGACTCAGACTTATCTTCAAGATCAAGAAGAATAGGGGTAAGTGATAATTTTTTTTGAATTTTCATGTTTATAAATGGTTAATTGTATAAATAAGGTCTAAACCCATAAAATATATTAAATTATAGCTCTAAGCACATAGTGTTATAGTCAACTACAACCAATTCAAGAAACCTACACCTTCAATCACATAGGAATACAAACCTACCTTCAAGATAGTTCATGAAATTTGAGGGATAATGGTGTATAAAGGATATTTAAAATGGTTTAATGGGATATTTAGGTATTATTTCATGAAGGTTAGGTTTCAAAACACCTTCACACCTCAAAAGGTCTACCTACAGAAGTGAGAATACACAGTCACCATGGATTTTCCTTGAGGAACTATGGTCATACATGGGTTTCATGATATTTTAGGTTGAGAAATAAAGGGTGGTATATTTTAAAGGAGGAGGTTTATGAAATATTAAAATAAAACTTATTATTCTAAGAAATAAAACCTAGTTTTGAAACTTGTCCAAGTAGGGAACATGTCACTAGTTTTTGGCAAATTGGGTCTACAGGCTAAAATATGCATGATTTAATCACAAAATTTGCTGGAGAGAATCATAATGACATAATATGAATATCCAACATGTTTTATAGGTTTTATATTTTGTGGAACCATTTACTATTTTAGCATAGTCAATCCTATGTCTAATCATGGTCAACATTGGAGCCTGTCTTGGAGAAATTGGCCATTTTGGGGCATCTATAGGTCATGTCAAAACATGAAATTTCGTACGAATTGTATCCATACCACTTAAAATCATACCATTACATTTTAAAGTTCCTAAAAATGTGAAAATACTTGTTTTTCTTAAATAAACCTCTTGTAGTTAGCAAGTAGCCATTGGAGATCAAATAAAGCTTTTGTGATTTTTGAGTGTTAATGAGGATATTAAGCCTTGGATAGGTATTAAAATAATGAATTATGATGTTAAGAACATAATATTTTATATTCAATTGATAAAATTCAAGGTTTAAATCAAAAATTTCCTTGCGGTCAAGTTTAGGCATGAAGGAAGCAAGCATGTAGCTCAAGGTAAAGTTTGGTAAAATTCATCTACAGGCTAAAGTATGCATCTTCCAATCATAGAATTTTGTATGATTGGTAATAATGACTAATATAACTATCCATAATATTTTTTAGGTCATGTGACAAGTGAAAGTGACTTCTATTTTGACATAGTCCCCTTCATGTCTCATGACAGTCACCATTGGTGTATGCATGCTTCTTAGAGGTTTAAGGTATAGAAATGGGTTTCAAGATCATATAAGTGTTTTAAAAAGAATAATTGGATGATTTTAAGCTTCTTAAAAATATTTCAAGAGTTTTTAGCCTCAATACTCCATCCAAACATGCAGGCAAGCTAGAAACCCCATAGGCACTCTTAAAGGTATAAAGAGTAAAGTTGGTTTTTTGATCATTTTAAGAGGAGAATACAAGTTTAATAAGGTAAGTAACATGTAAAAATGGTATTTTAACCCCATATAATCCTAAAGGTGTCCAATAACTCTAATATTCAAATTTGGCCAATTAGGCCTTAAAGCTTGTTTAGAGGCCTATAACACCAAAAGACACTCTCAAACCTTCCAATACAAGGTGAATTCATGAACATGTATTATTATATTTTAAAGGTGACATGGATATTATTTCAATACAATAATATAAATGGGAAGGTCAAATTTTCCTTTGAAGGAATGCGAGCTTTTCAGGCCTAAGACACCCAGTTTTAGCCTTTAGATGCTCATATCTTTCATGCCATGGGGAGTTGGGATGAATGATTTTAGTATGTTTTTAGTACCCATATATAATTAAAATTAATTATTTTTTGAGTTTTTTTAAGGTCCTAATTTTTATTAAAAATCACTAAGAACATGAGCATGTCCAAAATGTTTACAAACCCTATAGGAAATTATCTTTACATATGTATCTTTTCATACCTTTGACATGGGAGACCAATATTTTCAGGGATGTTGAAGGGGAAAATACAATAAATATACATTGAAATAAGTGGTGTAATAGGAGTCTACATTTTATAAAAAATTGTCTTGAAGATGAGCTTGTCTAGGTTGTCAAAGGAGCTTTTTGACCAGTTTTGGTTTTTTAGTCTCATAGGTCTATCAAATGGCCTATATCACTTTGAAACCATATGTAACATGTATATTACTCCATAAATCTCGTGTAAAACCTATTTTAAAAAAAAATGGCATGTTTGGGTGCCTAAGAGGCCCAAAATGGCTAAAATGTCTATTTTTGTAGGTCTTCATAAAGAGAAATGGTATAAAGCCATGGAAGAGGCTTAATGGGACCTGAATCATCATCCTATGGGACTTGGAGATATTAAAAATTGTTTCAAGTGTGCCTAACTAAGATGAAGTTTCAAAAACCCAAGTTTTATGACATTTTGTGAAATTTTATAGGTTTAATGGTGATTTCCACCATTGTTGTAGGTCTTAAAGGTTGTCCAAATATTTATTCTCTTCCTCATATGCATGATATAGATGTATAAAAGTCTTTTATAGGTCCAAAAGTGGTTATTATGATGCCAAATGGTCTTAGGAGTAGGTTTTAGGGTAGTTGGTTGAAGGTGGCTCAAGTTTGAGACCTTTATAAATGGAGTCTATGAGAGCTTCATGTTTCCTGAAGTTTATTTTAGGTTTAAAGATAAAATAAGAGTTTAAAATAGAAGAAAACATTTAAAAAAAAAAAAAAAAA
The DNA here is from genome assembly GCA_037957365.1 of Torreya grandis. NCBI lineage: Eukaryota > Viridiplantae > Streptophyta > Pinopsida > Cupressales > Taxaceae > Torreya > Torreya grandis. Next base: position 154,181 of record JARHVA010008551.1, on the reverse strand, counting down.
ACAATAAAAGATAACCTCCATGGTTAGTTAAACATCAAATGATAAGTTCACTTACCATTTGCCAAACATCTTCTAGAAGTGTGAGTGGAGAGGGGCATATAAGTCCAAGAGAGAGAATTTTGGAGGTTGGGAGAGAAAGTGGAACATTCAATGTGTTTTCCAAGTCTTTGGAGACTTTTACCTTGTGAGTGGATCATGACATCATCATCCTCAAATGTTCTCATCTTTTAGTGTCTTTATAAGCCAATGAGAGGGCTTGAAGACTCTTTAGACTAATGAGGGTTAGTTTGTTGAGAAGATATTAGTGATAATTGACCCAAAGGTGGTTGATACTCCATGAAAGGTGGTTGTGTCTCATTTATTGATTTTTGAGTGCTTGCTTCTTCTCTCTCTCTTCCCTTTTCTCCTATATCTCCCATTTATCTCCCATTTTTATAAGATATTCTCATTTGACAAGGTAAAACCCTATTAAAATTCATAATAAATACCTTTTGAATCAATAAAGATTATTTTTCACCTATATCTTTCCTTTAATTTATGTTTTACAAGCTTGTGTGTGATGCCTTTGTGAAGAAGTATTATTTCATATTCATTGTCCTTCTTCTTACCTTTTTAGAGGTGTTTTCAATCTATTTTCAGGTATAAACTTTAGATTTTTTTTTCCATTAATGGAAGCTTATTTTGAGTTTTATAACCCCTCTTTGCTTAATATATTGCTTAATGACCCTAGTTCAAGAAATACTTATGCAAATTAGTTGTTTGTGAGATTGTGTGAGCAAAGATTATCTTATGTTAAATTAGTGGTTGTTTAAAAATTATTTGAGTGTCATTTAATTTAGTACATAACCTTTTTAGTGTTCTTATTAATCCCATGCCCCCTTAATATCCATTTTATATGCATAAATATTATTTTAGGTGATCTACCAAGAGTAATTTGGCCTTCTCCAAAGGTTTAACCTCATTACAGGATACCCATAGCTTGAGGTTGTTCCAATATTATAGTTGGGAGTGAGAGAGCCTAAAAAAATCTCCCACAATGGTGAAATTATATGCTACAACAAGTAATTATGTGATAAATATAGGTATCACTTGATATATATTTTTAGTTTATCCCGATCTCCTGACGTACCACACCCCAAGAGACCTTGATTGTATCATGAGGCCAATTGTGGATTTTGAGATTTGACTAGGAATAGGAGATGTGATATGAATCACATCTTTGAGTGTGATTATAATTTTTAATTTGTATGTTACCTTTTTGAATCATTGTATTTTGTTTAAATTATTTGAATTTTAACTTTTTTTTGGATTTTATGATTCCTCCTCCATATGGATTTGAAATAACCAACATGAGTGATATAAGTGATACACATGAATAAAATTTAGAATTTGGTTTAAGGGAGGATAATTATCTAAATTTATGATTGAATAAACACTTAAACTTACCTATGAATTAATATGTAATCTCAAGTTCCAACCGTATGTATTCTTAGTATGTGAAAGGAAAAATAAAGGAAGAAAGGAGATCTCAAGATAGATTGATATATGGTATTATTACAATGATAAGTATTATTTGTTAACTGATCATATGGTAGAGAGATATTACTAAGGGAATAAAGGTTTGTATAAGCAAGTCACAATAATAATTATTTGTTTATTGAGTGATAAGATAACAAACAATCATTATAAAAGAAAAAGAATCCATGAAAGAAGTTAAATCATAAACTTAAGTGTGCATTCATGAAAATAAAGATAAGAAACAATAAGAAAGTGAAAATAAATGAAATAATATAAAACAAATAAAATCATAATACAAAAATCCATGTAAAATAGTTAAGTGAAACCGAATTTGACACATAGTCAAGTGTATAAGACATATTAAAATAGATCACAAATCCAATCCAAATCATAACATAGAGAAAGAAAACCTTTCCATGTTCACAAATACTTATAAATTTGACATCAAATATTATCTATGACATCTAAAACATCTCTATAAATCTAAATTTTGATGGCAACCAGAGTCTCATCAGTCTTCATGGAAAGTTGTACAAAGACTTCCTTCTGTATCTCATCAATTGAAAATGTTAGTGTAGCTAACAAAGAGTAATTCTCATGAGGAATACCATACATATGATATTCAAGGAGAAACATGGATTTCTAAATGAGAATAATATATGTAGGGTGAGAAGGAAATGCAACCTATAGATAAGGAGAAGCCTTATTACATGTGTGACATGTGGAAGGAGGAATGATTGATGTGTCAACTATGGGAAATCAATAAGATGTTACTAAATAATGCAAAAAATATTGGTATGATGTGTAACGCACTAGTTCCAAAGATAGTATACTTACCCATATTTGTGGATATACTTTGGTAATAGCTTCAGAGGAGGTATGGATTTGCCTTTGGGGTTAATAGTAGTTGGACATAATATGTTGATATATTTACTATGTTTTTAGCAATAATTGAAAGAGTGGTTTTCTATCCCATAAAAGTAAAAAATAAATTTTTAGTAGACTTTGGGGTAATATTAGTTAAATAAGTGGAAAGAGAAGCTAAGGGTGGTTGATATAACTAGAAATATTTATTCCAATGACTAACAACTTTATGGATATTATAATAAGGCTAATCTACCCACTGTGTGGGCATGGGATCAAGTTATGGTAAATGAATAAGGCAATCACCAAGGAAAGGTGGGGATACAATAAAAATTATGATAGGATCATCTGAAGGTAAAGCTATAAAAAAATTTAAATAGGCTCAATGGAAGGTGAGGCTGGTCGTACAATAGTTTTAAACATAATATCTAACATATCGAGGAAGCAAACTATAGAGATCCTAGTATCTATCAAAGAGATAAGGGAATATCATGGTATGATCCATGAGCATAATCCTAAGGATATATATAGTAATTTGAGGTATATTATATGAGTTCTATATCTCTACCATGTGGAAAATAGTAAGAAGACTAGTATTGGGTATTATAAAAGAAGTAATGATAATAGATAAATGAAAAGACTAAAATAAGTAAGAATGATATAAAAAAAATGGCATTTCTATTTTAGACAAATTTGGATAAAAATGGGTCATCTAAAGCATATTCATCATCATTTCTAGTTGTATACAAATTAATGGTACATGTAGGAATGACTTTGTCATCAAAGGATGCACGATGGATAAAATGTCTAGTCTTGATTAAGACAATAAGTATATCATCATCAAGTGGTTGACATGATTGAGATTGTAAAGGAGGAAGTTGGGTAATAATACAAGGGGATAAATAAGAGGTTTGATATTGAGGCTAATCATGTCCAAATCATCATCATTAAAATCTAATATGTTAGGTGGGATGTTCCCAATTAATTTAGGGTGACCATTATAACCTTGAGTAGAATTGATTAAATAATTGAAGAACTAGAATTCCCTAAATGGAAAAATAGGTAAAGGTTTAAGGGTAGGAATTTTAAAGACACCACATTCTTGAAATTATTCAAAATTCATAGGGTTCATGTCTCCTTAAATTTTGTAAATAGATCCATTATAGGGGAATTTGATGCATTGGCATGTAGATAAAGTGAATGAACTCAAAAAAAGAGTCCAAGATCAACCAAGTAAGATTTTGTAGGAAAGTGTAAAGTCAAATATCATAAATTTCATATAAATGGTAATAGGAGGAACAATAATGGGAATCCAAATTCAACCTAGAGGAGGTATTTTCCTTTTATCATATCCTTGACATGTGTTATGTGTAGATTTAAGGTTACATTCAGAATATCCAAGTGTCTCAATGAATTCAACGGAGGCAACACAAGTACTTAAACCTTCATCGATTAAGGCACAATTAACTTGTATATTTCCTATTTAGATGCTAATGAATAGTGGAGGATCATCCACATGAAGTAGTATCTCATCAAGAATCATGGAAGTGATAGGGAAATTAAGTGAAAGAGAAGTTTAAATTATTTCATCAACATATATGGACATTTCTTCACATTTTTTAAGTATACTATCTTTGGATATAGATAAGGTAGATTCACATCCTTCTAGAGGAGGATGAGGAATGTTCATTTAAAACAAAAACTACATTATATGATTTTGATGATGGAGATAAGTTAAAATTAATTATAAGAAAGGTATTTGAGATGGGAAATAATAAATTTATGTAATGGGATCCCATTCATCATAATACATGGGAGGATTACTAGATATAGGTGTGTAATTTTTAAGAGCTCCTTGGAAGCAGGTTTGGAAGTATAATTAAACTTGTGTTGATAGGATGTGGTTAGTTTAGGTTGATTATAAATAGGTTTATTTACTTTAGGTGATGGGATGGATGGTTGAGGTAATTATTTTGGTTGGGTTGAATAAATACTATTGTAAGTTTGGGAGATGTTGTCTTGTTGTGTGGATGTTGGGGGAAGAGTATATATGGTGTGAGAGGTATAATAAAGTTGTGTTGTTGAGAGTGGTTCTTGAATGGGTATAATTTCCTCTTTCCCTAATTACATTAGATGGAATGGGTAATTATCCTAAATGACACAAAATAATTGAGAGGTGTGATTCATAGGTGTTGGATTTGATTAAATAAAATACTCTAGTCATATTAAACAATTTTTCTTCATTGGTAGTGAGGTCTATAAGACTTTCAACATTGTTTGTAGGAGTAGTCTTGTCAATGTTATCTTGGTGGTTGGGAAGAGGATCTTTGTAGATATCGAGAAGAACATTAGTTTGGTTTAAATCTTGATTTTTATTTTGTGTTTTATGAGCTTTAAAATCTATGTCATATTCTTATTAACACTTTTGAATAAGGGTTTCATGATCAAAGTTTGGACCAAGAAGAAAATCCATAGAAAAATTGCACCTTTATCTAGAAGTCTCATGAGAGTGACTCCAACTTGCATGAAACCCACAAAATTTGTTTGGATCATACGATGATCTCATAGGATGAGTGACATAAATATCTCATGGTATAGGTTTTATAAGACATTTTTGAAGATTGGATAAGGATAATGGTAGGTGTATATTAGTGTGGTTTGTGAATATTAGTGTTGTTGGTAAGGGAACATGTTCCATATCATTATTTGGATTAATGTATTTAATGTAATGAATAGTGTCATATGTGTTGATAATATCATCATTAGTTGCATGATGATTTTTTTAATGATCATATGATTTCTTATTGTAGGTTGAGATGTTTTGAATTGGTGCATGAAAAAGTCTTATCATTTAGTTTGGTTGAGGGATTCTTCTAAATTTATTGGAGAGAGAGAGAGAGTCCTAATCCAATTTTGTATTTTAGGGTATAGAGAATTAGTGAATTGGTGGAATAAAATATCATCCTCCATATTATGCTCACATTTGTTATACAAGTTATTCCATCATTTGATGAAGGCTTGTGCTATTTTCATTTAAAGTTGTTTGTAATTTATAAAGTGGGCTAAGTTGTTCTCAAGGAGATCACTAGTTTGAAGTTATTGGAATAGTGAGTTAACCATGTCTTTGAGGTTACTGATGGAATGGGGTTTTAATTGATTATACCAATATAAAACATCTCCTAAGAGTATTATGTCTAATAGTTTGGTAGTGGAAAAGGTGTTAAGTTGGAACCAATATTTATAAAGGTTATCAAATGTTTTTAAATGCAATGTGGGATCAGGGGATCCATTATAGGTGATGATGGGTGTGATAAATCCTATGTCAATATTATCAATTTTAGGTACTATATGCTCATTTTGTATATGTTTGATTATTTTATTAATGATGGGTGGTTGTGGGATAAGATTACCATGGTAATCTTGAAGATGGGGGTGCGTGGGTATTCATATTTTATGCTCCCCATGAAACCTAGTGTGATTGGTTTTGAATATGAATGAGATGTTTTTGCATCTGTATCATCTAATTTTCATCATTGGTTGGAAGGTATGAATTTGATTAAGTTTTTTTTTAATAAGATTTGGTTATTTTGGACAACATTTTTATTAGTGTGCATAATATGTGATGCATTATTATTAGTATGAATAGCTTGAGTTATTATGATTAGTAGCATGTGCCTCACTAGTGTCATGAGTGGCATTGATAGAAAAAAAAGTACTAGTTTCATGAGAAGTGATAGTAGTAAAAGATGTACTAGTATCATGGTTAAGGAGTTAGGTCTTTTGAAGAGTACCACTAAAATTTGAACCTACCATGTTAGTAGAAATACTTGGCATGAAGTTTGAAGAAGTAATAGAAGAATAATTCATGGTGTGTGAAGGAGACATAATAAAAGGAAAAGATTGAGATGTAAAGAAAGTGGTTACCCAAAATTTGTGAGAAGATGTAGGGGAGGGTGAAGAAGGTTATTATATATGAGGATGTATCATGATATCATCAATGGTTTAAGGGTATTTTCCTCTATGTTGAGGGAATTCATTTATGAAAAAGAGAATTTAAATTGTGTACTCTAAATCACACCCATATTCTAGTGAGAAAAAAGGATTACAAATAGAGGATGAATGAGGAACCCCATAATTGGTAGTGTGAGTGGAAACATGGGCATTGCTTTCATCCATGTTGGGTGTCATAAGTTATGTCTTGGGAAACCTATTAGGATTGGTAAAAATCATCATGCTTATTTCATTTAAATTTTTATTATCCTCAAATAGGAAATTCATGATGAAGAAAATAGGTTAGAAACATGATAGAAAGAAGGATCAACTGGTAAGATATAGAATTGAACTGATTGATAGTGTTCTATAAGACATGAAATAAAATAGGGAATAAAGGACATAGTCATATAGGTTAACTATGTACTCCAAAGGGAAAATTGAATAGGATAAAAAGATACACAGTTGTATAGATTGACTATGTAATCCAAAGGGAGAAACTAAATAGGTTGAAAATATACACAATCATACGAGTTGACTATGTACTCTATAGAGAGAAACTAAATAGGCTAAAAATATACATAATCATATAAAGTGACTATGTACTGAAGGTAAGAAAAAAATTGTAAGAGACTATGTCTATAGGGATGACTGTGTTGTGAAAACATGATTTTTTTTAAAAGATAATACCGAAGAAAATATAATGAAGCACACAAGTAATCATATCAATTTAGTTGATCTAATTGTCGAACACATCACAAAACTTATACTAACATTGGCTAGTACAAATTTTATAAGACAAAATACAATGATCAAAGAGAAAGTACTAAAACTTGAATGTAAATTCTAAGATAATTGGTCTTTCCTTAATGTTGTAGGGATTTGGTTGTAAGAAGAAAATATAAAGAAATATATGGATAGTTTTAGGTAGTTTAGGCTAAAATGGGTTTATATCAGTGATGATATTGGCTTGTTATTGGGGCCTACCCCATCACCTTACAATCCTATAATGATAAGGGTGTCAATTGATTTATCAATATATACCATCAACCATGTTTTTATACATGGCTAGAAAACCAAGTCAACTTCCCCCTTGGTGATGAAATCCATGTAGGTAGGCCTTGGGAAGAATTTTTTTAATGATTTTTAGTGTTAAGTGATTTGTAAATGTGTGCAAAAGATAAAAATAGTGTGACTAAATTGGTAAATTGAAAAACCACCTGATTAGTCTATGTTTTTTACTCTAAGAATGAAAGTAACTGAAATTAAAATTGAATTAATTAATATCAAAATATATTAATTTGTTTGATTATGAAGAGTATAGAGTTAGTTCAAGTGACACTGCATGAAAACAATATAGAACAGAGTTGACAGGGTTACTACTATTATGTGGAAGTGAGATCCATAAGAACATAGTCAAATAGGTCAATTGATTCTTTTAGAGATAATATAGGCTAAAAAATGAGTTCAAATGGTTGACCTAATTTTTTATAAGGTTGTAGTTTTATACTACAAACTGTGAAAAATAAGACTATAAATGAAGAACACAAATGATAGAGAAGGTGAGAATGAATGTTGTTAATTTTTGAAGATGATTAATTTTAAAATTTTATACTATGTTACTCAAATTCTATTTTTTGTATTCTACAAATAGAGTTGATTAGGTTAACAAAGTATACAAAACCTGCGTGCTAAAAAATAATCTATGAGCATAGTTGACTAGTTTGATTAAGTTTGTAAACCTGTGTGATAAAAAAGAGAATTACAAATAGATCCAAATGGGTTGATGAAATCTTAAATCCTATGATCAAATAAGAGAAATATGTTGAGTTGGTCAATCTAGACACATGTATTTAGATAAGACCTACATAGAGAAAATATAGTCAATTTAGAATAACTATGTGTTAAACATGTGCATAAAAAATTAGAATTTATTGATAGGTTTGAAATAATTAAAAAAAATAAAAATATATAATATGATAATAAAATTAATGAATTAAATAAAACCTAAAAGGGTTAGATTCACTTTAGGTTCACTAGAATGTATACAAGGAACCTACAAATCAACTAACCTACAAATAAATCCTATCTCAGACAAGATAAATTGCACTTACACTTCTACTTGTTGGTACATTTAGATAATTTTGGTCATGACCAAGATCGATATGTTAGACCTAACCAAGGGGTATATTACCACAATAATGTCACTAGAGATGGTTTTAAAACCTCTAGTCAAGAAACATCATGTAATAACCCTATCTAGGTCCCATGTTTTCTATATTCACAAAGTATATGCAAAGTAAATTAAAATATAACCTAGTGCTCATAAAAGTTTGTGGCATAAAATGAGGGTAATAAAAATAAAAATTAAACATGCATAGAATATCTATACTTAAGCCAATGTATAGAAAATCCTAATACATGAGAGAGAAGCATATAAGCTAACAAATACAAATTTATCTACTTTAACAAAGGAGGAACAAAGTTATGAATACTTACCTTTGAATAAAAATACGCCAAGCCTTAATCTCTCCCTTGTCCAAGGTGATTATCAATAGGTTGTTGTGGTATGTAAACATAATAGGGATAAGTCATCTCTAGGGTACACGACTTCTCTATGCATCCAAAATACTTCTCCACAAGACATGTTTCATATCTCCAAGTGTAGTATTGAAACCCTAAGAAATGATCCTCAATTATAATTGTGGATAATCAAATGAAAGATATATGATTTTCTTCTTCTTCTCTTCCTCATGAAAATGGTGAAAAGGATGTGAATATATATCTAGATCTAATCATAAACCTTTCTAAAATTTTCATCAACAGAGTCAACTCAATCAACCATATATCATTAATTAATAAAATCAAGATAGGTCCTAGAATATTTTAGTCAAGGTTGATAGAGTCCCATAACATGAAAATATAATTTAAGTACAAGGTCAGCCCAGGATAGTGTTATTCTATAAAAGTCAAAAAGTGTTTTCAAAAAGTATTTTTAGCTTAGGCATAGGATGAATAAAGCAATGAATTGATTAGAGGAATGTGTTCAAGGTTGATAGAGTCCCATAAAATGAAAATATAATTTAAGTACAAGGTCAGCCCAAGATAGTGTTATTCTATAAAAGTCAAAAAGTGTTTTCAAAAAGTATTTTTAGCTTAGGCATGGGATGAATAAAGCAATGAATTGATTAGAGGAATGTGTAAGGGAGGAATAAAAAAATTGGGAAGTGTATAGGATATGATTTTATAGATTAAAATTGGTGGTATAAGGGATAACAATCTTGAAAAACACCAATGGTTAGCCCACCCCTTTCCCAGTGCACTCTTTAAGGCATGTACTAAAAGAATTAAAACTTTGATGAGTTCCTACAAGAGATAAATTATCAATAATTGATAAAGTTTTAAAATATTATGTGTATACACCATAAAGAGAGTAGGAAATAAAAAATATAATACATAAACAAATTTAAAATTTATTTGTAACTAATAATAAAGTTGTATAGCCATATAGGGTATGAGGAGGAGAGATAATTTAATCAAATTTTGAGTAGAAATATTTCATTTATTTTTTCTAACCAAGGCCACGATTATAGATTTATTTATTATTTTTGGTCTAATTTTAAATAGGTTGTATGGACCATGTGGATCTAGGGGTTTTGAATATTAAAAAAGTAAAAAAAAAAGCTAGATTTTATTTGATTTTGATCAAATTCTAAAAAGGTCTTACATTTTTATGTAAGTTTATAGTGTTTAAAATTTTGAAAAAGCAATTGATGATCAATTTTTACTGTTTTAGCCTGAGTTGAAAAGAGGGAGTGGAATTTTAAAATTAAAAAAGGGAAATTCCCAGTATTTATTTTTGGCCCATTTGCATTTTTTAGGATAATTCATTTAATAAAATTATAAGGATATTGTATAGGGGAAGTTACAATCAATAAAGGTGGTTGATCAAGAATTTGAAATCGTACAGGATATGCATAAGTGAAATTATGAGTATGGATCTCTGATGAAAGTTAAATAACTTGTTTTGATTTAAGTTATTTCATTTTTTCAATTTTGAAAATAAATTTCCATTGTGTAAATATATCTCAATTGTTAGTTTTACCATAAAATTTAATGTCTCCTTCCTCTACTCCACAAAAATCAATTTTAAGAAAAGACAAATTAATCATGAAATAATAGTTTTAGGGTGTGACACCTCTCTCACCATTAGAATCCAATATGGAGAACATTTAAGATATTGATATAGGTCATATTGAATTAGACAAATTTTTAGAGAGAATTAATGTAGTGCATAAAACTAACTTTGGTCAAATGATCGTAGATAGTGTATTGGTGCAAGATTCAACATTTATGATTTCTATGCAATCTCTTGAGTTAGTTTTGGTCATGGTAGAGCACTATAATTCAGAGATGAGGGAAGTGAGAGTTTCACAGGGTGAGTTGGTGGAAATTTTTAATCTATAACACATAGATAATATGTTACACCTTCTAGATTAGGAATCTTTTGTGCATTTAACTCTTGAGACATATCAAAGTTTTTGGGATGATAGTAATATCTCCTATGATAAGGAAGTCAAAAATGGGTTGTTGACCAAACTAAAACTTTCTTCTACATGACTCCCAATTAATCTTATGATTTGATTTCAAGAGTGAGATAAATGACATAATAAAACTATTTCATATAATAGTGGGGATCCCAACGGTAAATTTTTTATAGATATGGATATATAGGTTCATTTGGATCATTCAAAATAATAGGAAATATCTCAATTTGAGACAACTAATTTATGATGCAATCCATAAACAACTAATGGAAGTCAAGGTCACATCAAAGTTTTACATGACTTCCTATCTTGTCTATGGTGTGGCTATTTAAATATATTTTGATGGATTGCATATAGTGGGTAACTTCAACAAAATGAAAGTATATTATTTCTATCCCCAAAGTAAATTGAATAAATCCCATGACATTTCAAAATGGTAAATGATTGTTATTCATTTTATCATTTAGTTGTTTTAGAAATAGATTTTCAACATGAGGATATCAGTGGTAGATATCACAAAAATAGATAGATGGTGGACTTGGATCATACAATTCCCATCTTCCATCTATTTGATAATTAGTGGTTGTGAAATTAATCTTTATATGTTTCCACTATATGTTAGTGATAAATGGGTGTTAAAATAAATTGTGAGATAACTTGTTGAAACACACAAGTTTTTGATATTTTGACACAAAATAAGGGTCAAAATTATGATTTCCATTGGTAGATAAACTTTTCCATTATTGATAAAATATAAAATAGTGGAACAATATATATGTCTCATTACAATCTCAAGACTTTTGAGATTCAATTTACATTTGATATAAGGGGACTAATTGAACATAACCTTGGGACTTCATTCCAACATCTCTCATACTTTGAATATTACTGGATGGATTGTGATGATGAGAAAATGGTCAAAATTAGGGACTATTCATTGTTTACCATGAAATAAATAGTCAAATTTGGCATAATGAAAGTACTAAATAGTTATTGGATGATGAGGTCACATTAGATCCCATCTTTGAAAAAGAAGGCATATCAATAAAACCACTACCTATATTCCATTGGGATAAAAAGGAATCTACTTCTCTCAAAATTATAATAAGGGTAGTAATCAAAAAGACTCTCAAATGGTTGAGAAGTAAAGGAGTAGATGTTGGAGACATGTATTTACCTACACCTCCTGGGTAGGATAAATTTCATATATTCTACAAATAAAAATATGATGAAGTAGAGAAAGTGGATGAAGCAAGTCCAAGTGGAGAACCCATGGTGATAAAGGAAGTAAAATAACTATAATATATTCAATAGGACATTCCACCATGAAGGGTTTTCAAGCTCAAGATAAAGATGTTAGGTGAACATCTCTCCTCTTCTCTTAATCCTTCAATTCTTCAATAAATTCATGTTGATATTTTCTCTCATTCTCAAGTTCTTGTAGATAATACAAGCTATCAATTCCTTGCTTGAAATCACATGTGGATTCATATGTCATCTACTTTCCCACTACAATAAATCATTCCTATTTATTCATCTTCTCCCTCAAATCCTAAAGCCTCCTCTCCAATAACTCCAATCAACATAGTTGGTAAAAAACAACAAGTAAAAAAATATTTTTAAGGTAACACAATTGAATACACCTTCTTTCACCCTAGATGTGTTGGTCCCATGAGTATCATCTTTATCCATAGCTCCTTTTAGCACAACAACATCATATTAGTTATCCACAGTGGTAAAGAAAACAAGAAAAGTTGTTAAACCTGAGGAGATTGAATTTGGGACTTTGATAATCCCAATTCATTTTTCAAAAATATCAAAGAAAATAAGAACCATTTCATGAATGGTAACAGATGAAAAAGGAAAGAAATATGTAGAATTTGTAATTCATTTAGTTGAAAAATAAAAATAAAAAATTAGATTTGAAGACTATTTTGTATCTAGAGTTCATTTGGGAAAGTATACTAGAGAAGGGATAAAGGGAGATGTACAGTTGGAAATTTGCACCATTTTTGAGAATATGGATAAGGGTGATGAAATGAAGGATGAGTTAAAATAAAAATTAGAATAACTAATTTTAGTGATACAGTGGTTGATTAGACCAATTCAACTAGCGATCAGTTCATCAAGTCTTCACATTAAGACGTTGAATAAAGTGAAATAGATAGGCCTAATGGGTAATGTAGTAAAATATTGTATCAAAAAGATCACTAATTAGGTAACCTCAATAAGTATTGCTATTGGAATAATGGTCTTTAAATTTTATTCATAATGTGAACAAGTAACATCAAAGGAAAGTGGGTACATAGAGGAAATATAGAAATAGGAGTTCATCCCTAAGTTGATTGAATTTTAAAAATTTCCCTCAACATTATTGAGAAAAGCGTCATAGAAAAGAATTTATTTATCATATTATATTCCTATGGGTCATGAAATTAAGAATTCAATCACTTCAAAAATTCTTCAAGAAATTAAATAGTCCAAAGTCACTTTGGAGTGCCATAATGATGGATATTGATACATATGTCAAAAGGTTGAAATGTCCTTTTGTCAATGATAGGGATTAGGGTGGGAAATATTGTTTTAATTGAAACTCTGATCAAAGAATTTAAAAAGCATATTCAAGGAATTGTCAATCCCATATCTAAATTTGATCATAATAAACTTCATCAATTGGCCAAACACCAAGTATATGTTCATAATCTTGAATTGAAGGTGATAATACTCCAAAACAAGTTGTAAGATATGAGATAATTAAACTGCTCAGTAGATATTGCATATAGGTATACAGATGGACCAAATGAAGATTTGATAAAGGTGTTTCTATAGAGATTTGATGACTTTCTAAAATAGAAAGAGTTTTCAACAAATTGACAAAAATATTTAAGTTATTTTTAACATTCCAATGTTTTCTTATCATATTTGTTTTTGCACATATCTTGTATTGTCACATTGTATTTCCCCTTGTAAATTTATGTTGTCACTTTTGTAAATTTTGTCTTTTGTAATTTTACCAACTTGTCTTTTCAAGTTATGTAAATTAATAGTGTACTTTTTTAAGCAGTTTAAAAACACAAAATGCTTTTTCAAGTAGTGTCAATTTCTCAAAACACTTTGCACCCTTTCAAGTTATAATTTCTCATTGATGTTTTTGAAACTCTATAAAAAGGCAAAAAGGTGGTTTTATACCATAACCACCTATTTTGGCCTATAAATACAAGTTAGGCCCTCATAATAAAGGTTCTAAACAAAGAGATATTTATGTAAAGATTTGTAAAGGGAGATTATATATTTTAAACCATGAAGATCAATATAAAGAGGTATTTTTAAACTATGTTAGTAATTCCTTATGGATTACATCTATTCACTTAATTTAATGTATTTGGTCTTCAATTCTACACTGATATTGCTATCATCTTTAAGATGTTAATACTAAGAAATTAGGTTAAAATTTTCTATGTAGAATTATGATGTATATTTAATATATAAGTGAAATATCAGTGGGAATATAAGTGATATATTTATTGTTTATGTTAGAAAATATAGAGGGTTACTCTTCTTTGTTATCAGGGCTAGGTAAATTTTCTAGTGTATGTTTCATATTCTTAAGAATATGAATGTATTTTTAGCACATTGAATGAGAGAGATTTCCCACTTAGTGTTCACTTTACCTCTGATACTTTCATTAAGTCTTAGTGTTCTACTTCATGAATTTATCATATAAAAACATTCCATTCCTTTCCTTCTCTCTATATATTCCTTTGTAAAAATCCCTTTTTCATTATTTTAGGTTAAAATTACTACCCCATGAGTTATAAATTTTTCATGTAAATATTTCCTTTTTAATATTTTTTTGTCTTTCAATAAAGGTAGCTCCACCTTATTATATGAGATGGACTTCATTCCATACACTGTTGACATATTTCATGCCAATAGTTTTTGGTGCCCACCATTGGGCATGTTTCAATAATATTCATGTTACCCACATTGTCTTTTTGGTCCACATGACTCTGCCGTCATCTCAAGTACCACTTCATTTGCATGTTCTAGATTGAGATAAATCAACCCAAAGTGATATTGTGTCAAACATCAGACAAATTTTATTGGACTTTGATATTGTTCCTATGCTCTAATTATGGATTTTCCTAACCATTTTGAATTAATAAATTGATGTCATAGAAAGAATTCAAAGGATTCAAGAATATATAAGAGCTTATAGAAACTTTAAAAGTGCTCATAACTAGTAAACTATCAGATGACCATCTTAGGCTCTCATAATCTTGACCATCAACTTGGTTTGAATTGGGATGAATATTTAGAAGAAGATATAGATTTAATCCTTTGATCATTTACCTTTGACAATAGAAAAATTAACTCTCAGTTTGATGCTATTAGAGTAGAAAAGGATATAGAAGAAACATGTGTTGCCATTGCTCAAAGAAATTTCAAAATAACGTCAAGAATTAAAAATAAAAGATAAGTAAAATTTTCCATATAATTTCAAGAAATAAACACATAAGATGAGATTAATCTCATGAAAATTTAGGGAGTATAGGACCCATTTATTCAACCTAATCTTGACTAGATAACTTAGACTCAAGAAGATATTTCATCAAATTTGAGAACATTTTATTGGGATAATAGGACTAGTTTAACACATTTTCAAAGAGATATTAGAATTCTAGAGGAAGAGGAAGATCATGTCATTTTTTAATAAATATTAGAATCAATAGATATATTAAGAGTATAAAAAACAAGGCCATCTCAAATATCTATTCAACTTCAACTTACACCTCAATGCCAATGTTTTTCTCTCAAACTAACAAAAAAGATATTCACTAATGTTAGTAAGTCAAAAGGTGAAGTTGACACTTTTTATTAGTTACAATAAAATTCTAATTTTAAATTGAGTCCTAAATGTCAAATAAAAGTTAAAATAATAACTAGTCTTCCTTCAACCCCTAAGAAAAACAAACAACCTCAAAGAGGGAGTCTAGTAGGCTAAGATTTTGTCTTATAAGGAATTGTCATTCCCCTATAGGTAGTTTTCCCAACCATGTGGTAGTACCATGGGGAAAATATATTGGTCCTTTTGCTCTAGGGAAATTACATGAACTCACCAAAGGATTAAGAAATAACTTTATAAAGCTATATGGATATGGAAAACAACATCCATATGAATACCTTGATGCATTTAATGTAGCTTGCAGTGTCCTTGGTTTATAACACCAAGACATATAAATTAGACTATTTATTGAGACACTTTAGAATGTTGTTTTAGAATTGTTTTAACACCTTTCTCCATGATATTTTACTAATTGGAATATCATGAAAACAAAATTTGAAGATAGATTCAAGCCTATTGAAGATGCCCATGCGTTGTTAGCATAGTTGACACAAATTAAAAAAGAATCCTATGAACCTATGAAATATTTTGTGGTTAAATTCAATAAGCTACTCTATAAAATACATGTATTTGTAATACCAATAGATGATAATAAAAAATGCTTCCTTATTAATTCTCAATTATCTAAAGTTTGTTATCAATTGATAAGAACTAGGGTAATATACCTTGATGCAAAAAAAACATTGGATATAAAATTCAAAGATGATTTGATTATGGTAGGTAAATTAAAAAATAAATATTCAAAATTTAAAGTTTAGAATTTAGGACAATCTTCAACAAAATAACTTTTGTAAAATATGGCCAATAATATAACAACTCTAAAAAAGAAAATACCTTGGAAGACCATTAATTCTCCTTACCAAGACGTTCCAAGGATAAACTATTTTCTTTTTCAAAGAGATCACCCTATATTAGAAGCTCCTCAATTGAAACTTGCACTTGAGGCCCCTCCTCAACTAAACTCCAATTCACCTGTGAATGCAGTCTTGGAAACAAAAGATATTTTTGGATATGAAGAAATTGAAGAAGAAAATGAATTAGTAAATCCATTTAAGAATGTGAGATTGAATAACTTGGTAGATACTCTATAAATACATTCCTAGCATATAATTCAGAAGAAGATGATTATGAAAAAAGTATTGGGGATATGAATAGTCAATCTTTTCTAGTTTTCACTAGAGCCCATAATCATTAAAAGCAGTCTAGTGATCCACAAGAAGAATCTCCAAAAGTTATTCTTCCATGAGCAATTGCTCCACCAATGCAATCAAAAGGGAAAAAAATCAAATTAGTATTTTTTCCTATGTTAGTAATATTAATATTTCCAAACATGTTAAAAGTCATTCTGGTTATTTGCTTGATTTTGACATATTTTATTATGTCAACAAAAATAAAATCCAAATGTCACAAGATGAGTACCTAAGAGCATACCCATATATGTTAGATAGGTTAGTAGATTTAATTAAAGGTAAAAATACCAATGTTAATAAATCCAATTCCAAAGGAATCCTAACTAAACCTATTTAATTAAAACAAGTCAATTCAATGACTATAACCACTTATACGTCTAATAAAGTTGACCCATTCTATATTTCCTTATTCATCAAAGGATGAAAAGTTAGCAATTACATCATTAACATAGGAGCCTTAGACAATATCATGCCTATAAAACTTGATCATGCTCTTGGCCTAACATGTACTAAAATGTTTGGAAGTTGTTATTCTATGGAGGCAAAAAAATTTCCTCTCATAGGATATATAAAGGATGCACAAGTGGATTTGGTATATTTTCCCCCGAAAAGGATTAAAATAAATATTTTAGTCACAGACATTATGGTAACTTATGGTATTATTTTAGGAAAAAAAATTGTAAAGAATTGGGAAGTGAAATCCAAATGGATTTGTCATATACCATGATTCTAGTCAAAGTGGTCAAACAAAGCCTATAACCTAAGTTGAAAACAAAGTATACAATGTAGAAAGTAGATGATCCCACGGCATACAATTTATATGAAGATACCAAACTTGGTAATTATCTTTTGATGATAGAGGAGGATATTAAATTGCCATAACACATGCAACTTAACCCAAATGATGTTTTGATGATATATTTTTATGTTAGTTATTCATCAATGAGTTTAGGTGTAGGTGTAAGCCTGATATATCCATCTATTTCCCTTATTTTACAAGTTTCAATTTGAATGTACCAACAAGACAATAAAATATGAAGCACTTTTACAAGGATTATAGGCTATTAAAGAAATGGGAATAAATTTTTTGAAAGTCTTGGGTGATATTGAGCTTGTTGTAAAATAGGTCAAAGTTCAATACTAGGTAAAAAATGATCTAAGACATCATAGGAACAAAGTTTGTGATAATATAGAAATGTTTGATGTTTTCTCTATCAGCATAATTCCTCATGAACAAATATCTAAAGCTGATTCTTTGGTAATATCAACTTATTTAATGATTCATCATGTAGATATTGGTAAAAAAATTATATGATCAAGCTAATATATAGGCCAAGTTTCCTAGATAATGCAGAGAATTGGTCGGCTTTTGATGATGTTCAATAGATTTTTTCATTCCTTAAAAAAGGTAGATATCTTTATAAATCTATATTTTGAGGGTAAAAATTATTCATATAGGGAATCTTAAGCTCACACATGAAAAGAGGGGATTGTTAATAAATAAGATGAGGAAGGCATTATCAAGTTGAAAAGAAATAAAATACCTAAAGGCTTGGTCTCCTTAGAATAATAATTTGATCAAAATGATAGATTTGTAAAGAGTAAACTAAAAAAAGGGAATAATTATTATTATAATTATGAAAAAGTGAACATTAGCTCAGAGGAACATCATAGGATTATCAATATTAGGAAGTGTTATCACTTAAAAGTGCACCTTTACTGAGAACATGTGATTGTTCTTACTCTTATTGATATAAAAGAAACTCTATAAGGTGTGGGACCTTATAATTGGAGATAATATATAGATAAATGGATGGTTCCCTTTGATACACTCACTTATATCTAAAATATCTAATTTTTTTCTTTCTTGATTAGGAAAAGGGTAGAAGGAACAATGCTAAAGTTGAAAATAGAATAAAAAACTAAAAGTTAGAGTGATGCACCAATTTTAAGGTAAATTATGCCTATAATAGAAACACTTTATAGTCAACATAAATTTCACAAATTCAATTCATATTCATATAATGAATCTTAAATAAGTATTTCACAAAGAGGTCTTGATAGACACCTACACTAGCTTGGGAGGAATGAACAATGGTTGAATTCACTTTGCATATTAGGTATAAATAAGACTTAGACACTTTATATGAGCTAAAATAATGTTAATTTTATACATAAATGTGATATATTTATACATAAATATATGAAAAATAATCATTCACTAAGTTCTATCAATGAATTAAGAATACACTTCATGAACATCTTAAAGATGGATGAAAAATTTAGCTCTTTATTGATTCAAAGGTGAGGTAGTACAAAATATGGTAGATTTAAGTAATAAAAAGGAATAATATTCTCATAATAATTCAAAAAATAATATAAATATATAAAATAATAAGAGAGAGAGAAGACAAGAAGCTCCAAAAATAAGAAAGAGTTCCACATGTTAGTTAGGTTAACTCCACTGTAACTCCAACTTCAACTCAAAATTGAAATCCACTTGTAATTCCACAAAATTACAAGGTAAAATATTAGATTTTAAAAATTATTTATTTTAAAATGGTTTGTTATAGGAGAGAGGTATATTTAACAAGTCAAAGGGATATTCATGAATCTTGAATCTTAAGTTAACTCCCTATGATCTTGCATGCAACTTTTGATCTTCTTTGGTAAACTCTTTTTGATCTTTTAGTTAGTTACTCTTTATATTTTATGCATATTAAATTAAGACTTAATTTACCTTATATTTCATCTTTATTTTACTATATTTATCTTGAATTCACACTTGGATTTCAACTTGAATTATCTTGCATGTAACTTGCATGCATGTTTGACCTTGTGTCTCTTCTAAAAATAGCCCAAAGCAGGGTGTAGTAGAAGTGAGATGAATGTGGATGATTAAGAGGTATATTTTTCCTAAAATTTTATCTATAAATTTTATCAATACATTAAATCCACTTATCCACCCTTGCATGTTTTTTAGCTCCACTTTTTTAGGGCTAATTGAAGGTTCTTTAAAGTTGGCTTGTAGTTGCTAAAATTAGCCCAAAATGGGGCACCCAAGTTAGAGAGAGAGGATCATGTGGATTTTTAATTATAAATTTAATATTATTTATAATTATTCAATTTATTATACCAAAATAATATTTCCAAATTGTTTCTTCTTCCATATGCCTATCTTGTGCAACTTTGACAAGTTTCTTGAATGCATTGTGAGAGCCAAAAAACTTCATTCCCTTCATGATCAAAATTTTATATTAAAATTTTATCTCTAATAAATTATATTAATTATTTAAAATACATATAAAAATTTAAGTACATAAAAATAGACACCCATGTAAACTTTCAAGAGTTGACATTCAAAAAAACTGAAAATATGCACTTTTTAGTGTTGACTAGCTTACCCAATTTCATTTTTGAACACCTATAGGCATGTGATTTTAAATTTTATTTAGTTTTATTAGGAATAAATAAATACATATTTTTAAATTAGGACATATAATAATACATGTTATTATTTAAATAATTTTATGTTCTCAAACAATCACTTAAACCACTCAAAATTTGACTTTCTTGACTGTCTCTCTTGCTTGCTTAAAACCCTGATGCTTGATCATTTGCATTTATCCATAATTTTCCATAATTTTTTTATTTATTAAGGTGTATATATGTATTATATTCCAAATAATATCTAAAAACACCTTTATTTCTCAACAAATAACTCAAAAATGCAAACACACTACTTAAAATCGAATAAATGAGGGTTTAAGAAGGGTTTTAGAGTACCTATTATTATTAACAATTGTTCATAAATTTAAGACACTATAAATTGAAACCAATTTATTTAATATGAGCTCAAAAATTATTTTAATACTTTTTGATCCAAATCCTCTTCACCTTCATGTACCGAGCATCTGAAAATTGCCTTCACTAGCTTGCAAATAACTAGTTAGAGGAATAAAAGAATCCTTTGTCAAAATTTGGATTTTTTAGTTATTCATAAGAAATATTTTAACCTTATTAATATTTTATAATGTTTTAAATAACTTTTTTACCTTTAATACATTAATGGATTGTTTTTTAAAACCTATACATAAACAACTTTGACTAATGGTGGCAAAATTGTCAACATTCTTTATGAATTTATTGAGATGTTTGCCTGCTAAACACTCAAGACTAATATATATATATATATATATATATATACATTGGGATATGGATTAATTAAAATATTACCAAATATAAAACTAATTTTTTTTCCTTAATTAATTATAATACTTGTGCATACGTACTTATTGAATTGAAAAATAGAATAACTACCACCTAAAAAATGTGAAAGATAGAACTTAGAGGAATATGAAAAATAAAACTACTAATAACATTTAAAATAATCCTGATACACATAGATAAAAATAAAAACCTCTCATTTCATTCTAATTTGGTTGATGAAGATGACTAATAAGTTATTGTGTGATTTCCATTCTAGTTAGATTAGTTTTTTTCCTTATTTTCAACCTCTTTGGCTTATCTTCAAGTGAATAAAATGAAGAAAAAATATCTCTAATATAAATAAAATCATCATGTGGTTCAATAATTACCTCATATTTCTCTTCAATCTTAATAAATCTCTTTGATGTAACCATATTTTAATCAATAAGAATAACTATAATTTCAAATTTTAGTGTCTCATTAGAAAAATGTTCTTGGATTTCTATGACATATTTAAAAATGTCATCTTGATTTTAAAATATTTCAAATTTTTAAATCTCTTCATAAAAATATTCTTGATCATCACTTGTAGCTTCTTCATCTTTACTTAGCTCATGCATAGGGCTACTACCTTTTGAAAACACTATTGCAATATCACTAGCTGTAATAATTTATTCTAGAACATATTCATGATTGGCTAATTGAGCCTCACTTGCTGCTTCAATATGATTTTTTAATGACTCCTCAAGGGCTCCAACATGATATAATTCTAATCCAAATTTAATCTCAATTGACCAACATAACTCTTGATAATTCTCTCATGACAAATTTTCCTTTTTAACTAGATGTTCTTCTTTTGCCTTTCATACAATAGGTCCTGCTTCAAAAATGGAGATGGTGGGATGGAAATATATTCCATTTAGTGATATATGAATATAGTTTATTATTATATACTCTTGACTTGAGGTGCTTGGTGAAGCTTTCTTTCTTAAACATGGTGATTTTTTGGAGCTAAAAGTACAACAATTTAAATATTACTACTTTTAAAAACCATATTAGGAACATTTAAATAATGGATTACCTCTTAGGGATCATCTATATATATTCTCTTAGATATTTTAATGACTAAAATAAATTTATTTGATTTTCTAGGCTCACCAATCTGATTTACTACCACATTATCATCAACCTAAAAATTCACCAAGATTACATCCAGTTTCACTTTTCCATGGTTTGATTCTTATTATGTTATTTGAATAATTTCCATATTTTATGCTACTAAATCTTGATTTTACACATTATTGATCTTATAAGGATGCCAACTTGAATCTTGTATCAAATTATTTTGTACTAGAATAAGGGCCTTGGTTGAGGAAGGAACATTAAGATTAATTAAAACATATGATTTGGTTGGTATAATGATTCCTTTAGATTGATATAGAGGCTTATTGTCTTGATATTGTTTCCTCTTCAACTCAACTAACTCATTCCCAAAATATTATAACATACATTTTACTTCATTAAGTTCACTAGATTGACTATGAAGAGCTTGTACTTGACA
Source organism: Torreya grandis (assembly GCA_037957365.1). Lineage (NCBI taxonomy): Eukaryota > Viridiplantae > Streptophyta > Pinopsida > Cupressales > Taxaceae > Torreya > Torreya grandis. The sequence goes on along the minus strand of JARHVA010008551.1, from coordinate 131,396 downwards.
TTGAGGGGCTGGAATTTGGGCTATTGATGGATCTTGAGGAGGTATAATAGGTTATATTTATATTAAAAATGGAATTTGATGTGTAGGTGCAAGTTTACCATCTTGAATTAGATTATTTTTAGCATTAATAACAACCTCATAGGCATCTAGCTACATGGAAAGACTCCACGGCTCTAAGCCACATATCACGACGGCCTTCTTCAAAAATTGGTTCGACGACAGGGTCACCCTGCATGGTATAACCGTAAATTTAACTGAGGATTTTCTTTCTAAGGTTACAGGGTTGTCAATGGAAGGAATCAAATTTTCAAAGCAGACCAGCATTTCGAACAAAGCATTTTGTAAGTTCCCCAAAACGGATGAGGAGGAGCAGAAGTTGGTCAAAAATGGGGACTTTTATGAGCTGGATCAGATCAAAGGGATATGGAGAGACGTCCTAAGCTGTATAAGGGAGTACTTTATCCTAGACGGTAGAAGCAAATGAGTGCATAAGTTCCATTTTGTCTTCCTCAACCACTTCAGGCATAAGGTCAGTTTGTCTTTTCCTTTCTATCTTCGCTACTCCCTGATTCAAAGTCTTTACGCTCATAGAAAAAAGGATTTGCGCCCTATTCTTCACGAAGGCCTAATCTTGCTTATTGAAGGCTATTGTAAGAATAGGGCTCTGGTTAAGTCTCCCAAATAGGGGAAAAATAAGTTGCCAGGGAATAAAAAGAAAGAAAGTGTAAGCAGAAGTGGAAAAATTAAGACTCCTAGTCCTAAAAAATAGAATGCAGAAGAAGAAAGGGGTCAGGAGAGACTTGAAGAACCCGAGAAGGAAAAATCGGAGGATGAAGATGGAACAGAGAGTTGGGAACCAACTCTAGTAATGATGAAGAAGGATCGGAGGAAATTGAAAAGGACAAAGTCAATACTGAGGAGGATTCTGTTACCAGAACAGAAGAGTTGGAGGAAAACCAGAAAGTGGCGGAGGAAGACACTGTCCAGGAAGATCCGAGTGAGGACCCAACTTCTAAGAAAGAAAAGGAAATATCTATCCAAGAAGATATTCAAAACATGGAGATGGAAATTGAAGAAGGAATCAATGAGCAGGAATAAAAGAGCAAAGATGACCTCTTTGAAGAAGATAGGAATAGTCCGAATAAAAAATCTGAGGATTGGAGAGGAAAGAATCAGAATGAAGAAATTAACACTCCTATGACTTGGGTTAACAGTAAAGCTGAGTCTTCTTCCCAATTAGATTTCTGGCTGTTTAGGGAGATCATTGAACTCAAGAAAAAAGTGGAAACGTTGGAAGAGTCTCTGAAAGCTGCTTGGAACAAAGTAAACAGCATGGAAATTTAGCTAAGTGAGATCCCTGTGAAGCTCAAAGCTTACGAAATCAATCTCTGAGAGTTAATAAAGGATAACAGAAAGAAAATGGATGAAGTAACGTCTAACATTTGTGCAGCAGCTATCAACATAGGTAAACAAGCCAATGAGGAGACCAAAGCACTAGAGGGTCCCAGCAAAAGGACAAGGCAAAGTTCCAGAAAGAAAGATACACAAAAAGGAGCTTTGCTAGAGGGTATCACACAGGAAACTGCTTTGAAAGAAAAAGAAGCCATGAACTTGATCCTGGAACTGGATGAATAATCTGGTCCTTCTTGGTGGTAAAGAAACTAGTACAGTTCTTTGTTTTTTGCTTGTTAGCTTTTGTTTGTTGTTTCTCCAGACTTCTATTTCTGGGTTTTGATCGGATGTATCTCTGATGGTTTCAGGACCATTCATAACTTTATGTTGCTACTTCTCTGTAGTGTTTTTTAGATATTGCCTATGGGCGTTGTTGTTTTTATGTTTTCTTGCTCTTTGTTATAGGGTTTCGGGGCCCCTTCAAAACCTGCTTTTACCTCTAATCTAAAACAACCTCATAGGCATCTAGGAGTGTCCTACCACCCATGGACAAAATCATAACTGAAATATCAAAATTCAAGTCTCTCAAAATGTATAGGAAAGCATTTTTAAGAGATGACCCTATCATGGGAGGGATTCTATTCCATGTTTTCTAAAATCTAAAATTGAAACCAGTCATAAATTCATGTGGTGTTATTTAATGGAAGTGAGCTTCTCAAAAAGGTATATATGGTTTGAATTATATTAAAATTACATATAGAATGGTTCACCTAAATCATCCTAAGAGGATATAGAGTTTAAGGGAAGGCTCATATACCATTGCAATGATTTTCCCTTGAAGGATTTAACAAGTAAACAGATGGTAATATTCTCTTGTGTAACATGGTGGAATGATCACAAGTTGGCAACATCTTTTATATCATTTATGGGTTTAGTTTGATCTTCACCTATGAAATATGGTAGAATTTTGAGGGTTGATGATATAATATCATCATATTGGTCCATATTGAGAGGGATTCCATCATTAAAAAGAATAAGTACCCAGTTCTTTAGGATTGCCATGTTTATTTGTAATAAATTTATACATGAAACTAATACATATTTTTTCTGCAAATGTCTTTTTTATTTTCGATCTGGGTCCCATCGGGCATGCCAGGAACTATTATCACTTAAAAGTGCACCCTTATTGAGAATGTGTGACATTTATCACTCCCATTGATACAACATAAAATATTAAAGGTTTGGGACATTATAATTATATATAATCTCTAGATAAAGGGATGTTTTTATTTGGTACACTCACCTGCTTCTATTTAAACTATCTAATTATGTGTTTTATTGACTAAAAAAAGGGTAGAAGGAGAAATGCTAAAGCTGAAAATAGAATTGAAAAATAAAAATTAGGGTGATGCACCAATGTTAAGGTAAATTATTCATATATTGGAAAAAATTATAACCTAAATAACTTTCACACATTCACTTTATCTTCATATAATAACTCTTGCATAAGTATTTCATGTAGAGGTCAGACACCTACACTAGCTTGGGAGGAATGAATAATGGTTGAATTCACTTCCAGATTAGGTATAAATAAGACTTAGAAACTTTATATGACTTGAAATAATGTTAATTTTTTATATAAAGTTGAGATATTTATACATAAACATATGAAAAATAATCATTCACTAAGTTTTATCAATGAATTAAGAACACACTTCATGACAAACTTCAATATGGAGGAAAAATTTAGCTCTTTATTACTTCAAAGGTGAGGTAGTAAAATTTTTGGAAAATTTTTATTAATAAAAATAAATAATCTCCACATAATCATTAAAAAATTAATTTACATATATAAAATAATAATAAATAATATAAAAATCTCTAAAAATAGGAAAGATTCCACAAGTTAGTCAACTCCACTGTAACTCCAACTTCCACTCAAAATTGAACTCCAAAATTAATTACACCAAATTTAAATGTAAAAAATTGGATTTTAAACCTTATTTATTAGAAATTGTATTCTATTTGAGAGAAGGAGAGTTGACAAGTCAAAGGGTTATTCATACATCTTGAATCCTAAGTTAACTCCTTATATTCTTGCATGCAATATTTGATCTTCTTTAGTTAACTCTTTATGATATTTTAATTAGATCCTATTGGTATTTCATGCATCTTAGATTTATAATTCGGTTACCTTCACTTTCATCTTGATTTGACTGGACTTATCTTGACTTCATACCTGGAGTTCAACTTGAGTTATCTTGCATACATGTTTGACCTCATGTCTCTTCTAAAAATAGCCTAAAGCGGGGTGTAGTAGAAGTGGGATACATGTGGATGTTTGAGAGGGATATGTTACATAAAAACATTGATCTAAATTTTATCAATACCTTAACTCCACTTATCTACCCTTAAATGTTTTGGAACTCCACTTTTATAGGGTTAATTAAAGGCTCTTTAAAGTTGGATTATAGTTGTTAAAATTAGCCCAAAATGGGGTAAAAAAGTTAGAGATATGGGAGAATGTGGATTTTTAATTATTAATTTAATATTATTGATAAATATTCACTTTATTATGACCAAAAAAACTTTCCAAACTAGTTCTTCTTTTATATACCTATCTTATACAACTTTGACAAGCTTCTTGAATGCACTATAGGATATAAAAACTTGATGTATATTCATAATTACAATATATAAGGATAAAATATGATTTTTAAATAATAAATATAGTGTAATATAATTTAAAACAAAATTTCAACTCTAAACTCCATGTATAACTCCAAAAAACACCATTTTATGATCTCATATGCTCTCTTGTTCTCAAAAAACCCTAATTTGGATTAGTTGGTCCAAAATGAGTTATATGATTGAAAAAACAATCCTTTTATTATTTTTTTATATATATAAATTTTTAAAACTTGTAAATGTTTAAAAATCTCCAAAACTTCACCAAAATCCTTAAGAAAAATTCATAAAAAGGTGCTTGCTTGCTTGCTTCCCTAGGGACGACCTAGAGATGTTTTTTAATGAGCTGAGCCTATTTTGAATTAGTTTTCATTTCATGATATTTTATTTATACCTTTAAATTAATTATTATCACTATAAAATAAAATTTTATCATTATAGGGACCTGAAACACCCATTTTTAACTCCATTTATGAGCAAAGAAGTGAAGAAACCTACATTCCATTCATGATCAGACTTATATATTGAATTTTTATCTCTCTTAAGGTATATTAAATAATTTAAACCACTTTTAAACATTAAAGGGCATAAAAAATAACCTTATGTAAAATTTTAATATTTGGGATTAAAAAATATCAAAACCCTGATGCTTGATCCTTTCCCTTTATCCATAATTTTCCCTAAAAATTTTATTTAGGAAGGTGTAAAAATGTCTTATATTCCAAATAATATCTCAAAACACCTTTATTTTTTAATAAATAATTTAAAAATGTAAACATAATACTTAAAATCAATGAAATGAGGGTTTAAGAAGGGTTTTAGAGCACCTATTCTTATTAAAAATTATTCATAAAATTAAGAAAATGCAACCTAAAAATAATTAATGTAACATTTAGTTAATATGGGATGAAAAATCCTAATAATATTTTTTATCCAAATCCTCTTCACCTTCATGTACTGAGCATCTAAAAATTGCCTCCTCTAGCTTACAAATAGCTATTTACAAGAATAAAAGAAATATCTATCAAAATTTAGACTTGTGATATATTTATAAGCATGATTTTGGCATGATTAATGTTTTATGATGTTTTTAATATATTTTTAAACCTTTAATCCATGAAATTATTCTTTAAAATCTTCACATAAGTAACTTTGACCAATGGTGGTAACATTGTCAACATGAAATGTTTCTCTCCTAAAGATAAATGAAAGTTTGTCAACCTTGTTCAAAAATATATTGACATGATAGCATATTCATATGCATACCTTAAATAATTCCACCCTAGATAAATTCAACATATAATTCTTCTAGATCATGATTCAATGTATTTCAAACAAAAACTAAGGCAATACAATCCTAAAATTACAAGAATAATTCTTGCCAAAGTTTGAAATATGCTTAATGTTTGCATTATATTTCATATCTACCATTCAACTTGGGTATCTAAAATAGTACCAATCCATAATAATAATGGCGAGATTATAATCTATATTCATTTCAAAAATATTAATCAATCATCCCTCAAAGACAACTATCCATTGTCGGTCATAGATCAAGTTCTCCAAGCAATAACTAGTGCTGAGATGATTTCAATGCTTGATGGTTTTTTAGGCTATAATCAGATCAAGGTTAATAGGGAATACCAAAATAATATATATATTTCACAACACCTTGGGGTACCTTTACATATAGATATTTGCCATTGGATTAATCATGTAGGAGCCACTTTTCAGAGGGCAATGTATCTTGTTTTCAAGGAATTGAAAAATGAAATAATTGTGGTACATCTTGATGACATAACAATATTTTATAAAAAATGAGAATACCACTATGAGAATTTAGAGAGTTTTTTTTTTTTAAATTATAATTACATGAAATTTCTATTAACCCTAAGAAGTCTATCTTTAGAGTGATTGAAGGTAAGCTCCTAGGTCATATTATTTCAAAATAAAGAATAAATATCGATCTAGAAAGGGTAAAAGTAGTTCAAAGACTTTCCATTATTACAAGTAAACTAAGAGTACATTATTTATTTGGGAAAGTAAACTTTTTAGAATATTCATCCCTAATTTTTCTAAGCTTATCAGACATATTGTAAATATGATGAAATGGAAACCCTCTTTCAAATGTGATAGTGAGTGCAAGGAGGCATTCAAAAATATAAAGGTTACTATTAGCCCAGAATTGATATTAGTTTGTCCTAATTTTAAGAATGAGTTCATTATTTATTAATATGATTTAGATCATACACTGTCAATAATATTGATTTAGAAAAATGAATAAAGTATTGAATCCTTAATTACCTTCATGATTTATAATCTTAAATATTACAAGTTGAAATATTCTCTTGAGGAAAATCATGCCTATGCAATAGTGAAATTAGGTAAATAATTGAAGTATTACATATTAAATTCACATTCTATAGTAATGGTGCCAAGTAAAACTATCAAAACCATTTTAACTCAACATGAACCTAGTTCTAAAAAGGGAAATTAGATAACTAAATTTTAATAGTATGTTCTAGAGATCAAGCCCACAAAGATAATTCAAGGAAAATGACTATGTCAATTCATGGTAGAGAAAATAAACTTTCAGTCAAGTTCTTCAATAGATTATGATGATCAAGATAATAATGAATTTCCTCTAGTATTGTTTGTTGATTATAATAATGAATGGTTTTCTCACATTGCTTTATACCTAACATATGGGGGATGTCCTTCAAATTTTAATGCTAAATAATGAATAAAAATTAAGCTATAGGCCAAAAAATATGTCATATGGTATGGTGCTCTTTTTAATAAAAGTATTGATGGTTTCTTCATAAGGTGTGTTGATAAAGAACAAGAAAAAAATCTATTGCAAGATTTTCATGATCAAGACTATAGAGGGCACTCTTGTACCATGATAATAACATATAAAATACTCAAGGACCATTAATATTAACTAAATATTTTCAAATATTTGTATGAAAGGGTGAGAAAGTGTGAGGCAAGTCAACAATTTGTGGGCAAACCTAGATTAATAGCTCTTCCTCTTCAACCAATGATAGTTGAAGAAACTTTTGAGTAGTGAGTGGGGAATATATTTATTTAGGATAGTAAACCCTCATTCGAGCATAGGTCACACTCATATTTTCACAACAATATATTATTTCACTAAGTGGGTGGAAGCGATTCTTATTAAGTAGGTAACCTTAGAGGTCATTTGTAACTTCATCAAAGAAAATATCTTGGTGTGATATGGAATCCAACATAAGATTGATACAAACAATGATTATAATTTTTATTCTTTAGAGATAATTAAATTATGTTATGGGTATATAATTTCATTGTCTCATTCATAAAATTATCATCCATAATGGAATGGTAAGGCTAAGTCAAGAAACAAGAACCTTTCATAATCATGTACAAAATAGTTGATGAAAATCAAATAAATTGGCATAAAGATATATATGATACTCTCTGAGTAGATCACATAACACATAAATGGGATATTAGGATGTCTCAATTCTAGTTTTTATATGAAATCAATGCTAAAATTCTTATAACTCTTGAGTTATCTACCCTACAATTGTCTAGAGTTATTGAAAATCCAGATTTTAAAATCCCTTTGGACAAAAGAATTTTCTACCTACAATGATTATAAGAAGAAAGGACATAGATGGTTGATATAATTACAAAACATCAGGGTTGTGTTAAGGTTATTTTTGATAAGAAGGTTAAGAAAAGAGAATTCTAAGTAGGAGACCTGGTCCTACTCTAGGATAGTCATAGAGAACCAAAGGGAAGTCATAATAAATTTGATTTACTCTAGATGGGTCAGTTTAAAATCAAGAATTTATATGGATATAACACTTTCTATCTATAATATCATGATGGATCTCATATGTCATTATCCTTAGTGGGAAATATCTCAAACACTATTTCCAATAAAAAGTAGGTATATATGTAAATACTTTATTTGGATTGTGTCATGTTCTTTCCTTCCTTTTTTATTTTTTCCTCTTTATTGGTCCATCTTGTTATGAACATATCTCTTTTATGAGTCCCTATTTTAATTCATCTATTCGAGATACTCAATGACTCTATATCCCAACAAGCTATTATCACATGAATATCCTTGTTCACCTCCAAGATTTTATCCTTTCTAATCATAGTTCATTATAATTGAATAATTATATAATGAGAAACTTGCATAAATTGAAGTTTAATAGTTACTAAGTTCAATCTTTGATCAATTTTTTATCCAAAGTCAATCATAAAAATTTAAGAAAAAATTTTCCTTGCATTTTAGTTTGTTTGAAAATTTGAAACAAATTATGTCCTTACACTATCCTCTGTGGTATGTGATAACACCTATCAGGATAAGTACTTGATGTACTCACATATACTATCCTCTAGGATATGTGATAAGACCTATCATGTTGAGTACTTGATTAACTCATATACACTATCCTCTAGGATATGTGATATCACCTATCAGGTTGAGTACCTGTGATATCATCACATACATTGTTTATTGACATGTGATATAATTTTAATGGATAGAGGACCCATTTTTTTATTGAAAATAAGTCACTTCTCAGTTGATCAAGTTGTCAAATTCAAGACTCTATTACCCACTAGATAAAATGCTTGCCTAAGAAACCAAAGAATCTAAGTATTCTTATCTTTTGTATTTTGAAATCCTAATCAAAGCTAGTTGTTGTCACGATTTTTAAAATTTGTGAAATTAATTAAAAAAATTAATATTTTTGGCCAATTTTTGGTTTGAGCTCAAATTTCCAAAGTTTGAAAAATTAATTTTTTTAATAATCAATTAAACAATCACAGGCAATGAAATTTATTTTCTAAACTATGCAAAAACATTTTCAAACTTCCATATGTAAAGCATCATTAGGTTTTCCCATAATTTTAAAATTTTCATTAAACTTTTCATAATCTATGTAAATGCTTTTCATTTTTTCCCCAGTTATGCAAAAGTGCCTCAACACTTTTTTAAGTCGTGCAATTTGCATTTTTAATTTTACACATGGTGCAATTACAAATTAAAAATAATGAATCCATTGAATTATTTTTTAATTATTTTAATTTTACAATTTTATTTTGAATAGCCTACTTCTCCAAGTAGTGAAAATTTGTTTTGGCACTTCCTGTGCTATGTAAATAAGATATTTCTTTTTTAGTATCATGCAATTTCTTTTCCCACTTCCCCTGACTGTGTAATTTTAACTTTGCTTTCCCTAATCCATTTAAATTGTCATTTCTAATTAAAGACTTCTTCTTCAACTTGGATGAAAATGTCATTACTTCTCCAAATTATGCAAATCCTATTATTTCCACTATTCATGTTAAAATAAACTTCCTCTCTTCTTAAATCTTTTTGAATTTGTATGTAAATCCCCAAATGATATTTGAAAAGATAAGTGAAGTGAGGTTTGAAATAAAGAAGAAAAAATTTCATTTTGTTTTGGATATCAAGAAAATAGTCATGCATCCATTGAAGGAGAGGTGAAGGTGAGAGAAAGACAAATTAAAAAAAAAAAAATAGTAAATTGAATTTGTTTTACTACAGGGAGAAATTAGAGATGCTAAAGAGGGAAAAAAAGAGGTTCTTTTTTTGCCTCCAAGAGAGACTGTATGACCATTTGACATCATAAGGAGAAAATGTAAAACAAAAAAAGAGAAAAGAAGATTTATTTTTTTATATTTACATGCCAATAGGTGGTCGTACAATGATATATAAGATGTATGGAGAAATAAGTTTATAGAAACAAGAACCATATCAACAATTAAAATTTATTTTATTCCTACAAGTGAGATATACTACCTAAATAAAATATGCAAATTATAAAACAAGAAATGAACTAATTTATTTTGTTTTGTTTTTTCATACCAAGACTAGAATGTACGACTAACAAAGAAGGTTAGAAACAATTACTTTTTATTTTACTTGCATCCAAAGGCCATATGCCACATAAAAAAGGAGTTGTTTTAAAAAAATTTAAGATAAATTTGTTTATTTTATTTTCATCTACCAAATGAATAAAGTGTATGGTGTCCATAAAATACCATCACAAGATTAGGAAATAAACAAATATAAGATGAACAAATTTAATTTTTTTGCAATTGATAATTAAGTTGTATGACCATGTAGGGGATGAGGAGGAGAGAGAATTTAATCAAATGTTGAGCAAAAATATTTCATTTATTTTATTTTTCCATCCAAGGTCACAATTATAGATTTAATTATTTGTTTTGGTCTAATTGTAAAGAGGTCATATGATCCATGTGGATTTAGGGGTTTCAAAAATTAAAAAATCATAAAAAACATATTTTATTTATTTTTCTCAAATTTTAAAAAGGCCATATATTTTTATGTAATCTTGGAGAGTTTAAAATTTTACAAAATCAATTGATGATCATTTTTTAGTGTTTTAGCTTGAGTTGGAAAGAGGGCATGGAATTTTAAAATTGAAAAATAGAAATACAAAAAATTATATTTGGCCCATTTGCATTTATCAGGAGAGTTCATCAAATATAATTTTAAGGTGATTGTATAGGGGAAGTTAAAATCGATAAAGGTGGTTAAGTGAGAATTTGAAATTTATACAGTATATCAAAAAAACACTGGAGTGATTTTCATAGGCAAAATTATGAGTTTGATTTTTTGGTGCAATTTAAATAACTTGTTTTACTTTAAGTTATTTCATCTTGTTTATTTTGAAAATAAACCATCATTATGAAAATATATCTCAATTGTCAATTTTCTCATAAAATTATTGTATTCATCTTCTACTCTAAAAAAAACAATTCTGAGCAAAGACAAAACAATCATGAAATACCATTTTAAAGGTGTGACACTTTTCTCACCATTAGAATCCAATTTAGATAACATTAAAAATAATAATCTAGGTCATATTTATTTAGATTAATTTTGGGAAAGAGTGAATGTGGTACTTACAACTGACTTTAATTAGAGCATCCTTGATAGTGGATTGGCATAAGGCATATCATTTTTTTTTTGTAGTCTCCTAAGTTATTTTTGGTCATGACAGAGAACTATAATTTAAAGATGAGGGAAGTGAGATATTTATATGGTGAGTTAGTGGAAAGTTTCCCTCTAGAACACATAGTTAATATGTTGCACTTTTTAGATCAGGAATATTTTATGCATTTAAATTCTAAGTTTTTTTAAAGTTTTTGGGGTGATTATAATGTCTAATATACTAATTAAGTCAATAATGGGTGGTTAACCAAACCAAAATATTCTTGTAGATGACTCTAGAATAATCTTAGGAGATATGGTATCAAGAATGAGATAAATGGCATAAGAACACTATTACATAGAATAGTGGGGAGGCCAATGATAAAAAAATTATAGACATGGATGTACATTTTTATTTGGATCATTGAAAGGAATAGGCAATATCTCAATTGGGGATAACTAATCATTAATGCAATCCATAAACAACTAATGGAATAAAGGTCATATCAAATTTGTATATGACTTCCTATCTTTTCAACATTGTGGCTAGTCAAAGATATTTTGATGGATTGCATATAGTGGGAGACTTAGATAAAATTAAAGTATATGATTTTAATCCCCAAATTGTATTGAAAGAAAGCATCTAACATTTAAAAAATGTGAATGATTGTTTCATTCATTTTATCATTTAATTGTTTGAGAAAGAGCTTTTCAACATGAGGTTATCAATGGTGGATTCCTTGAAAATAACCAAATGGGGGACTTGGTTCATATAATTCTCAAATTTAATCTATTTTAGAATTAGTGGATGCAAAATTTCTCCTTATATGCTTCCACAATATGTTAGTGATAAGTGGGTATTAATGGAATTGGTGAGACACTTTGTTGAAACACATAATTTTTCAATAGGTCAACATAGAACATGGGTCAAATTTTTTATTTCCATTGGTAGGTACACTTGTCCATCATAGATAAAATCCAAAATAGTGTAATAATATATCTCTTTTCAATCTCAATAATCTTAAGAGCATATTGATATTTAATATAAGGGGATTAATTGAACATAACCTTGGGCCTTCATTCCAACATCTCTCACACTTAGGAAGATTACTAGATAGATTGTGATGATGAAAAAATGGTCAAAATTAGGGACTATTCATGGTTTACCATAAAGAAAGTAATTAAATTTGGCATAATGAAAGTACCAAAGTAGTTGGTGGATGATGAGGTCACATTGGATCCCATCTTTTAAGAAGAAGGCATCGTAACAAAAACACTACCCATAGTCCATTAGGATAATAAATAATATACTTCCTAAAAAGTAGAACAAGGGAAATACTTGAAAGGACTCTCAAGTTGTTAAATCATAAAGGAGTGGATGTTGGAAATATTGATTTTCCTACACCTCTTAGGGAGGATAAATTTGGTAGCTTCTACAAACAACAACATGATGAAGTAGAGAAATAAGATCAAAGAGGTCCAAGTGGGGAACCCTTGTTGATATAGGAATCATAAAAACTATAATATATTCAATAAGACTTTGCACCATGAATGGTTCTCAAACTCAAGATAAAGTGGTTAGGTGAACATCTCTCCTCTTCTCCTAATCCTTCAATTCCTCAAGAAATTTCTATTGACAATTTCTCACATTCTCAATAGGTTGTAGAGAATATAACCCAACAATTATTTTATTAAAATGACATGTTTCTTCATGTATCATCTAATTTCCCATTACAATAAATCACTCCCATTTCTTCATCTTCTCCCTCAAATCTTGATTTGCCTATTGTTTCCTCTCTAAGAACTCTAGTTGACACAATTAGAAAATAGGAACAAGTCAAAACATCTTTTCAAGATACCACAATTAAAAAGACACATTTTTCCACCCTATAAATTTTTTCCCCATAAGTATTATCTTTTATACCACCTCCTTATTTGAGCATAACAATGTCAGATTGGTTATACATGGTGGTGAACCAAAAAAGAAAAGTTGTTGAACCTAAGGAGATTGACTTTGGAACTTTGATAATTCCAATTATTTTTTATGAAATATAAAATAAAGCAAGAACCATATCATGAATGGTAATAAATAAAAAAGGAGAGAAATATGTAGAAGATGCAATTCTTACAATTGAAAAAATAAATCAAAAATTAGAGTTGAAGACTATCAAGTATCTAGAGTTCATTTGAGAAAGTATACCAGAGAAGGGATGAAGGGAGATGTACAATTGGAAAATGGTACCATTTTTGAGAAAATGGATAAGTATAAGGAAATGAAGTATAAGGTAAAATAAAAAGTGGAACAATTGAATTCAGTGATACAAATTTTGATTAGACAAATTCAACCATCGATTTATTAATCAACTCTTCATAATGAGATGTTGAATGAATTGAAAGAGATAGGCCAAATGTGTAATGTAGTGAAATATTGGATCGATAAAATCACTGATCAAGGAACCTCAAAAAAATTTGTTGTAGTGATAATGGTCTCTGAAGTCAAAATGTGAACATCTAACATTAAAGGAATGTGGGTATGAGGAGTAAATATAGAATTGGGAAGATTGCATCCTTGATTTGGTTGAATTCTCAAAATTTACCTCTTGACCTTATTGAGAATGGATTCATTAAAAAGGAATAAGTTATTTATTAGATTAAATTCATCTAGGACACAAAATTTATAATTTAATAACTTTAAGAATACCTCAAGAAATTCAATAGTAAAATGTCACTTGGGAGTTATATAATGATGGGTATTTATATAGAGGTTAAAAGGTTGAAATTTCCTTTTGTCAATGACAAGAATCAGGGTGTAATTCTTGTATCAATTGAAATTATGATCAAAGAATTTAATAAGCAAATTTAGGGAGTTTTAAAACTCATATCTACATTTGATCATGAGAAACTTAATCATTTGGACAAATACCAATTCAATGTTGATAATTTTGACTTTAAGGTGAACAAATTCCAAAATAAGTTTTAGGAGATGAGACAATTAAACTGCTCGATAGATATTACATATAGGTATACAAATTGACTAGATGAAGATTTGATAAGGGTGTTTCTCTAGATATTTGATGACTTTATAAAAGAGAAAGAGTTGTCAATGAGGTAATAAAAATATTGAATTTTTTCTCAGTATTCCAATGTTTTATTCTCATATTTATTTTTGTACCTAACTTATATTGTCACATTATATTTCCCCATACAAATGTATGTTGTCACTTTTACAAATTGTTTCTTTTGTAATTTTTCCAATTTATCTTTTCAAGTTGTGCAAATTGATAGTGTACTTTTGAAATTAGTGTAAAAACACCAAATGATTATCCAAGTGGTGTTAAGTGCCCAAAACAAATTTTCACCCTTTCAAGTTATAAAATCTCATTTATGTTTTGTAACTCTATAAAAAGGAAAAATGTGGTTTTACACCATAACCACCTATTTTTGCCTATAAATACAAGTTAGGCCCTCATAATAAGTTTTTTGAATAAATATATTTTGTGTAAAGCTTTTTTAAATGGAGATTAGATATTCTACTCTATGAAGATCAATACAAAGAGGTGTTTCTACACTTTGTGTTAGTAATTCCTTTTGGATCATGTCTGTTTTCTTAATTCAATGTATTTGATCTTCATTTATAAATTGCTATTTCTATCATATTTAAATTATTAAGCTAAGAAATTAGGTTACAAATTTTTATCCATAATTGTCATTTATATTTCAAATATAAGTGAAATATCGCTGGGAATAGAAATGATGTATTTATTGTTTTTGTGAGAAAATACAAAGGGTTACTCATATCTGTTATCAAAGATAAGTAAATTTTATTGTGTATGTTTCATATTCTTAAGAATATGAATATGTATTTTCAACCCATTGAAGGAGATAGATTTACCACTTAGTGTTAATTTTTATTTTTATACTTTAATTAAGTCTCAATATTCAACTTGACATTTTTATGATCTAAAAAAATTCCATTCCTTTCATTCTCTCTACATATTCCTTTTTAAAAATTCCTTTTTGTAATTTTAGGTTAAAAATTAATACCCCATCAGTTAAAACTTTTTATTGTAAATATTTCCTTTTTAGTAGCCTTTTTTTATTTCAATAAAGGTAGATCCACCTTATAATAGGATAGGAACTTAATTCCCTATGTTGTTGACGTGAATATGATAATTTTTCCCCCTGACAAATTTTCATTCTAATAGTTTTTTGGCACCAAATTTGGGGCATGTATATAAAAAATTTGTGCCACCCACATTATCATTTTGGTCTACATGACTCTACCATCATATCAAGGACCACTTCATCATCTTGACATAGAAGCAATCAATCTAATGTGATATTGTGTCAAACATCAAGAAAATTTTATGGGACTCTGATAGTGTTGATGTGCTCTAATTCCAAATTTTCATATACATTTCAAATTAATAAATTAATTGTGACAAGGAAAATTTTATTGGGTTATATTTAAACAAACATGGGCATGGCAAGGCAAAGTCATTTTATTAGTCATAACGAATTAGGATGTAATGTGAATAATCACAAAGGCAAAACTGATGTAATATCTAATGTATATTTTTGTGATGTTTTTATGCCTAGATGTTTTTGTTAAAACTTAAGATGACCAACCATAGGAAAAAAGGTGATTGACAGAATGTTTTATATGACTATCTAAAAGTTCTAGACAATTATCTAGATCTTTTAGATGACCATATGGATAACACTTCAAATGATTGTCTCATCAGTTTAGGCAATTGTTTGAAATTACAAACGATCATCTAGATACCTCCTTAGATGAGTGTATGGAATATTTAGATGATCATCTAGACATCACTTTAAATGATCATCTTGGGTTTCTAGATAGATGATCATATCTAGATGATCATATAGATACCATCTTAGCTAATCATATGGCATCATTACATGATCACTAGTTTCCCCTAAATGGTCATCTAGTTATTTGAGATTATCATCTAGTTTTTCCAAATGGTCATCTAGATACCCCCTAGGTGATTGTCTAACATCTTTAGACAATCATCTAAATGTCAACTCAGATGGTTGTCTACCATATTTGGGTGATCATCTGGTCATTCTAGATGATTTCATATTTATTTGAGATGATCATCTGGGTGTGATTTCAGATGTTCACCTATTCACTTAAAAAAATTATATGGTTTCCCTGGACAATCATCTGATTTCTCTAAATGTTCATCTAGCACTACTTGGTGATCATCTCAATATTCAAGGTGATTATCTAGGCATTTTATTGAATGCTCATAATTAATGCTTCTTCCCACAAACATTAATTTACACCACTTATGTTGTGGCTAAGTTTTCCTATAGATAATATACTCAACCCTCATTATTCATTTTTTACAATTTTTATGCTCCAGTCACTGACTCTCTGAGACTCTACAATAAACACCCCTTGTACTCTCCACTTCTAGATTACACCAAACCTCCTAAGCATGCCCCTAAAATATTATCTACTATCTAATGTGCACCCTCATATTGAATCTTCTCCAATAGGAAGACACATACTCAAAATGGATCAATAAATGTTTTTTTAGGGGATTGTTCACATGCTACATTATGATGCAGATAGTCTCTTCACTAGTCTTTTTTGTCATATTTCAACACCATGTAATTTAGATTTTATATCACTATTGAAAACCATTCTATTTATTTTGTAATTTCACCCAAGGACATCCAAATATTGATAGGTATTTATCACAGTAATGTTAACCCTATCAATATGAAGATCCAATTAATGGATGTGGAAAAACATTCCTAGAATCTTACTATGCCTTGTCGCTGAATGGTAAGTTCAGTTGCTTTCAAGTTTAAAATTTTATTAATGATTTTTAAGATTATTTAGTAATAATAATAATAATAATAATAATAATAATAATAATAATAATAATAATAATAATAATAATAATAATAATAATAATAATATATTTTTCTATTTACATCTACCCACATTAAAAACAAAAGGGGCTAAAAATTGAATGTGTTGCAAAATTTTTTTTCTCTCCATGTTGATATTTTAAAATCAAGATGAATTCTATAGGGAAGACCATCATACATAATTTTTTGGGTTATTGTGTATATCCTATGTACACTCAGTGGAAAATAATTTGATTGGTGTACCAATGCTTCCAATAAAATTAAGGATGATTTTATTATGGCTTGTAAAAATGAAAATGCTTTATTTTCTTGTACTAATTAAATTCTTACACTATACAATGAGGCATTTTACCAGTACAGGGAACAAATATTCATACTACTTTTCATCAACAAATGGGTGTCCAAATAGTCTCCCTTGTTAACCAAGAGGTAATTTTTCAATACACTATTATACTATAGTTATTTAAAATTATTATATGACATATTGAATTCAAAAAATATTTTATTTATTTTATATAAAAAATCATTTCAATTAATTACTCGAAGGAAATTATTAATAAAGGGTCATCAACTAGCTGAGGCCTCTGCTAAAATAAATGAGAAAGAATCATCACTTTTTCACCACTGATAATAAAATTCATGAATTCTATTTTTCCTCTTCAAAAATCCCATGATCAAGCTCAGTCTCATGTTGATGGTATGACTTTTCACAATTTAATTTAGTATTTGTTATTTCATTAGCAAAAATTTATAATTTTACAATCATATTATTTTAATCTTTTATAATGACTATTAGGATTTTCAAATATACCCAAAAATTCATATCCTTCACTTCCACCAAGTTATCAGTTATAATGACCTACAAGCTCTATTAAATAACAAGGTATATATTAATTTTACTTGGTATATAATGAATTATTTTTTATGCATGTCATGATGTGTTACATAGTTACAATGTTAACTAATTTCTAGTGTCAACTCCCACTCAGAGTAATTTTTCAGCACCACCACCACCATCGGTCCACTCAAAATACACCACCTAGGTGAGGGAAACATATGATGTATCGTACACTAAGTAGAAGAAGTTAAAAATTTGTACATTTCACATAATCATAGTTTCCTACATTTTCTTTGTGTGGTATCAAGGTTATAACGAGAACTACATGTCTCTAGGATATAGAACTTGATGATGAGTTCCTAAGAATTGATAGTGGCATGAACATGCAAATTTTTAATCCAAGGTCAATGATATAGGGTAGTCAATTGAACATTGCCAATAATTTTACTCAAAGGTTAACTATGCCCTATTTGAATATGGGAGTTTCCTTTGAAGAAATTTATGTTGTTCCCAAATCTAATGATCATATTAATTTTTTTCCTCCCAATACTTTATTGGCTAAGGATACAAAATCATTAATTAATTATGTTTCTTTAGAGCAACTTGAGAATTTGAAATAATGGGAGTATCAGGACAAAGTTTTGATCTAGTAAATCAATGCCTATTTACATAATCACTCCCAACATGGTCAATTATTTTCCTTAGTTGAATATGAGCCATCCAAAATTGATGTTTTGATAAACTAGGTAGCTTCCAGAACTATTACTATGAGTAATAATTTTAATGATAGTATTTTGGATATAATGTTAAACATGTTGGAAAACTTAAATGCAAAAGACCAAGCCTATTTTAATAAATTGAAGAGAAATGAAGGCCGTGTATCAAATACTAAGGCAAAAAAAGAAAAGGTTATGGTAAGTGTTGATTTTTATTTTGAATTTTAAATTTATTTTTTTAATTTTTAAATAATTTGTATTCTTTTCCATTTGTAGTCAAAGTATACAAATTTGAAGAATGAATCTATTGTCCTCGAGATGCATCTTGCATATGCACGTAAAATTTTAGCTCCAACTATTAGACTCAAGGAAATGTTTGTAACAATAAACAAGAAAAATAATAATTTAAATACAATCATTAAGGAACATAACATGGACCTAGAATTTTTATTCAAAAAGAAAGATGTTGTGTATTGTAGCTTGCTTTCAGTTGGAGATGAAACTCAAGATGAGCATACGACCCTTGACAATATCAATACAATAGCTAAGGATCTTATTGAGTCAAGGATCTTCAAAGAAATAAAAATCTGAGTAGAAGTAAGTATGAGTCAAAGGATGAATTAGAATCCAAAATAATGAGACAACCATTGTTGGAAAAATTATTTATTATTTTTTAATATGGGACAAGTTTTTTAAATATGAAGCGATAAGTTTTAAATATTTTATTTTTTAAATATCTATAAGATATATTTTCAATTATGTATTTTAAGCTTAGATAATAATTATTTCTTCCATTAACTATTATGAGTGCTAGTTTAAATGGCTGGGATGTATATGTGTATGGCTACTTTGTCTAGTTTAAGGTATATAGTGTGATCATCTTGTAAATCTAGATGTTCACTTTATTTTTAAGGTTACAAAAACATTTAATAATATGAGTATGCATAGATTATTTATTTTAAATATAGAGCAGTATTAGTAAGTTTTAGCTATTGTATTTTTGTTATATCTATAATATATATTTGTAATTGTGTATTTTTGGCTTGGATAATAATTATTACTTCCATTTACTATTGTGAGTGTTATTTGAAATGGATGGGATGTATATGTGTATGCTTAATTTTTATAGTTTAAGGTATATAGTGTGATGATTTTGGAAATTTAGATGTTCACCTTGTTTTGAAGGTTAAAACAACATTTAAGAATATGAGAATGCATAGAATCTTATTTTCACACATTTTGGTGGGAAAAACCTATACTATATGTGTGTGGTTAATATGATGAGTAGTGTGTGTAAAATTTATATATATGTTACTCTTTTATAATTTGAAATTTATAAAATTACTTGATACATATTTAATTACTGTAGTTATCCATTTCAAAATTTATTTCAAGCTATAGGAATTGAACAAGTGAATTAAATATTATCATGAAACCTCCACTATTGCACATAATTTTAGAATAAAAAATTATATCTTATATATTTCATAATATACAATAGATTTAACAAAAAAATAATAACCTTCAAAAAACACAATATAATTACTATTGTATTTACAATATGTCACTGATTACATCAATTAATAAAAAAAATGGCTTGCCAATTTAATTCTCATAGTTCATACTAATTAACTAATGAATTCCAAAAAATAGTAATTATGAAATATTTAACAAAAGATAATTCACTAAATTAGTTGAATTTATAGAATTTAAATATATTTATAAATATGTTAATTGAAACAATGATTTTGATTTCACAAAGTATTTGTCATAGCTACCATCCATATGCCCTGCCCCCATCTCAGTTGTATTTTTAGTATCCTTTTTTTGTTGTATTAGTGAGTCCCATTATTTAAATGATATAACTCCAAATTGAAAATAATCTTTCATATGGGAATTCATTTAATGAATAATGTGACATATACAATCTCAAACATGCCCTAAATTTTTATCCAATCTATTTTTAAATTTTGATTTAGTGAAAGATAATACACTAAAAACTCTTTCATCTTATACAAACCCCAAAATCATTATTTATAATAGATCATATAATCTAAAATAATAATTGATATTTTCTTGTTAAACAGTGCTATGATATAGTTTTTTTTCATAGCCTTGTAACTGCACCACTCTCTGTTGGTTCACTCAAAGAAAGATATTGATCCATAATTGTATATGCAAAATACAATGACTATTTTTTGAGCATGTCCTTTTAAAAAATACCCCAAAATTTAACTCCACTAATTTTCATAGACATACTAAAATGAATGATCACAATACCCATATATTTGTGACTCCCTTTAATTGTTTGCTTATTAGTTCTTCACTTTATAAAATGTTCCAAAATGCAAGATTCATCACTACCATGGATTCAAGAAATTCATCCATTTTAAATGGTATTGAATATTAGTTTCTAAATATTGAGAAATATTTATAAATTTTATACTTGTATAATATATAACATTATTGAATAAAATATATGTTACAGATAGTTATTCAAGTTCTCCCACAACTAATTTAGGGGGTTTTCAGAAATAGTGGAGTGGAATCTCCTTTCCATCAACAAATAAATAGAGATGATCATGAATATTGAATCTCAAATAGCTATTAGGGTGTTTAATATTTTTTAAAATTTACTAATTGGTGAATATTGATCCCTTAAAACTTTGTTACAAGATGTATAACATATATAGAGACTAACAAACCCTTTTCTTCAACTATATGAAGTTGACAATATAAATGGATCTCTCTTGCACGTGTTTTATCAAATAATTCATATCTTACAACATTGGTAGAATACCACATAATTTTAACATATTTTTTAAGTATATTAAAAGATACAATGATTTTTTGGCTTTGTTTAC
>JARHVA010008551.1:0-105000 GCA_037957365.1 Torreya grandis | reverse complement strand
TTTGTGTTGATTTTATAAATCTCAATCAAGAATCCCTCAAAGACAATTATTCATTGTTGGTGATGGATCAAGTTCTCCAAGAAGTAATTGATGTTGAGATGATTTCAATGCTTGATGGTTTTTCAAGGTATAATCAGATTAAGGTTAATAGGGAAGACCAATATAAAAAAAATTTCACTACACCTTGGGGTACATTTGCATATAGGTGGATGCCATTTGGATTAATAAATGCAAGAGTCACTATTTAGAGGGTCAAGAAATTGAAGAACAAAATAATTTTGGTATATATTGATAGCCTGATAGTTTTTAAAAAAAATGAGAATATCACTATTACTATTTAGCGAGATTTTTTTTAAAATGCCAATTACTTGGAATTTATCTTAACCCTAAAAAAATTATCTTTGGAGGTGTTGACTATTTTGACCACAAGTCAAAATAGGTGAACCCCTTATAGTTAAAATATTTTATAAGGTTATATTAGGATGTTATATGGCATGTCATGGTCCCATTCAATATTATTTAATGAGTTATTAACCTTGGTCTTCATCAATGTTAGTCCTAAGCCATTTCATGTGATTTAGGGGTTATATTTGAGCCATTAATAAAGGTTGTATAGTTTTATTAGGTATAATTTTTTTCTTAAATCTATTTCCATGTCTAATATGTCATAAAATTGTTAGTATTGTTAGTTCTAACTGAAAATGTGTAGGTTCCCAATTGAAATTAAAAAATAGTTGAAAATAAGGATGTTTTGGTAGTTATATGACCTATAGAAGAGTGTGACACATGTGGAAAGCTCATGTAATGGATATTAAACTTACTTTAACTCATTTAAATGTTTTATATACTTTAAAATACTAAAAAATGGCTAAAAACCATTATACTCCTCTATCATTCCTCTAGACATATAAAATTCGTCAACATGTCTTCTCTTGGTATGGCTAGTAGGAGAGGTTTCCAGTCAAATACCTCTAATGGAAAATAAAAAACTTGGTATAATTCACATTCATGGTATTATTTCAAGGATTTTTTGCCTATGCTTTATGAACCATCCTTTACAAGTTGATTGTCTCATTTTGCATGCTAATCCTTATACCTTACAAGTTTTCTTCTTATTTGAGTTAGTCCATACAATCCAACTAATGAAATTGATTCTAGAGGATTTTAATTCCATTATTTAATGGTTTCATTCCTTTTTTTCATGTTTAGAGGTGATTTGATGAGGCAAACATCTCAAGTTTTAGGCTGAGTGCATTAAGGGAGTTACAAGTAAGCTTCATCAAATATAGATAATTTCCTTCCCTGTAGTGGTGATTCAGAGGTCAATTAAAAAAAGGTCTTGAATTAGATAAAAACTTTCACCATTTCATAGGGACCATTGAGACCTTTTCTAATGGTATGCATAATGTATAAAATAAAGCTTGTATGCTCCTTATGTAATTGATCAAAGGTCTAGTCAAACAAGTCAAAATTAGTCAAAGCTGGTCAAAATACATAAATTGAATATTATGGAATGATTTGAGAATATTTCCAATGCATATATATCATCATGATATTTTTGGCATAATTTATGGTTTGTGAAATAGAGCCTATATGTGCAAGTTATGGTCGCTCAAAGTTGTGGTCAAACTTGGTCAATAAGATGACATGGCAAAAATGTGGACCAATAAGAATGTGACATATGGTAGTCAGTTTATGTAGGAAAATAGTTGATTTCAATCATTCTTCTTTGACAGGTGTATATAGTCATCTTTTATAGGCATAATGTAATAGGGTAAAAAAATTGGGTTTGGATAAAACACCCAGTTGGATATCAACAAGTGACAAGTGATGAGTGGAGATTGGACCATGTGGTGGGTCCTCAAACCACCACATGGATTTACACCAATAAATTATTTACAATGGTCTAATTTTATATTATTTCTTGAATGTTCCAAATAAACCATTTGACTTACCATTTCCACATGACCCATCTATGTCACCATGTTCCATATCATACATGCCACATTCATGCCATATTTCCTCCACAAACCTACCACATGCTATGTCTAAACACCCAAATCCCTCCATAATTCCCATGAAATACTTGGTTATGCCAAAAATTTGGCATTAAAAACCACAAATCTCATGGTTTTTAAACCCTACGTGCCCATCCCCACTACTAAATGTGGGACTAAAGATAAGCTTTGCCCATCAAATGCATTGGGAGAAGTTTTAAACCCATATCCTCCCATGAAAAAGAGATAAGGCCCAACCACTTAGGCTATGTGGTGGAATGACTATATAAAGTCAGGAAATTATATTTGCAATCAATCAAAAATGAGCTAAACAACCATTGGTAAAGGCTAAGAGCTAGAAAGCTTAGATGAGTTGTAGAGAGTGCCAGAGGCATAATTGGGGAAATTCCAAAAATGGATTTATATTATTTTTTCCAAGGAAAAACTTTGTAATTGATCACTTTTCATTTTGGAGATGTTTGTAAGTATTTTTCAAGCATTTTCCCTAATACATCGGTTGATATAAGACCTAGAGACATAGGCCTTCATGTCAAACTCCATTATCAAATTATGTGTTATGTTATGAGAATTTCTTGAATTATTCCTATTAAATTGATGTTTTTAAATCAAAATTTTAAATTATTCCATAAATTGATACTTTAAAGCAAAATTAAAATATGCAAGCATATTATGGCTTAAGTTTATGGATTAGGTTGGTATAAGAGCAGTTAGTGTGCTGGGATAACTTCTATTCAGGCATTATTCTGGTGAATCAATTTTGATATCAGAACTAAATTTATGGGTGAATTTAAGATTTTTTTTATTTTGATAATAATCAATTATTGTATAACAATGGATCTAATGTAGCTCAGATTCAATTATTATTAAATTCCATTATCACTGTGATAATGCAATACCTACAATCTTAAGATCAAAGTCAACAAGTGGCATAACAATGATAGGAGTAGCAGATCAAGAGGCTCCAATAGAGCATTGATGAAATGTGAGTAGAATTACAATAGGAACATCCACAAAATAAGAGTATGCATGGAGATTCAAAAACTTATGAACATTATGCCCAGCAAGGTCATACTACCAAGCAATGATGGATACTACATCTCAGTCAAGCTTCATTATGGTTCAAGAACTAGAATGAGTAGAGATACAAAGCAAAGGGGAAGGAACGTATCAGAAAAGATATAAAGCCTAGTTCTCCTAAGCATAAATTAGTAGATGAAGGATTCATCCAAGAGATGTTGCAAATTCAGGTACCAAATATTATGCTGCATTCAAAAAAAGAAAGCAATGAAATCAACTCTTCAGATTATATTAATAATGTTAGGGATACTAAATATACTAACCCTAAAAATTCATCAAGTTCATGTGTTAATATATTTGAAAAGCATGTGAAGGGAATAGGTTCTAAGTTGTTAGCTAAAATGGGATTCAAAGAAAAAGGCCTTGGCATTAATGGTCAAGGAATTATCTAGCCTATCCAAGTGGAAAAGAGACCACTCCATACAGGATTAGGATATGGAGGCAAAGGACAAATATCCCAAGAAGTTGAGCTAAAGAGTTACTCAAGCAGCAAGTCAAAACACCCTGAAGAGTTGAAGGAAGCATTATCAGAAGATGAAGTAGTTAAATTTGATGAGACATCTTCAAATGACTTATCAAGGTTTGAAAATAAGAAATACTTGAATGTATTTTTTGATTATGCACAAGAGATTCTTAAAAGGAAGTTTAAGAAAATTGAAAAAAAAAAATAATTAAAGAAGACATGAAGTTTGGTTTTTACTTCAATGCTAAGGGCAAATTTTGAAAGAAGATAAGCAAACTTATCCACAACCCTAGGCAAAGGTTGTAACTACATCTTCAATCAAGTAGAAGATAGAATCTTGTTAGTCAAAAATTGAGGTAACATCAAAAAAGGAGACAGTAATCAATGAGAAGCTGACAATACATAGATTAACCTTGGAAAGGTAAACAACACTTATTTAAAATAATAATAGCTAATCATTCTAAGATAGATGTTATTTTTGATAAAAATTATCAAAGGAATTTGATCTCAGAAGATGTTATATAAATGCTAGGTTTGGAAACTAAGCCATATTTCCAACCTTATTCTATAGATAAAATGGATGATGGTAATGGTGTACATGTAAGTAAAACATGTAAACTAGGGTTTGCAATTACCACCAAATTTCTAGATGAAGTTGAATTAGATGTGTTTTCACTTTAATTTAGTGGTATTATCCTAGGTAAACCATATTTATCTTTGAGAAAGACAACTTACTCCAAGAAGGAAAATTAGTATAGTATTTTAAAAGATGGGGTATAATATCTCATGTGAGTACATCGATAGTAATCATTATAAGTAAACGGTGCCTTCAATACTCATCTATGTTTTAGATAGGAACAATATAGGACAATATAAAGATGTTATCATGAGAAGCATTGAGAATAGCTCAAAAGATAGGTTGTATATTTTAATCTATATAGAGTGTGTAAACATGCATACAAATTTGCCTTATGTTTGTAAGACCTAAAAATAGGCATTGGTTATCAATGCATAAGACCTAAGTATGGGAAATGTTTGTAATCATTATAGTTATAGTATTTGTCAAAGACCCAAGAAGGGCAATGTTTGTAAACTATGTTGCTAGGTAAGACCCAAAGAGGGTAATTATAAAATGGTGATTTTTATAACACCAAATGACATTTCATAGAATTAGATATGAAGACCTAAAACCATTAGACATTTAAGAGATCATCTAAGCTAGAGCCAAGAGCCAGAGCCATAAAAATATCCTCATATTGAGTACCATGTCTAGTGCTAGCTTTTTAAGGATAAAAATCCTTCTTAGTGGGGAGGATTGATCTAAAGGTCAATTTAGAAAAATCTCTAAAGTAGATTAAAACTTAGACCATTTCATAGGGACTATTGAGACCTTTCCAATGGTATGTTGAACATGGAAAATAGAGCTTGTATGCTCTTTGTGCATTCACTCAAAGATCCAATCAAACTAGTCAAACTATAGAAATTAACCATTAGGATTGATTTGAGAATAGTTCAAATGCATATATCTCATCATGAGATTTTTGGCATAATTTATGGTTCATGAAATGGAGTCCATATGTGCATGTTATGGTCAGTCAAATTTGTGGGCAAACTTAGTCAACAAGATGACATGGAAAAAATGTAGACCAATAAGAACGTGACACATGGTAGTTAATTCATGTAGGAAAATAGTGGATTTCAATCATTTGTCTTTGATAGGTGAATATATTCATCTTTGACAAGCATAACATAATAGGGTAAAATAAATTGGGTTTGGATAGAACACCTAGTTCAATGTCAACAAGTGATGAGTGGTCGATAATAAGAAAGTGGATGATAAGTAACAAGTGGAGATTGGACCATGTGGTGGATCCTAAAGACACCATATGGCTTGACACCATTAGTTATTTACCATGGTCTAATTTTATATTATTTCTCAAATTTTCCAAACAAACCATTTAACTTACCATTTCCACATGACCCATCCATGTCACCACATTCCATACCATATATGCCACGTATATGCCACATTCATGCCACATTTCCTATTCAAACCTACCACATGTTATGTCCAAACATCCACATGCCTCCATAATTCCCATGATATACTTGGTTATGCCAAGCATTTGGCATTAGAAACCATAAAGTTCATGGTTTTTAAACCCTACATGCCCATCCCCATTACTAAATGTGAGACTAAAGATAAACTTTGCCCACCAAATGCATTGGGAGAAGTTTCAAACCCCTATCCTCCCATGAAAAATAGATAAGGCCCAATTTATTGGGCTATGGGTTGGAACAAATATATAAATTTAGGAAAATATATTTGTAATCAATCAAAAATGAGTTAAGCAGCCATTGGTAAAGGCTAATAGCTATAAATATTGGATGAGTTCTAGAGAGTGCCAAAGGTAGAATTGGAGAAAAGTCTAAAAGGGACTTATATTGTTTTTTCCCAAGGAACAACTTTTCAGTTGATCACTTTTCATTTTGGAGATGTTTTAAAGTATTTTTCAAGCATTTTTCTTAATACATTGGTTGATAGAGAACCCAGAGATGTAGGCCTTCGTGCCAAACTCTGTTATCAAATTGTGTGTTGTGTTTTTAGAATTTATTGAATTATTCTTGTTAAATTAATGTTTTGTTAATCAAAATTTTAAATTATTATGTAAACTGATATTGTAAAGCAAAATTAAAATACATAAGTGTATTATAGCTTAAGTTTACGGATCAAGTGGTTTCAAATGAATATGATATGTTATATTTCATTTTTGGATATGACACATCAATAAATTTTCCTTGAAAATATCAATATCAAAGTTTCACATGGAGATCACAATCAAGAAACTTGTTAATACATTCAACTCTACTTACATTCACTTATAGTTATGGTGAATGAGGTCTGTGAGGTATTAAGCATGTTCATGAAGATGCAATTAAAATTATGAAGAGGTGATGAACATAATATTGAAGCATGGGAAACTAAACTAAGTTCTCAAATGGTATATGGTAGACTATGTTAACTAGTTCAACTCAATACACATTCTTACATCATTGATGTGCACCTACAAGTGCCATATAAGAGGCTAAGCACATTAATATGAATCATTTAAACTATTTAAGTATTTCAAGGATGAAAAGGTCAATTTTAAGAACTTGGGTAGGTATAAACTAGTTGTAAGAACCATATATTTTGCCTATTATCCATATCTCATCCACATTTCCTTGTGTATTGCATGTTACCCTACAAGTGGCTATCACATAGGCTTAACAATGTTGCATAGGAAGTTTGAACATGTTTTAAGACCTTCATATAATATTTAAAACATTAAAGAGACCATGGAAATCAATGGTGAATATATAGAGTAGCAAGTAGACTTGAGGGTCATGTTCAAGTTAGAGAAACTGAGTTAGAGAAACTGAGTTCAAGGATCCATTACTTAAACACTCCAAAACATAGCCTTGTCCACTTTTGGTGTTACCATATAATTAGGTGACATGGGTCTAGGTGAATTTTAATGAACTCATCATGAAGCCCTATTATAGGGGAGATACCTTGACCAAATAAAGTGGATGTTTGGTTCCAATAGCTAATGTTGGGAGGATTCAAAATCATGCATTATTACATTCTAAAAGGTCAATGTTCTCTATAGTATTTTGAAATTCAAATGGTCTTATAATCCAAGGTGTTATAACAAGAACATACATCCATGGAAAGTTATTATATTGGGATGATAAGGAAACTATTTATTCAAGGGATTTGAAGAGGAGTGAAATTACAAGGTTTTGACTTGCATCACCACCTATAGGTGTACCTTTACCATCAACAAAAGTCATATATAGCCTGACTATAGGTACTCACAAACTCATGAGATGAACCTTGGTGATTAGGCCTAAAAATATGAAACACCTATAAATGGAGTTTGTTCCAAGGATCCAAATATATCTTATGAGGTGTAACACAAAATCCAAATGTTGAAATTCAATATTCTAGGCCCTTTTTTCTTTCAAAATGTATATCTACAGTTGGACTGTAGCATGATAGTGAGCTATAACATGGTGGTTTAAGAAGATGGCCTAGTATGGATATGGTGTGAATATAAATAAGTGACATTAGGATGGTATTAATGAATTTAAGAACATGGTGGAGCAATAACATAGGGTCCAATAGTATGGTATATACCTACAAGCATGTTTTTCTAAGAAAGAACATAGCCACAATTAACTAAAGGCTAACCTACTCAAGTGGAGGTGGGTAAATATTGAAGATTTTGGAAAATTTTGGGTGATAGAAATGTTTTAAAGGAACCTAAAAATAGTGATATACCATCTCATGAGAATGAAACAAATCATGGAGGGTTCTCAACATGTAATATGTAGTCCATACTTACTATCCTTTCACACAGTCAGTGCCTCAGGAGTCTATCTTGTGTTTTAAGGTGTTTGGAGGTGATAAGATTTTTAAAAAACCATAATTTTTTTTTCATAGGGTCTCCATGACCTTATAAATATTCTCATATGTTCACATTTTCTAATGAAATATGGGAAATTCCCTCTATTTTGTCTCAGATAGAGGGTACTTCCAAATTCACATATATTGTAGGTTTGTCATAAAAATGGTAAGGGAGGATGAAAATGATACTTATAAACTTTAATAATGATGTATTTATATATTTTATACATGGAAAAACATATAAAATCCATCACATTCATGACCAACCATTAGGAGTTGGTGGTGGGGGGCTAAACATAGTTAAGTCCTTTCGACTTAGACAAGGCCTAAATCCCTCAAGGGGGTCTTATATAATTTATAAAACAAATTAAGAATTTAAATTCATTATAAAATGTTCATATGGAGTTATAAGATATGTTAAATCCTTTGAAATGTAGATAAGGTCATAGAGGAGACATTTCTTGGCTTAAAAACATGATAGGGTATGTAGAATGCAAATAGGAGCTCAAGAAGGCAAATTTGGAAGCTCATAATAGTATGTATATTTAACATGGGATATAAAGTAGTTATACATGATTGAATATGGTCATAAAATTTAATTTTGTGGATTTTTTTTGGGGTTTGGATGTCACAACTTTATGAACAATCCTTAGAGGTCAAAACTACCTAAAACCCTCTAAAACTCTTGTTAAGGACTTGATGGGAAATATGAATATGGAAAGGCATAAAAATGAGATATTTTGATTATGAAATCAATTTTAACTTTCATAATACTCCCCAAGGCTATTTTCCATTAATTTGGCTTCTACCCTACTTCCATAGATAGGGTAAAATTAGATTTTCTTGACAATTTTTGGTGTTGTGTAGGTACAAAAAGGTTTCAAAAGATGAGGATAAATTTGGGAGATATAATTATACCTAACCTAACTCATAATATAAATTTATTAATTTATAAAATATCACAAGTATCTATGTAATTACCTTCACTTTAGCTAGCCCAAGCTGGTATAGTGAATGAAGAGTGATCACAAAGTGAAAAGGTGATAACTCCAATAGGGAGGCCTTTTAAGGTCTGATTGATGAATTTAAGGGAATGAGGACCCTTTAAAAGTGTCACATAATCCATTTTATGTACTTTTTTAGAAACTAAAGCACACCATGGTGCCAAGTGTGAAGGATGAGTGAAAGAAGGGTGATTGTGACTACAGACAGTGAGAAAACTTGGACAAAATAATATTGATGATTAGGGACAAATCTAATGCATGTTGAAGCCTATTTATAACCCATACCTCATATTTAAATGATGTCATCTATCCTTAGTCTACTTTGGATCATTCAAGTAAGGTCAAATGATGAAGATAATTTCTATGCAAGCAATTGAAGAGTCCTATGCCAGATCTGAAGGAGTTTCATGTTTGGAGAGAAATTTGTAAATAAAGACCTTGCATGGTCTATTTAATACTCCATTATGCTATAAAAATAACTCTTATTATCTTGAAAAGTGTTTTTTTGACTCTTTTAATTCATTCTTCTCTCTCCTTCCTCACATTTTATAAGTACTAGCTATTTTGGCTCTTGTGGAATAATTCCACACCATGTATGGTGAATCCCTTCTAGTTTGATATTATAATTGAATTTTAATAATAAAATAAATATTTTTTTTATTTCACAAACATCTTTTCTAAGTGTTCAAAGTGATGAATGGTGATGCCTATTGATTATATCCTTGCTTCTCCTTATCCTTTCATATCTAATACAAGGAGTTCTCATTCTAACGGGTCATATAGAGTGTAGCTAGTTTGTTTGGATCAATTCAAGTGTGAAAGTTTCGTTAGATTAAACAATTTGATCTCTGATCTTGATTTTTCTCATGCATATCACCTCTATATTGAAATACTTATGTTAGAACATCTTAGGACTTTGAAGCTAGTTTGTAGGTCTTATTTCTTAGTGAAAGAAGTATGATAGCATAGTGGATATATTCATGGTGTACCACCCCCTTATATTAGATTTATTTCATGCATACATATATCCTTTTTCCCACAATCAATTAGTTAGTATAGGTGATAAGCACTTCAAGGAAAATTTAGGTAACTAGCCCTTAAACCTAGAGGTCTACCTCTACTAAAGGCAATCCATAGGCCTAGAGGTATTAAAATATTGCCTAAATCCTAGAGTAGGCTTGAAAAAAATCATCTAGGGTGAAATATTTGGTGACAATAAGAGGTATTTAAGGTAGGATCCTAGGTCATATTGTTTCAAGATAAATAATAAAGATTGATCCATAAAGGGTAGAGGCAATTCAAAGACTTTCCTTGCCTAAAATTAAACCAGGAGTACATTCTTTCTTTGGGAAAATGAAAATTTTAATAATATTCATCCTTAATTTTTTTGAGATTACTAAACATATTGTAGATATGATTAAATGGAAACCCTTTTTAAAATCAAATGGTGAGGGAAAGGATGCATTTGAAAAATAAAGGTTGTTATTGCTCAAGCACCGACATTGGTTTGTCCTAATTTTAAGGAGTTCATTATTTATTACTATGATTT
Organism: Torreya grandis; assembly: GCA_037957365.1. Lineage (NCBI taxonomy): Eukaryota > Viridiplantae > Streptophyta > Pinopsida > Cupressales > Taxaceae > Torreya > Torreya grandis. Next base: position 94,436 of record JARHVA010008551.1, on the reverse strand, counting down.
ACATCATACACTCTTAATAATATTTATTTATAAAAATTAAGAAAGTATTGAATTCCCAATTTTCTTCATGAGTTGTAATCTCAAATATTATGAGTTGAAATATTCTCCCAAGGAAAAACATTCCCATATAATAGTGAAATAAATCAAATAATTCAAGTATTACATATTACATTCACATTATGTAGTAATGCTGCCAAGATCAAATCCATTTTGACTCAATATAAAACTAGTTATAAAAGGGGAAATTGGATAATTAAAGTTAAAAAGTATGATTTGGAGATCAAGCCCATGAAGATAGTGTTAACTCACCAAACTACACCCTTAGGAGAAAATTGTTCAAACCTCTCCAAGTTTGGGGTAACATGGGATTAATCCAAGGTTTTGGGTAACTTGTAGATGGAATAAACCTCTAGTTTATGGGGATAACTCATATGGTGCATCCATTATGGCCTAGTTCCTAAAATCTATTCACTTGATGATGAAAAGAGATAGAGAAATGCATGAGATTAGAACCTATTCTATTGGAGGTGATGCACCAATATGATTTATCCACTCTAACTAACCTCTTAACAACATAAATGAATAATAAAAGTAACTAAACCACTATCACCTTTGGCTTCTAATCATTCATGTTTCATATAGAGGCTATGCTAGATGATCAAAACATGAGGGTATGAGTAGAAGGTCTTATACAAGATACTTACTAATCAAACTCCACTCTAAGCTCAACCACTAACAACTTCACACACTATGTGAATTGCATATAATAATGACTAGTATATAGGTGAGGCAAGGACAAAGGACTATTTCATAAAATTTAGACTTATCAACAATCCAATTTTTTGAAAATTATTAGAAATAAATTGGACTATATCAAGATTAAATTAAGCTGTATCGAGATTAAGTTGTAATTATTAAAAATAAATCACATATATCTAATGTATTTATGATAAGTATAAATTATTTAAAATGATCATAAATAATTAGTAGTTGAAAACTATCATATAAAAATTGGACTTCATGAAGAATTACTTGGACTTATTACAAATAAATCACATCTACATTATATATTTATAATAAGTGCAAATTATGTAGCCATTTAAACTAGTTCATTGACCATGTATTTACAGATAACAAGACTTGGTGATTTATTTCTTAAGGAAAAATAATTCATACATCAATCAAGTGCTTAGGTGATATGTAATTTAAAACACCTGGGATGATTAGGATGTCATGTGTCATCAGTTGATTGGATCATGAAGTGTCTATTTAATCTAATTTAGATGACTTCCTCATGACTGTCAAAGTTTATTTCATATTTTTGTACCTTCCACATGTCGATCAAAGTATTCTATTGTTATATTATTAATATAATCTCCCACATAGTTGAGTTTCCAAGATTGTGATGTATGTTGTAATCTCAATTATTCATATTGTTCAGGACTTTTGTTTGGATTGGTCATCCTTTTAAACAATTAATTCACTAAGATTGTTCCACATGGCAAAATATCAGGTGCTTGTATGAAGTGTAATTTGAAAAATTGAAAATCTAAATAATATTTATTGATACACAAATGCCAAAGAAGAAATCTTGATGCACAAATGGGGTATTCCTAGGCATAAACCTTGAAGATATTTTCACATACATGGGAATGCCAAAGTGTATTTTTCAAACCAAAAAATCCAAAGTGTAAATTCTTAGATGTGAAAATTATGAAGACCATTTTCCAACGGCCATTTTGAAGGATGTAAAAATGTAAAGTGGACATTCCAATAGTCAAATGCTATTAAATAGATGTACAGTTACCAAAATAATGAATTGTCATAGTCTAAAATATAAAAATCAAATGCCAAAGTGTATTTTCCAAGAACTAAAATGTGAATTACCACTATAAATAAATATAAAACATTATACATTCTCAAAAATAGACTAAATTTTGAAAAACAACATTCATATTTCCCATTCCAAAATTAAGGAAACACCATTTCAAATTTCTCAATCCTTTATCACTATTTTTGTTAGTGCTTAGTGGGACACTGCATTCAAATAGTCTATTACAATCCCTTTCAAAGAATTAGTGAGAAAAAGTGTATGACCTCTCCAATTTTTATTTGGTTTCCAACCGTAGATGATACTATAATTGAATATGGATGGTAAACATGTGTCAGTTGGGTTTGGCTTCTATTTATTTTCCAAGAATCCTAAATAAAAAAATTCTTATTCTGCATATTTTTTCCCTTCATAAATTAGGATTAACCAAGTTACATTTACCCTTCATTTTATATCCCCATTTTTTGTGGTATATCAATATTACTTTTAGCTCTATCAATCCATACTATGTAGTTCACTCCTACATAATCATTAAGTTTGACAAATAACATATCTTTGATTTGCACATCTTGAGCTGGATCAAGTGTTTTTATTATTATTTTTCTTCTTAGATGAACATATGTATTTATAGATGCCGCTCCAAAATAAAGGGTCATGTCATGAACCATTTTATATAGATCTCTATGCAGGGGTATGTCATGGTGAGTTCTAGTCCAAAAATATCCCATACACTAAACTTCAGAAGGGAACATGTCTTCTTTCATTATGTCATGGATGTTTTGGATGTAATATGATATATCCTTCCACTTACTATTTCTAGTCAAACCAAATTCATTGAAATATTATACATAGTTTTTAAAATTATATTTAATTTATTTTTCTCTTTTTTTCTACTTCTATTTTATTCTTTTGCAATAATGGAATCTTTAGACATTTCTCTATTTTTCAAGTTTTTGAAATATCTTTTTTTAGGATTACCTTTTGGAACATTTGGCTCACCATTTTATTTTGTTTCCCATAATGTAATGGGGGGACCAATTTTTATCTCTTATAAAGTTTTTACAATGCATAATGGGTTGACCATTCTCCATGCATAGAGGAAATTATTGAAATTTTGTTAAGCCTGTTATTTAATTTCTTCCCTTTAACTAGTAATTATTAACATACTCTTTAAAATACACTACCTCTTTAATCAAATATGGTATGAAGTTTCTTGTATTTTCACACATCCTATAAGTGTCCATCAACTCTGGCACACTCCATCTTTACTTTTTATGAATTCAATTAGGTTTTCAAATGTGCCATCAATGTCCTCATGGGTATGTCTTATAGGGAGAAATATGACCTCAACATCAAGGAAAACACCTTTGTATACAAGGAGAGATAAGTATTACAACACATACCTATATAAAAAACATGATTTTGTGAATTTGTGAATGTAGCATTAGTTCCATATAAGGTTCAACATTATTTAAACATAACTATGGATGGAAGTACCTATTCTTATTGTCCCCAAAATATTTATCTAGTTGAAGGTATATAATAGAAGGAAGTTTTTTAAAGGCACCAATTGATTGTGCTTCTTCTCTATTTTCTTACATTTAAGGTAGAAGTTGTCAGACAAAAGTGGATCATACAATGGATATTTTGAAGTTCTAGGTTTATATAGTAAAGATCCATAAGTACTTGGCATTGTTGTTTCCATATCCATGAAGCACTTTTTAAATGAATTGATAGTAAAATTAGACCCTCCAAGAATGTACAATATAAAAATTTCCATATTTACCTACACCATGACCATGTGTTATAATCCATACCATTGACAACTCTAATATTATTTTGGTAACTGCTTTGATTTTTATCACTATCTTCAACACAAATGTTTTTTGGCATTCCACGTTGTCATGAATGACACTGAGGAATTATTTAAGGTATTACTCTAACATGAATTTATGTGTGTAATACATTTGTATTTCAAAAAGTATTTAATTTGAGTACATCATATATTCTTGATTGATACACTCTTCCTGATCTCTAAAGAGGGACCCAAAGCATTTATGTTGAGTCAATAAGATGTATGTTTTGTACCTAGTGAATTCATTAGACATGACAATGGTCACATCATGAAAATTAGTTCTCCACATGTTATTGAATGTTGGTTGGGATATTCATATTCCATATCTGTTAATTATGTATTGATGTGGCACCTCATAAATTATTAAGTGAAAAATGATGGAAGTTGTCAAACATTTTCTCATGATCCATCTATATCTACCTAGAATATTAGTCATGGATAAACATATACAAAATCATCCACCTATTGGTCCAACAAATCTTTAGATGCCATTCTCTTCTTATATGGATTTTATTAAAATCTCCTTACATGGAATACATTTTGTTCCCCATTTTTGTGAAAATTTTGAATGTCAAAAGAGATACTCCTCTTCAATCCATATAGTTTAATCTAAGATTCCAAATAGACCTCTATACCCTAAAAGTCAATGCTAGTTTTGTTTTTATTTTTCTTAAACAAATTGGTAGAAAAGGCATCCAAGACATGTTGCCTCCTATCTATTGTGGTGTAATAAATAAAATTTATCTTTGTAAATTTTAGAATCTCAAAGAAAAATTCTTACTAAAAACATTTTTTGGTGCAACATTTATCTTCATACGTTGTTGAAATCTCACTATCTATGCTTTCATCAAACTCCCATTAATTGAGTGAAGTGTTTAGTTGACTTATTTTTTAGCCTAATTATTTTTAGGCATGAGATAATTTTTTTAGATGCCTTTGTAATATAAATTTCATGAAAGGAGTGAATTCATTATCCAATACATCCCAAATGTTTCTAATTTCTTTCTCCTTTGGTGTCGTGTATGGTAAGTTGATTTCTCTACAAGTCTTAGTGTCCACTATTTTCTTAGAAGGCCATTTAATGATATATGTTTTATTTACCTCTATAATACAAGTATCAAAATGTTATATAACATGCCTTATATAAATTTCCAATTCATTTTCTAACATTATGACAAGAATACAACCAAAAAACTCCCCTGGTTGTGCAAATTCAACAAAACTAAAAGCAATTTTTTCATCATTTGTAAGAGTTGTACATTTGTGCAATAAATATACCTTTTTTCCAAGAAGAGTTTTTATTATGCTTTTAAATTTGTTAGTATCATTCATATATCAAACAAATAAATCAAAACAAGTGTTTTCTTGTTACAATGGTTGTATATGTAGAACTTAACTCACATTATTTTGTCTTTATTCTTGATTTAATAGTTTTGGGAATATTGGTGTATTATTCCTAATTTAGTTAAGAGTATAAAGTAATAATCTAAGTAAATAAATATGAAATAATTAATTTAATAATTTGTATAATTTTATTGTAATTTTAACCTTTCTAAAAATAGTAATAAGGGATAGAAAATAAGGCTTAGTTAGAAACTAACTAAGATAGTTGTTTCAAGTTCTAAAATTCACCATCCAAGACTAGGACACTATCACAAATCAAAATATAAAATTAATTTTATGATTATATAGGAGTGTCACAATATGACACCTTGGGGTTCAGTGATATATTCCTCTTCTACCATTGTTGTCCAAGAGATTTGAGTTTTTTGGGTTTTGTTTACTGTGTCCATGTGAGATTGCATGTGAAATTTTGACTATTAGATGTCCACAAAACTCCTTGTAGATTTGATTTAGTCTTCAATATCTATAATCCATTATGTTTTTAAAAAATTTGGGAAAGAGGGGGGTTTAATGTGTGTAAGATGCATTGAATGTGTATCCATACCCCTTATGTGGGAACACTACCTATATATTAGTACTTTGAAGAGGGATCAAGCCATATTTAATTATCTGACTTGATGTGCTTTATGAAATTATGTGTATAAAGATGTAAATGCTAAAATTGGGTGTGCTTAAGGTGGCTTAGGACTGGTGCAAGGATTTGGATAAGATTTTAATAGTATTGGCTGGTTATATGGAGAGAATATGAAATATTTCCTAAGTGGTTTTTCTTGTATTCTTTCTTGCTTTGTGATAATTACCAACCCCTTCCAAATGAACTTTGAATGGGATTTTATAGGGATATATTGGTCATGGGTTGAATTTTCTCACATTAGGCTTACAAGAAGAGGGATAATAACCAAAAAGAATTGATCATTGGAGGAAAAAATGCACTTGGATATGATCACCACAAGTGGACACTAGAGGGCCTAGTGCTATAATCCAAGTTAGGCACTATAATCCTAAGCTAATGAGACTTGGTGGATAGATTTATCATGAAAAGAGTAGTTTGGCTATGCTAAGATTAGGTTTGGAAGGATACAAATGAATGAGAATTAGTGAAGGATACCTAAGAGGGTCATGAGAGAAATCAAGAGGAACGTAATGTGTTGGGTGTCATTATCCATCTCAAGTTACCAATTTTCACATTTTATATGACTACATTTGCCCCCCTTTATTCTAGTGATGTAACAAAGTAAAATATTAGGATGAAAGAAAAATAGAAATCATACCTAAACTTATTTAAAAGGGTAAAGATCATAAAGCTATGTGATTTTGGGTGTGTATAGAGAAATCATGTTGTAAATTATAAATATGTAAAAGAAAATAAAGAGTAGATCAGTTCTTACTAGATATGCTATATCTATAATAAGAATGTATAAATTTGGGTAAGAGAGGAGGAAGAGAAAATAATGAATACACCTCTCTAGGTACACAAACTAATACAAACCCTATTGTGATGCTAAGTGATGTTGAGTAATGCTGGATAATGCTAAGTAATATTGGGTATGTGTTGTACCAAGAGTAATATCATGAATGGAGCTGAGTGTTAAATTCCTTAAGAGTGGCTCAAGAATACAAAGGATGACCCTTTGGCTCTATCATCACCCATTGAGTGAAGCTATATGATCCTGAGTGTGTTAATAAATGTTTGTACCATGTGTCCAATCCCTCTAATTAGGTGGCTTAAGAATATAAAAGCTAACTAGTCCTTTGGCTCCATCATTGCCCCATGAAGTGAAGCTATGAAATGATATTGATATGAAATGTTTGTCATATTATATGGCTCTTATATCACATTAATGCTCTATAATATGACAATGTGGCATGGATAATTGAATGTGTTCTAGAAACTAGGCCACTCTTAGCCAACTCAAAAAAGGTGGATATTAGGCTTATATGAAAGCCACTCTGAAACTAGGTTATTGGCTTATGTGGAAGCCACTCATAAATTTGGAGGTTAGTATTCTATGAAATCAAATCCAAAATGATGCCAACCACCTATAGATAGAATAAGGCACACAATTGCTAAGAATGCCTAGGTTTGGAAAGAAAAGAAAATAAATGTGTCACACACATTGCCCCCAATCACTGGTGTCTAGAAAATAGATTCTGATTTAATAGTTATACCAACTAACATATATAAAATTAGAAGTGAGAGCCATCATACTATGAATTATGCACCCTACATCTAGATTCTTTGAGTAAAAGCGTACTAAAAGCTACTAATTTTGAAATAGTCTAATTGTGCAAAATTGTAGCTAAACCTACTTTTCTTCCTGCTTCTGGAAAGTCTATTTTTTATACTGTTTAGATAGGAGTGCCAAAAATGGACACTAGAGGGTTTGGTGTTATAGTAAAATCTTAGCACTATTATTTTGGGCTAAATCTGATGACTATTCTAAAATTGTCACTATCTATCTAGTCTATTCTACATGGTTTAAAGTCTAGTTATTGTTTTGAGTGTTTTGAATTCTGATTTTTCAATTGTCAGGAGCTCTAATCTCTATGATAAAACCCCTATTTTTCCCCCTCTTTTGAGGGTAGGAATGAAGACTCTGTAATGACTACCTTCAAAAGAAATATCCTTACAAGTGTGTTATGATGCAAAGATACATGATATAGTAATGATAATTGACAAGATATCTCAAGATATAACATGGTATATAATGAGAGATTGTTAGATCAAAATGGGTATGCCTAGATAGATATACTAATGTAATATCATGTTCAATATAATGAACTAAAATTGTAAGTTTGGTTAGTTTTTATCTATCATGGATGGATGGAGCATGATGTCCATCATGACATCTAAGAAATCAAGATAATGCATGATGTAGATCATGACATTATAAACAATCAGAAAGCAATAAAGCAACAAGCATACAAGATAAGAATAAAGAAGCATACAAGAGTTTCCAAGGAGCTAAGAAAACAAGGGACATGAGCACATGTCACTTAAACTAGAAATCAAGTATACAAGGCATGTTCAAATGCCACATATAGATACAATTGAAATAAGCAAGGTTGGTGTAAAATCCACAATCACATTGAAGAGTATAGGAAAAGGACATTGGAAAATGTCCTAAGACATATATAAAAATAGAATAAAATGACATTGGAAAATGTCCTAAGGCACATATAAGAGACAAAACAAAAACTAAGAAATGCCATCACATCTAGCTATGCAAATCAAGAAAAGAAGACACGTAATATTGGAAATACAATCAAATCTAACTAATAAAATCAAGAAGTGAAAGAATGCAAGACATATTAGTACATGATTGGGTGTATGCTAAGAAATACATAAGTTATATATATTATTGAAATGCTGATAGTGTAATCTATGTAATATAGTAAATAATGTACATCAACATGATGACTAGAGTGTGTGGTGTATGAATGACATAACTTGGATGGTGTAGTCATGTAGAATATGACCCTAATGGGCATATATATTGATGTGTGTCTCAAATGTATAATTAGGATGCCCCATCAATGGGTAGAGTGAAGCAATCAAAGGTTTAGATGTCACTTCACACACTCAAAGAAGGTCAAGTGAAGCATGGTAATGTAGATAAATCAACAAATAATATCATAGAATAACAAATGTAAGTTTAATATGTAGTAGAAATGTAAAGCATGGATGATGAATACAATTAGAATGTTTTTAGAATTTTGAATTATTTGAATGTTTTTATATTTTTGATATGAGATATGTATAATCAATAAAATAAAAACTATGTATAAATAATATGGAGAAGAAATGATACTAACCAATGAGTCTCATGTGAGACTCCCTATCATGGTGTCATGTATCAAGGAGAGGGATCATGCATGATCATGAAGCATGATGGAAGGGATGAGGCTATGGTTGTAAAAGTTGTATATGTTGTAAATTCTCTAAAATCTTTAAAGTAGAAACCAATTTTGGGGTCCCCCTAAAAATTTAAAAAGTAGATGCAACTATAGGGATCTTAGGGACCCATTTGGTAATAAGAGAAGATATTTGAACATGTGATCTATGTGTAGAGGCATGAGACCTCGATGATACTACTCTAAGTGTGAATATTGTAAATGGAAGCTATCTAGAATCCTAAAACTATGTTTTATCTAAAAGAGACCTTTGTGAAAGTTTATAAAATCTATGTGTTAGGAATGAAGGTCTCAACTGTGTCTGAATCTGAACTAGAGGAAGAACTAAAACTAGTGGAGAAACTAAAACTAGTGGTTGAACTAAAACTAATGACTACAAAGTAGAAGATGGCTATGAGGTGGCGAGTGGTAACTCGTATGGAACTCCACCAAATGTGACAACCTGATTAGCATGAATGAATTTCATGTATCTATGAATTGTAGAAGGTACTACTCAAAGTTTTTAGATCCCTAATTGACCAAGTAAAATGTCAAAAACTCCTACACTGGGAACTATAGTGAATGTTGTGGCCACATGTGTTGGATCAACCTATAAAGGAAGTACAATATCACCTAATAAACTATGTATGTGCCCACTAAATTTATTGATAATTGTGTCTATTGGGGTAATATCCTACTTTGAATATTCAAATACTACAATAATGTCATAGTGCACATGTTCACACTGAATCCATTATCTATGAGAATACTATGAATAGGATGATTATGTATGTAAGCTATAATAAAAAGTGCATGATAATTTTAATCGTCCTCAACTATCTCTTGCTCTAAGATGGAGATAGAAGGTCTAGCTAAAACTATGTAATTGTATACACTAATCATGTTGCTCAAATGATGTAACTCAATTAAAGGTGCCATGTATGTGTCTGATGGGGGATGTGCATGATATGCATGGTGAACCCCTAATGTATCCCCTATCTCTTGTTTAGAATGCTATGGAAAAAGATTTTAAGAATATTTTCAAATCTTTCTCCTATGTTTGCTTTGTTTGAAGAGGATCAACTGAAGTGCCAATATCAATAATGTTACCATCTATCAAGTCTTATATCCTGTGTCTCAAACTAATGCATCTATTTGTAGTATGGCCTAGTGCTCTATGAAACTTGTAAAATGCATGTTGATCATATCTTCATGGAAGAGGCTTTGTTGGATCAACTTCCTAAATAGGAGGGAGAGATATGATATTAAATTCTAATAACTACTGTAAAACTCTGGTCAAATAAATTGGTAGATTCATAAAATTTTGATAAGGAGGTGTTGATAAAACCACTTTTTGAGGGGGTTCTAAAGTTGCATTGACTATAGGTTGCTTTTGATTCTTGATATCATTGACCTTTACTTTGTATGGGACTTTAATGGTTACTCTTGTTTGTTGTTTCTAATATACTTGTGTACTTGAGTTTTCCCATTGAAATTAGGTTGACTTCCATTTCCTTTAGTGTGTGACATAATTCAATGAAGGAAGTGAATATTTTGAACATTATTGACTCATGTAAAGATGGTAGAAGACTCTATTTGAGGAGATCTTGTAACTCTTGATTAGCCATGGGGCTAGTCATCTTAGTCAAGATAGTCTTATATCAAAGAACATAATCTATGAGATTCTCATTTGATATTTATTTTTGTTATATAAATTGAGCATAGGAAACCTTATCACTAATTTTAATACGGAAATGAGCTAAGAACATGTCGGCCAAAAGATTGAATGCATTGACTGACTAATTTGGTAGACTATATAACCATTGTAAAGCATAATCCTTTATACTCCATGGAAATATATTGGTTATTAGCAAGTTATTTGGTACATAATCCACGAATTCTATGTGAAAGGCTCTCAAATATGTCTTTAGATCACCCTTTACATCATATAAAGTGAGCTTGGGTTGAACAAAACCTTGTGACAAGGGTGTCAAAGAAATATGATGTGCCAATGGTGTATACAGTAGAGCAAAATAATCCAAAGTCTACATAGGTCTAGAGGCACCATGTTCAAGATGTAGCACCTTGGATTGAAAATATATTATCTCTTACACAAAGGCTTCCATATTATAAGACAAAGATATACTAGTTATAACTAGTGGCATAGAAGTAGGTTGGACTGTTATCGGGGTTATTGAGACATGTTGCCCCCATAGTGTCATTTATAACTAGTTTCTCGATGGTTTGAGAAGATTGACCATTGTTCACTTTTTTTGTTCCTCTTGAATTATTTTAAGCATGTCATCTTGCATGTTAGGGTGCTTAGTTAAGAGTTCTTTAAGTTATCTTTTATCAGGTTCATCAAAGCCAATGTATTGGGATATTGTTATAGTAAGAAAATAAATTGAATTTTTTACAATAAGGAATGTACTATGGAAGGAAAGTGCTGAATATAGGAAATGTAAAGCCATAAAAATAACAAACTAGAAAGTGCATAAAAAGGATACGAATCTCACAAACATGTAAGGTGATACCTCAAGAAGCAAATAGGAGCTAGTACATGCAACTAAGGATTTGAATGAAAATATTTTAAAATTAGTGAGGAATTTTAAAATTTGATGTAAATTTTTGATTTAAATATTCAAGTAAAAAAATAGAAAAATATAGGAAAAATACATGGACCTATTATGGGCAACTAGGGTTTGAAAGAAAATTATTTTAAAATTACTACAAAATTTTAAAATTTAAAACTAATTTCTAATTTTATTATGCAGGTAAAAAATTAGAAAAATATAGAAAAAAAATAGTATGAAATTTACCATAGTGTTTTTAGGGTTTTTATGTGTAAATGAAATAAGTTAGGTTCACCAAATGATTTAGCAATTTTGGGAATATTCGTGTATTATTCCTAATTTAGTTAAGGGTCTAGAGTAATAAAATTAGTAAATAAATATGCAATAATTAATCTACTAATTTTTATAATTTGAATTTAATTTTAACCTTTCCAAAAATAGTAATAAGGGAGAGAAAATAAGATTTAGCTGGAAAGTGACTGAAATAGCTATTGAAGGGCCTAAAATTCACTATGTAGGATTAGGACACTATCACAAATCAGTATCTAGACTTTGTTTTATGATTAGATAGGAGCAACAAAATAGGACACCCTAGGGTTCAGTGCTATATTCCTCTTCTACTACTATTATCCAAGAGATTTGAGCTTTTTGGGTTTTGTTCATTATGTTTGTGTGAGCCTGCCTATGAAATTTTAACTGTTGGATGTCCATATAACTCCCTATAGAGCTGATTTAGTCTTCAAACCCTAGACTCCATTGTGATTTAAAAAACTTTGGGAAAGAGGGGGGTTAATGTGTGTAAGATTCACTAAACATGTAGTTACACCACTTATGCAGGCATGCTGCCTACATACTAATACTCCAAAGAGGGATCAAGCCATATGTAGTTATCCCACTTGATGTGCTTTGTGTAATTATGTTTATGAAGATATAAATGCTAAAGTTGGGTGTGCTTGAGGTGGCTAGGGATTGGTGCAAGGATTTGGATAAGCTTGTAATAGTATTGGTTGGTTGTATATAGAGAATAGGAAAGATTACCTTAGTGGTTTTACTTGTATTCTTGCTTGCTTTGTGATAATTGCCAACCCCTTCCAAATGAAAATTTAATGGTATTTTATAGGGATCTATTGGTCATGGGTTGAATGTGCTCGTATTAATATGATAAAAAGAGGGATATGAATTGGAAGGAATTGACCATTGGAGGCAAAAATGCACTTAGACAAGAGCATTAAAAGTAAACACTAGAGGGTATAGTGCTACAGTCCAAGTTGGGTACTATAATCTTGAGCTAATGGGACCTTGGAGGATAATTTTTTTTATGGAAAGAATAGTCTAGTTGAGCTGAGATCAAGTTTGGAAGGCTAAAAATGATTGGGAATTAGTGAAAGATTCCTATAAGGGTCATGAGAGTAAGCAAGAGGAACCTAATGGGCTAGGTGTCATTAGCCATACTCAAGTTACTAATTTTCACATATTATATGACTAAAGTTCCATGTCATTAACTATATAAAACTTGTCTCTGATGTGTTGCATCATTCTTGTGCTACATATAATAAAACTATCAACTGCATCCCTAAAATTATCCATAAAAGATGTAGAAAATGGAAGCGGTAGATTTAGATCAAAATATTTAGTCACATTAACACTTACACATTCAATAGCTATTTCCTCATTATGGCATGTGGAAGTGAGATTTATGGGTTCTAAAGATTTAGCATCTGGACCTGCCACTTTATGTATTATTCCTTCACTAACGACCTTACCATTATTAATGAGAAAAACAAAGTCTCCACATTGGAAAGCCATTGATGTATGATTTTTTAGCCTAGACATTTGAAAAATACATGAGAAGAGTTTTTAATTAGGCTATTTATAAAATTAGTCTAATTTATACCTATATGTACTAGATAAATCTATATTTATAGTATAACATAAGCATGGAGATATGTTAAAACCTTAAAATATTAAAAAGGTAATGTACAGCATTTTTTTAATGACACAATTTATGTCAATCCAAAAAAATAATAGCTTTTAATATCATATAATGCATACTTTAATTCTTGCTTTATCCTTCTTTAAAGGTATCTGCTAGGAGATACATTTCAAATATGCACCAAAGTGGAATAGCCATGTAGAGAAAAATAGCTAATTAAGTCAATATTCAACCATGTATTTTATTACAATACAAAATGATATTGAGAAATGGGGGTTTTGAGCAAAATTATGGAAAATGATTAGCTTATTATATTTTGGGATCCTGTATGTGATTTGAACCTTTGTTATGGACCCAAAATATTAAATGTGTCACTTAGAAGATACCTTTCAAACATGTGTATGGGTACCCTTGAAGGTTTTAAGGTAGTAATGGGTGATACCTTGATGGCCCTTGTAATACCTTCAAGTGTACCCATGACATTAATCTTATGGATTCAATTTTAAATAGTCAAGGACACATGACATGCACCCATGAACCCATGACATTTCAACATGTAAAAAATATTTCAAGTTCACTAGGTGAGTGACTCTCCATGACTATTCCAAGTTTCTCCATCCCATTTACCCAGAGACTGACAAATTGAACTTAATGTATGGATTCTTAGGTATGTGTAAGAAGCATTGTGGTGATGTATGTATCCCTCCAAAATGACTCTATAATTCTCATTAAAAATGGGCCCCACTTCCCTTAGCCAATGGAACACCATTTATTTAAAGAACTCTATTCTTTCTTGAGGATCACCATGATGAGACGTGTCTTCAATAGAAGGGATCAAGACTCCAAGTTTGTAGTTGTGCTCACCTATGTGATTAGTTTTTTTGAGTCCATGACGAACCTAAGCACTTGATTCAAGATTACGTTCATGTACTTTATTCTCTCCTAATAGGATACATACAATTATTGAACCATGGGGACTCACATAGGTTAAATTTGATGGCAATCCCTACCCATCAAGAATTTTTTTTATGATGGTTTTTAAATCAACGTTTGGTAAAGTGGTGATGATAAGACATGTATGGTAGAAGGATTTATAAATAGTTGTGTAAGACCATTAATGACATGGCATTTTGAAATATTACATCTTGTTCAAGGCAGGTCAAGTTGGGATTAATGACATCGATTCCAACACATATTATGGAGTAATTTAAATATTTGGGAGATAAAAAGGGTCACCATCAAAGCCAAAATACTAAAGATGAAGAAGAGCACTTGTGTATAGGTAGTTAATACATTTAAAGAGGTTGGTATGATAAAATTAGATGCTAAAATCCATAAAATGAAGGGGAGGAACAATGCAAAAACATTACATAATTTGGAGAACAAGAGTATTCTACTATCTACTCTTGATATACTCTCATGAAAAAAGAATGAGACCCATATTTTTGTAGAAAAAAGCAATAAAATAGTGTAGATTAATAGTTTAGTCATGGATAGGAGCAAGTTATTGATCCTCCTCATAGATTTAGAGAAATCAAAAATTGGGATTGGTCTAGGTCTTTAACAAACCAAATTCAATGACTTAGATCCCTTCAACTTTATGGAAATGGTTAAAGTTACTCTCTTTGCCCTATTAACACAACCAGGTGCATAAGTAAGAGATATTACACTTCAACATCCATTTTGAGGTTCTCATGCATAGAGGCTAATCAATTTACCTACATTTGAGCAAATAGATAAGGTCATTCATACCTTGTTAATTAAATACAGCCAAGGGGCTATTCATTTATCCAAAGATATCACCATTTGTATTAATGCACAGAACATGGTGAGAGCCATAGGCCTCCCAAATCATGGAAAATAATTATCACCATACAATTCCATCACACCACCAATTCATCCATATGTTTGGGATAATTTTCCCACTAGGGTGGTAGAGGAATCCAAATGTAGTACATTGAAGATGTTAAAATACACATTCTGGTAGAATGTATTACAAGGAGGTTTTGGTAGCCAATGAATTAGGAAAATTAGGAAACAAAAGGAGTAATTGACATTTTGTATCACATAATACAAAATAATTAGAACGTTAATCAGCCCAATTTTCTTACATCTGAGCCTACCACTAATATTAAAAGGGTACTTTCAGGTAACTCACAAAATTTATAATATTAATTTCTAGTTTTATTGTTATGATTTACCTAATATAAGTCCTTTCTAGGCCAAGTTAATGTTACTATATACTTTTGGCCCTCAATTACCCTTATAGGCATCACTTAGACTAAGACAAGGCAATATTATGAGTAAATAGGGTGGTTTAACACATGGTGGATTGAGGCTCTAGCTTTGATCAAGTTGCATCCTTGAATTCCATAAGATGTAAGTAATATTTGGGGTATCATTCATTGGTAACCAAGTTTTACAATGGTATTCTTATCAACGTGCATGAGTTGGCCATGCCAACTGTGACTCTAATGCCCTTTTTCATCATAATGGTTGAAGCACAAGCCAAAGTATGGATCTAGATATCCATAGTCATAAAATAACACTAGAAAGAGTAAGAATAACCATAAATAGCTATGAAACCATAAGCCTCACCCCAGTAGTCCACAACTCCTCCACAATAAGGAAAATGTAAATGGAAGGGACTTACATAGAGAGCCTCACCACCACTAGCTAGAAAGAGATCAAGGTAAATCAAGTTTTGGTTGGAAAACCTACATATGCCAAGGATACCTTGGGATTATGATCTCTTAATGGTGTGGGTTGATGAATAAGAAATTATTTAATGCATCATCAAAGACATATGTCAAAAGGTCTATGATAAAGAGTAAGAGGATTTATTTTTATGAAAAATAGTGTGCACTTTCCAAGTACAGAATAAGGTAATCAGTGACCATTTGATTTACATTAAACAACCCCCTCCCTTTATTATTGTGGATACTATACGTCACAAATAAAATCATCATGAAATTATGGCAAAATTTTTCCAAAAATATCCAAAATCTGGTTCATCATCTACATAGTTTATTGATCTACCAAAGGAAGGGGCCCTAGTATGGAAAATGATGCACAAAAAACATAGTCATCATTAGGCAAGGCTTTTAACCACTATACTAGAACATTTGGTATCTTTTAGAGAGCCAACCATAATAATTAGTTCCCATCAAGTGAAGTATAGGTGTATGATGAGACATAAGGATACACTTGTCATGGTTATCAAATATAAATCTTTAGAGCACTCAAAATATGATATGGAAATAGATGACATATATGTAATGGAGAGATCCCCAAATACCACTATTTGAATGAGATCTACCATGCTTTATTCCACTTATATGGAGATGTCTTTGGATGTTTTACAGTTGTCATTATCCAAGGAAATTGAAGGAATAGTTGCATTCCAAAAATCCATTATGAAAAAGGCTTCGGAATTGGAACATATTATTTTTCAACTATGCAAGGAGAAAGTAAAAACACAAAATCAAAATTTTGAGGCTAGGAAGATCATTAATTCCTCTTTTCCTACTATATTTTCACAAGTCCTTGGTGATAAATTAATGTCTGAGGACAAACAACTCACTACATTAAAAGCTCAGCTAACAAAGGATTGGGTGAGTGCACATAAACTGTGCACCCAAGGGTAGGCTATCCATGCTGAGATGGAAGACATTTGAAAACTTTTAGAGGAATACGTATAGGTCTTGGATACTAATACTCATCAAACTAAGTAGATTGTGAAAGGAATGCTTGATTAGAGGTAACACCTTGACAAATCCTTCCATTTTATCAAACTAGATCTCATAACAATGGATAAAGCTAAATTTTTATTGAATGATCAAATGGATACTAGGGAAACATTGAACGACACATTTTAATAATTTTTAGAAGTTATGGATACCATGATGAAGAGGCTCTATGTCTAATAGAATAATATAATGCATAAAACATTTTTAGTAATTCAAGACCAAAGGACTACAAATAGGTTGGATGATATTGTGTCAGATATTTAGCTTAATCTTTTAAATGTCAGATACTTCCTTATCATCATAAAAGAACTATATGTGCATAATTTGATGGTCACTCAGATTCCACTACACATTTTTATTACCATGGTGTAGGAAGTACATGATAATTAGAAAATAATCAAGCACAAACTCTCGTAGGTTGAACTAGATATTGTGCATATCATAGATGAACCTAAGTTCATTCTATTGTAAGAGATCCAAGAAATTTTATAGAAGACAAAGTTGGATATAAAGGTATAGTTTGGGTAGCCACAACCTAGTTAGCCAAGAAAGTTTTGGATGTAGATTAGGGCCACATATGTTGTCTTGGGATGAAATAATAGTTTAAGTTCAATAAAGTGTTAGATGTACAGTAGTGCCTCATAAAATCATAAGTGTATAATTGATGGACATATGTCTATAGCATATCATTTTGTCATTTATATGATCTTTTAGATGTCTTCAGCATTGTTAGCCAAGTGATAGATATAAAAATGCCATGAATCTTTTATTTTTGTATGTTGGAAAGCTATAATGTGAAGAGACATAGCCATGTAAATATATATATATATATATATATATATATATATAGTGATTTGATGTAATGTAATATTGTTTTGATGTGTGATAGATATTAATAGACTAGTTTGGTTATTAATTTCCTAAGATTCTTTTACTTATGCATAATGAACATTATTTACTATGTTTTGTTTTAGCTTGTTCTATATTGTCTTATGCTATTTATGATCCAAAATTATTAATACCATGCTAGTTTATCTTTATATTTTTTGTGGTATATAAAATTCAAGATTGTTTTAATTCAGTCATGCTATTATGATTCTTTTCTTCTTCCTTCTGTGTAAGCTATACCTATAATTTGCATGTTCTAGAGAATTTCTATGAAAACATGCTAACATTCCTTCAACATGCACACAATTGGAATTTTATTTTAAGGTATCTCCAAGGAGATACCTTGAATGGATTTGTATTACCTTTGAGTGTAACCTAATACATGTTTTTAAGGTATAAGTTATCTCGTAAGGGAGACTTTCAAACATTCATTGGTAGTACTTTCAATGGGTATCCTAGTCGATACCTTGAAAATGCACATGATTAGAATTGTCTTTCAAGATATCTCTTATGATATAATTTAAAGGGACTTGAAATACCTTTAATGGTTATTTTATGCATAAAGGTATCTCTTAAGAGATACCTTCAAGCTATACATAAAGTACTACACTGCCTTTCAATGTATATTGTTGGGGATACATAGTTAGTTAGTTTCCCTTTTGTTTGCATGTTTCCTTTTCTGTGTTGTTTGTTTCCATTTTCATTGTTTCTATTTCCCAAAAAAAAATTCAATAACACAATTTGATGTCATTACGTGCTAGGTGTTCACACTTTGGCCCTCCTTAACTTTAAACTATCTATTGATAGATAGTTATCTACACCACTCCCCTTACAATTAATGTCCAGTCACTCCATATTGCATGATCCCCTATAAGTATCACTGAAAATATCTTATGAGACATTCCTCAAGTGTGTATGTCACCTTTATCATTTCTGGAAGCTAATTTCAAAAAAAATTCCATGATGATCACATTTATTAGGCATTTTTCTCAAAAACTATTTCATCGAGCTTTTTATTTTGGCCACTTTCCCCAAAAGAAATTTGTCTTTGTCTTTGGTACTTTTTTTTCGATATATTGTTTTATGAAAATTATTATTGCTTTCATACAAACTTGCATATAAAGTCTCTTGCTATCTTATGTATCAAAGAGCCTTAGCTACCATCTACAAAGAGAATTATGAGTAAAACATCGACCAAGCTAGAGATAAATTGATTACATAACATACATAACACATAGAAGAACACTAAAAGCATCATAGGGCATATACATTAAAATGAAATATTCATCTATGACATTTAGATGGGTAAATCCACCATCCCCTTATTTAATTAAATATTCTACAGAGTTTATGGACATAGTGATGCCACCATATTTAAAGACATGTACAAGAACTATTCAAAATTATGGGATCTCATTGATTTAATGGATGTAATTTCATTAGGAGATAATATGACACTCGTAGATAGACAATTCATTAAGGAACTAATAGCTTTTAAATGCCAAAGGTTACATTTTACCTTTACTAAACTAGAGGTGATGTCATGCATCAACCTTCTACGAGATTTGTTTTTATTAGGAAGGATATCAAAGGATGCTTTCCATCATTAATCTATAAATAATATAATTGTTTTGGGCATCTTGGGGCATGAATTCCAAAGCTATTTATCTTTGAGCATACTTGATTCTTATTTTGACAAACATACATTGGTATAATTTAGCATAAAAAGCTCAATTAAGATGGAACTCTCTTCATGGTTTCTCCCAAACCAAACCATTACATGGAAGGGGAAGAAATTGAAGGGAATGATTCATATTGACAAATTTAGAATGGGCATATGCATTGGCATGATACTCCTTAATAGACTTTATGGTATGTCAAGCATCCATTTTATCAATTTCGATTGGGTGTTATTATTACATATGATGCTCACCCATAATTTTATGTATGCCCTAGGTGAGATAATCAACTTCCACCTTAGAGAGTAGATAATCAACAAGGATAAGCATCCCATGCTTTTTAACAATTTTTATATGATGTCCTATTTACTTGATGTAGTCATGGGACCCTATTATAGAAATATTGGAGAAATTTGGACTCCAAACATAGACTCTGAGAATAATAGAATATGTGACCATTATTAATTTATTCATATACATACCTATACAAAAATATGGTTAGGATATCTGAAGACATCTATCCATAGGGTTGGCAAGCCAGTCATGGCTCACCCATGCCCATGATCGAGACAAATATTGCAAAGAACTTGGCAAGAAAAGGGGATTATTTCCTCTACCCAAATGTCATAGTAATCATGATCTAGTGGAACAAATTTAATCCTTTGTGTCTTTTAAAAAATTTACCAAACAAGCTAGTTGAATAGGAAATCACCTTTTACCTATGGTAGAGTATTGAAGAGGACCTATCAAAGTAGAAGAAAGCCTTGTATTTTGGCCACTTTGTAAAAATTGACAAAATGGTTTATACCATGAGGAATCATTTTTTATAGGTGGGTGGAAAGTGCAAGAGTTACCCTTTTCTTGTACTTACACACAAAGATTGGGATCCACATGGGATGATTCAAAAGCACATACAATGATTCAACATCCCTTAAAACCATGTTCCCTATCCATATGATTATTTGTTTCTTAATGAAAATTATGATGAGGATGTTTTGGAGAGATCCAGGGTCATTTTAATTAAGGAATATCATTTACAAATGATCCAAGATGACCCCATAGTCACTACTAGAGAATTAGATAGCAAAAAGGCTCTATATAAGGAATGGGAGCATTCTTGACTTCTAGAGAGGAAAGTCTGAGGATCAATCCAACTATTAAGTAGCTTCCTCCTCCCAAGGACTCCATTTTAAACTAAATTTGAAATCCATGAAGATGTCCCTTAGGTTTTTTAAGCTAATAATGAGTAGGGGAGCACAAGCAGGGGATCCCATTAGTTTAGATCTTGATGAGGAAGAACAAACATAAGAATAACTAGTTGTGATCACCATTCAAGTATCTACTATGCCCCATGTATATATTTCTTCATCCATTGGGATAAAAACATTAGAATTAGTGACACCACTACCACAAGGCCCCTCCACACAACCTTATACCCCACTACTTTATAAAAGGAAGCCAAATACTCTTACATGTAATCCTACACTAAAAACATCACAAGGCTTGCCTATTGCATTATAATAGGAAGAGAGGGTGATAATCAAGGACATTGAGGATGATTCTAATGAATAAGTAGAGTTGGAAGTAGCTAAGGCCATGAGCCTCTAGATAGGACCCATAACACTAACTTGTCCAAACACTTAGCCTTTTATAATTTTTCCTTTATATTATGTACCCATTTTTGGCCATGTTTCAATTTATTCTATGTTGGGATCACCTAAGGAAGAATTAATTGCTTTCACCTTTATTACTAACACTAAAATTTATCCACTCCCCCAATTACATTACCACCTCCATCCCACTCACCATGCCAATCCCCTATATCCCTATTGGCACTTACACTAATAAAGCCTTAAAGAAAAGAATGGTATCTAGGAAGGTGAATACTACATTAGCCACCTTGTACTCTATGTCCAATCCACACGTATTTTTTTCCCATCCCTTACCCCACCTCATCCCAAGATACCACTTTGACAAGTTACATCAAGGGAAGGAAGTATAAGCCATAATTAATTATAGTCCATTCACTCCCTCAATTTGGAGGAGTAGATTAGTCCAAAATCATCTGGCCTTCCCTATTTGATGTCCTTGTCAAGGCCCAAAAGAAACAACTATCTCAAGAGGAGATTAAGGTAGAGGTTATGGTTAAAACTTATGATGCATCACAATTAGACATCCCTCCATGGGAAATGGATTTAATATGTAAGGCATCTCAAATTCCTAGCTTCAAGATCACCAGCTTCCCTCTTTTTTGATTCTATTTGATCCACCATCTGGAAGTATATAGAGTATGACAAAAAGGAAGGTGGAGGATAATAAAGGTACTAAAATCATCCTTTAATAGAGGCATGAAGTGTTCTCCCTCACTAAGAGGTAGAAAAGATAGCCAAGAGAGTCCCCATATATTGAAAATATAACAGACCTTACCCAATCTCATAAGGATGTTGTTGTTGCTATCCATGAGGGCACAAAGATGGATTTATAGGAGATAGAGGCCCAAGTTAAGAAATTTAATGAGAAGGAAAAAATGGTTCACATTCCTATGGGTATACAAATATAAGTCCAAGAATTAGCCTCTAAATGCTATAATTCATGAGAAGTAATGGATTTATGAAGGTAGAAATGGCCCTCTATGTGAATAACACCAATCAGTTATATAATACTTTAATAGAGGATAGTGCCAAATTTTAAATGCTTATGTCATACATAGGCAATAAGTTATATAGTCATCTAGATTTAATGACAACACTAGAGGCATCTAATGCCTTAAATTTGGTAATCATAAGGAAGGAGGAGGTCAAGGAAGGGTTGAATTTAATTAAGGACTTGATCCCTAAGTACCAAGGTCATGAGGTACAAATTCTATAGATATTTCATGATTTGAAGTTATCTAAGGTAAAAGACTCCATAGGAAAATTGATCAACAGGATCAATTTTGATCATCTTGTAAAAGAAGTGGTAGATAACTTCAAATTAAGTCTCCAAGGATTAACATTGGAGAAGATAGAGGCAAAGTTATGTGCCACAAGGAAAAAGGTCACTGAAGTCAAGATATTCAAGAATGGATTTTAGTTGACCAAGTGATAACATGCAAGACTCCTTGCCCATGCCAGTAGGATTCATCAACCATCACTGTTGGATTTGAATATTATTTAACAGTAGCATGCTGCAACACATAAAGCATATCAAGATAATGAGGCTAATAAGAAACAAGTTGACAAGGCTTTGACATCCATAACATCTATTTCTACCACCTCAACTACCACACCAACCAAAGTACATGCAATGGTTCATATGACATAGCCTTGAGGCTAAGATTTTGTGCATGTATAATTTTGTAATGGTGGATATATTTATAGTTTGATCCTTTTTATTATAAAATTGATTTTATATTTTTTACACATTCACACATTTCATAGTTTTGAAAATTTAATTTATTTAATTCATAACTATAGGTTGTCTCTTATATGATTTTAGACCATAGTTATAACTACATGTTCTAACTACTTCACGTAATCACCTTGCATAAACTTGGAGGATGAGGCAACCCCTTCCTAAAGTCTATATATACAATTTTAATCCAACTTAGATTTTTTTTAGATATTTTTTGAATACAAGAGCAACATCAATTTTGATCATCAGTGAAGTGTTTGATTATTTCTTTCCAATTTTTGTGTAATTAGTTATTATTTCTAGAGTTGTGTGTTTCAATGATCTTTAGTGTGCAGTAGTTTCAAATAAATTCTTGATTGTTTTGATCGATAAGCTAATCTTTAGATGTGCAAAAAATATTGAAATATTGGTAAACATGTTGATTAAGATAGTTGATTTCAAGTTGATTCATATTTCTAGATGTGTACTAGCTCTTTCATTAGTGTAGTTTTTTTTTGTGTGTACAATAGCTACCTCAAATAATTCAAAATACTAAGCTAGGTTTTTGAACATTCTAGACCTATTATTAGATTTTGGTCTTTGGGTTTTTTGTTTAAATATTTTGTCTGATGGGTTTTGGTCTTCATAGTTATTATTTGGGAATTTGGGTTTTCAAACTTTTTTGTTTGGAGTTTTTACATCAGATATTTAATATGAAAAAATATTCTAAATGACTTGGGCAAACAAGAGTGTATTTTCCCTTCAAGGTATCTCCTAGGAGATAATTTCAAATAGGGACAAGAGTGGATTTATCCTTCATGGAAGGAGTAAAATTTTCCTTTATACAAAAAGCACTATTGGATGTCTTAGATAAACTAGTCTAGGATATGAAGGGATGCATCAAACAACAAATAAGAACCCAAACTTACTTTAACATGTCACCCCTATAATTATATAGCATAAGCACACGTCTAAAAATTTAGAGAAAATAAAATGAAGTAAACAAGAAAACATTCAACTAATTTTGTGTAGGCACAAATTTAAATTTAGTGGAAGCCTTTATTTAGATTTTACGTGAAACCAAATATAAATATGCCATAGACTTAGTTAAATTTTTTTGTTAAGGCTTAGTCATGTTTATTAAAATGACAAAACCTTAGTCTAATGATCCATGCTTGGTCTATTTTATGTTATATACCCCCCTTTGTCCTTTCTATTATTTATGTGGTCTAATCTTAATCTAAACACAAAATCCTTTTATTATGTTTCCAACTGTTGGTTTTTAACTATTGGGTTTTATATTTCAAACTTATATTTTCTGGGATTTTTTTAAAGATTTTGATCAAGAATTCCTTCGAGACTTATTAAATTTGGAAATTTTTGTAGATATTTTGTCCATAGCATCTTTCCTACAACAAATTGTCTCGATACATTTTCCCCACCACAATTTTATCAAAAGTACTCTTCGGGCTTTTTGAAAGTACCCAAAAGACCTTTTTGGGTTTTGTCCTAGGAACTTTTATCTTTCAAAAGGACC
Organism: Torreya grandis; assembly: GCA_037957365.1. Taxonomy (NCBI): domain Eukaryota; kingdom Viridiplantae; phylum Streptophyta; class Pinopsida; order Cupressales; family Taxaceae; genus Torreya; species Torreya grandis. The sequence continues at coordinate 69,721 of JARHVA010008551.1, read as the reverse complement.
CTTCAAACTTTTTTCATCAAATATTTTGTCATACACAAAAATCTTATAACAATTCCCCACAATAATATTTCCAAATGTAATTTTGCCAAAATAATGACCCCAAAGGCACATACCCTTCACGATTTGTGTAACTTACCCTTCAAAAGTTTTGGTAAGGATAATTTCCATATATAATTGCCTTTTAAACTTTTTAAAATGACCTGTTTCTCTCCATGATTAACCTTCCACATTTTTGGAATGGCCCTTTGCCCTCCAAACATATAATTCAAGACTTTTATCCCAGGCCCTTTCCCCAATGATAAGTTCCCTTTGGATCTTTTGAAAGTGCCCTTTAGACTTTGAAAGTGACTTTCTGACCTTTTGAAAGTTCCCTTAAAACCTTTTTAAAGTTCCATTTGGACCTTGTTTGAAATTTACCTTTAGAACTTTTGAAAGTGCCCTTCGGACCTTTTGAAAGTGCCCTTCAGCCTTTTTTGCATAGAACCTTTAGGCTTTTTGTCATCATCACTTTGGCCTAAAAAATAATTAATCTAAGATAATTTAATCAAGACATTTATTTCATTATTGTTTTTTTATTCCATGGTCATTTTATCATGTTGAAATTTTAATCTATGTGACTTGGTTTAATCTTTTATATATTCCTAAGCCCTAACTTTAATATTTCCTATTATCTACAAGAACCAATCTCACTCACTGTCAAGTGACATTTTCAAATTTGGAGATAATCCACACTTATTTTCATTATACATTATTATAGACTCTAATTTTTATTAATTTACATGTTTTTATATGGTCATGGTTTTATCGATTCCAATGTTGTTATGAATTGTTGCTTGTGTTTCTATATTGCCAGTTCAATGGAATTTTATTTGGAAATGAACATGCTTGGGTTATTTCAAAGGCATCTCCTAGGAAATACCTTGAATGAGAATTATAATAACTCATGTGTTAATTTCAAATGTCCTTGCAAAGGATTTTATATAGCCATGACACCTTTTTATTTGGTAAGAACCCTGATGCACATGATTGGAGTTTTCTTTTGAGCTATCTCTTGGGAGATACCTTAAACATGCACACAATTGGAATTTTATTTCAAGGTATATCTTAAGAGATAAATCAAAGGGCCTTGGAATACATTCCATGTTTCTTGAAAATTATTTGATATAACCATAATATTTTTTTATCTAGAAAGAACCCTAATGCACATTATTGGAAATTTCTTTTGAGATATCTCTTAGGAGATACCTTGAACATGCACATGATTTGGAATTTTATTTCAAGGTATATCCCTTGAAGTTTCTTGGAATACATTCCATGTTGATTACAAATGTCATTGAAAAGGATTTTATATAACTATGGCACCTTTTCATTTGGTAAGAACCCTGATGCACATGATTGGAATTTTCTTTCGAGGTATCTCCTAAGAGATACCTTGAACATGAAAATAATTGGAATTTTCTTTCAAGGTATCTCCTAGGGTAAAAAAAGAAGGCAATTGGAATACCTTACATGTTGATTGAAAATTTCTTGTAAAGGATTGTATATAACCATGACAACTTTTTATTTGGCAAGAACCCTAATGCACACTATTGGAATTTTCTTTCGAGATATCTCCTAGAAGATACCTTGAACATGCACATGATTGGAATTTTATTTCAAGGAATCTCATAAGATATAACTCAAAGTGAATCTAAATACCTTATATGTTTATTTTAATGGTTCTTACAAGGGATTTGATATAACCATGACACCTTTTTATTTGACAAGAACCTTAATGCACACAATTAGAATTTTCTTTCTATGTATCTCCTAGGAGATACCTTGAACATGCACACAATTGGAATTTTATTTCAAGGTATCTCATAGGAGATACCTCTAAGGGACTTGGAATACCTTTAATCTTTATTTCAAATGTCCTTATAAAAGATTTAATATAACTATGGCAAGTTTTTATTTGGCAAGAACCCTGATGCATATTATTGGCATTTTCTTTCAAGATGTCTCCTAAGAGATACCTTGAACATGCACATGATTGGAATTTTATTTCAATTTATCTCATATGATATATGTGTAATGGCCTTGGAATACCTTCCATGTTTATTTCAAAGGTCCTTGTAAGGTATTTTATATAATTACGGCACCTTTTTATTTGGTAAGAACCTTGATGACAACTTTGATTGCCTATGAGAAAGATGCATGACACTCCGAAAACCAAAAAAAAATAGAGTTCCCCACACAATATCACACCATGAATATAAATATTCTATGTGGTGAGTTTATTTATAAAACATGATGTCCTTTTATTTTGAATACAAACATTTCTTGGCATCTTCTAATTGAACCTTGAGATTATTGATCACTTTCTCATCCTTTTTAACATTTTTATTCAAAACATATATCTAATATTAAATTGATTTGATCACAAACTTCCATTGTTTATTCTCTTTATTAAAATTTTTATCCATCTTTGTACCTATTCAAAATCTCCTTTAATTTGTTAATCTTCCTCCACATAACCTACTTTGATACTAATTATTAGAGGTACAATCAATGAGAGGAGGGTGAATTAGTGAGCCTAGATAATCCAACCTCAATTTACAAACTCTTTAAAAATCTCAATTAATTATCATAATCATTCATGAAGCATACACATCATTCATAGCAATAAATAAGAGAGACAATGTAAGATCAGTCACACAAATTTAGTTATATGTAGGAAATCATTTTGGGGAATAAAAACCACTAGAACTTACAATTGGAATACCATCTTATAATAACAAAAACAAATTTATACCAACTATAAATGATCTAGGAACTATCATCCTTTATTTAGTGATACTACAATCCCACAATGTGCTACTACACCTATCTAGCTAAGTAACCATAATAACTTGACTTTTAGCAAGTTTTACCTTACAAGGAGACAATAATCACCTTAGATGTTGAGAAAACATAACAAAACCTATTAAAAAATCCACATTTGAACTGATGTCATCAATACCTAATGATGGAAATATGATTATCACTCTTCACCTTTAGCAATAACTCTATCACCCAACACACCTTGTTGGCCAAATCACATTACATACTTGAGCCAACACATAAAGATCAATTAGGACACATGTAATATCCCAAATAACCCCACTCCTCAACTTTTCACACTTAATGCATATAAATCCACCTTTTGGATCACTCTTCAATCCTCAGTGATAACTCTATCACCACATCAACAATATGACTGAATATTTATACACACAGTCCACACATTAATCTACCTCTCAAATCAACCACCAAGCTCACTCAGACATCAAAAACCCTTCCCTCACACAAAATACATCCAAACCATAATTTTGTATAAATCAAGAACTCTGCTCATTTTCAACCTATAAGATCACTATTTTGACATCAAATGATAATAGTCACCTTTGTTCACCTTTGAATATGCTCAATCAACTCTAAAAAAGACCTTGTATATAGGAACACTATGAATAAATACATAGTCAAAGTCTTAAGATTTTTTCATATTGAATATGGATTTGTCCCACCTCTAAATGCCACATAGATCATCCTCATGGAGTCTAGATCACCTTCCAATAACTAATTCATCATGAGACATTTAAATAGCATCAAAATGAGCTCAAATATCCTTCTCTGGTCACTTAAAAAATACAGTCAAACACACAATAAAATTTAGAGCTCAATATCTTTTACTATAAAAATATTCATATCATCAAACTAGGTTTTATTAAAAGTGTCATGGAGTCCTCTACAACTTTTTTTTACTCTATCAAGAAATTCATCTTGGATCAAAAGTTATGATTGAAATACAAAGCACTAATTTTTTCCTTTGTAAATTTGAATATTCAAATTCAAACTAGGAAATAATGTGATCACAACCATATGATCAACTCCCCTAGACTCATCCATACATGGTAATGGTGACATCATCAAATTGCCTACTTTGATTTCCTACCACTAGACCAAAATGTCTAGATAAAAACAATGATCAACTAGATGAAGTCCACTTACTTCCATACTCATTATAATCACACTTGAAACCCCATAGGATCTCTAAAACATGTCCATACAAAAAATACCATCCATCAAATGCCTTCCTTAGTCAAACACTAAATAACCATGTAGTAATATTGAGGCTCATTGAAGCACACTTTATCATTGTCATTCTAGCACACATGACACCTCATCAACATCCTTGGTCACCTTGGAGACATCATTGACAAAACCCAATAGTTTCTCCCTAATTTGTAAATAAAAAAAATTGTTACCAAAATGAATACAAGGAGCCAAATAATTTGAGATTTTGTCTATAGTACTCTTTTGTGTGTGTTATGTGATTTTTGATTCTCACACTTTTGGATGGATAATAGTTTATTTTTTACAAGCTAATTTGGTAATAACACACATTAAATTATAGACTTTTGAGGATACCTCAAGGAGACAAGCTCAACTGAATATTAAATTCCATGAAATCTTCACCTATAGCTACTTGAGGGACTCATAAAATGTGTTGACAGTCAAGACATTGAAGCAATAAGGTCTTGCATATTTTAAAAATTCATAGGATATTGTTATGTTTGAAGAATATTTTTAGTTTCTTCCTTACTCTTTTCATCTCAACATCTAATGGGTTTAGTAATTGATCTTAGATTCATATATTCAGAGGAGCTAGCCTCACAACTAGAGGTTTGGTCTAGATACAAGTATTCCACAACCTTAGATCATTCCAATGTCTAGATATGAATCAGATTTAAGGAGTTCAATTTCAACTAGATGCTATCTAGGTTTCTAATATAAATCAAATGAGATCTATTGGTCTTTGTTGTTGCAAGTGAACTTTTTTTTACTACCCTACCTTACTCCCTACTTTTGAACTTTTTAAACATGAATCACTTTAGATTAATGCTCATTGCATATATCCATTTGTTAGTTTAAAATTTTGGGATTATATTGGAAAATACAAATCAATTTACATCATAAAAAATTTAAGTAGATTGTGTCACCACCATATTCCTATTGTCCCTATAATAGGGTCTACTTGCAGGCTATAAGGTGATAAGTTGTAACCACATAATCACTCTAGAAAAACTAACTGAAACCCAAAGGTGACACTACCATGTTATTTTTGTCTCTATAATATGAGAAATGTTATTCTATTTTTCTCATTACATCCATGACACAAACACACATCAATAATCACGGACCTAAGGATGAATATGAATATTCTCAACCTACTATTTCTTGTCATGCACTTTTAGGTATTAGTATTCCTCAAAATATTAAGGTGGTTAGTTTCCTTAAGAAATAGAAGTTGACTCTATTTATTTGCTTTTGGAATACACATAAATTAATCAACAATAAGTTGGCTACTCAATTGGATAATTTCATTTACCCAACTCTAGAATTTCAAATCCTAATTATAGGTGGGGGTATAGTTAATTTTTTTGGTAAATGCCATAGCATAAAGCAATGGGAGACTACCTATTATATTATCTTATGTTTTCAATTATCATGGATGAGACTAAAATATTTTTTGTATTGTAATGGGTCACCACTTTATTCACAATTGAGATGAATTTTGAGTAACTATTCATGCTCATTCATTTATAAGGAAGGACATTTGAATTGCATGGTTTATTGACTAAATCTATGCAATTGGTTATTTTTCACCATATGATGAAGATGATCAAAAAAGGTGCAAAGTAATTATTGTGTGACTATTTTCCATATAATTTAAACCAAACAAGGAGTCTACCCATATTGAATTACAAATAGTAGAGTCTACCCATTTTTGTCTTATACACCCACTTGACTCCTTTTACATCTTTTCCTTTTGAAATGGGATTTAAAACACTACCTAGGCCATCCTAGTGCTTCCATGAGCTAGACATGCATTACTAAAAATTGTACTATTTTTTATTAAAAATTAATTGAAGTATATATAGGCAGAGCATTTGGAATTATATTTATTGAATTATTTTATAAAATTTTAGTGTTACAATTTAAAAACCCTATTTTACCAAATAAAAGTCATGTGTATGCTCCTTTAGTAGAAGGTTCACTAACATCACAACTAGGCATGCTCCAGTAGGGAAAAAAATATTACAATAATCTAGGTAAATTATCTAAATCTTAGCTATTTCATAACATATTAAGGTGCTAAACAATCAATAAAATGACAAAGTCAACATAAATAAATAACACATTTTAGATAGAGTAAAAATATATTGAACACTATTAATATTAACTACTTCAAAATAAGAAAAAAATATATTAAATACTATTAAGATTAAATATCTAAAAATAAAGATCTACAGAAATGACATTAATAAATATGGTCAACACTTTAGACACTCTACAACGTGCTCTATTCTGATCTGTCAATGCTCTATAGTGTATGTTCTAAAAAAACAAAGAATATGTAGGAATATGAATATATTTGGTCGAACATGTTTGGTAGTTTTTGTTCCTCTTAAAAATGTGTGAAAATTATATGGACCCTATTTTTCAAAGTAAATCCAAATTTCAAATTTGTTAGGGACTCCTGCCTATTTTTGAATGCAAATGCACCTCATGAGTAGTCAAGTCAAATTAAAGGTGAGTGATATATTAAAATATTATTTATATATATTATATTAAAATATATAATATTTATTTAAAATATATACTAAAAATATATATTATATAATATATTTTAATATTAATATTATTATATAATATATGTTAATATAGTTTATAAATCAAATTATTATTATATATTTCAATATGATATATTTAATATAAAATATATAATCTATATATAATATTAATCAGTTATACACACACACACACACACACACACACACACACACACACACACACACACACACACACACACACACACACACACGCACACGCATACATTCACAGGCACACACACATATCATGACATATAATGTATACATATATGTATTGGTGAGAAGGGGTTATGTAGAGAAAAAGAGTGTAAAATTATAATTGATAGTTAAACCTAGTAATTCCAAACCCTTGACATTGTCAAAATATTAATTAAGTTCATCTTTAAAGATAATTGTGGGTGCATACTAATCAGGATCTGAATCATCATGTAATGATTTAGTCTATGATGGCTTGCATTCTACATGTAAAGAGAGAGCATCTTAGCATGTAATCTATATGTTAATATTTTAATTCCCTTGGTTTCGATCAGGGGACATCTTTATTTACTAGATAAGGAGCTCAATTGTGGTAGATCATGTTTTGTCTTGGTGATTAAAATGAATAAATTACTTTTGTTACAATGGTACTACAAAAAATTAAAGGTGACCAAGAATAATTTTGGGTTTAAAAATTGGATAAAAATTTGAAGTGGACATATATGTTCTAAATACACCATTTATTCCATTACATAGAGAATAGAGCGCCATAATTAGTTTACATCAAATCCAATTAAAAACACCACCATAATTGGTTTACATCAAATCCTTCTCCTCATCTAATTTAAGTTCTAATGGATAGAGCACCACAAGATCTATGTTAGTGTGATCGAGTAGCAGTGTTAGTTAGACCATCTCCATGTCCACTCTCATAAGCATCAGTATGGGAAAATTAGCTTGTATGTTACATAAGGGTGTCAGTAAGTGCATTAAGTGCATGTAAAATGTCAATCTCTAAAACATCCTTCACTGTAGAGGAGATCATCTTAGGCTAAAGTGGTTATTTGATCAATATTATCATAGCTTGATTAGGCACATGATATGAAACCAACCTATCCTATCAAAATCCATTTTATTAGCCCTAAAATCTCTTAATAATAAAATTAATAAATAATTTCATTTAGGATATTAAACTTGCATTCAATTTTCTTCATAAAATATGAAGGAACCTCATTATTATTAGAAGGTGGGACATCATAACCATCCACCATTAGTCCCAAAAATTCTTTCTCATCAATTATTGGTGGTAATAGTGGATTGGGAAATGTTTGAATTACATTAGAAGTGTCACATTGTTTTTTGAATTATTGCATAATGAGATTTTTTTCTTTTTTATCTCTCATACTAACCACTAAAAATTTGACATCATCATATTGTAGGAATTACAGCTCTTTATATATTAATATTCCCATATGTCAATTTCACATTTTACCATTTAATCAAATTCACCTAGGTAAGGTAGGGATCACATGTTGGGGGATTGCTGATTATTTTTGGGGGCATGCTGCTGAGAAATTGTAGGATTATTCTACCTAATTTTTAGTCCTACATTATTTAAAAATTTGTGCAATATATGTTGGTAAAAAAATTATGAGTATTTTAATTTTAAAAAAGTTATTTGAAAATAAATAAATAAATATGATTAGATACAAAACTATATTTAGAAATAGTAAATTAATATTATATGAAATAAAGAGTTTCTAACATTATATTATAAAAACTACATCTCACTTCAAGTTTAAACAACTTCTATGGGAAGGTTTAGAGATGTGAGACTGAATGTGGTTTGTAAATCAACCTCTAAGATTTTAGAAGCCATCTCTTCATTCAATTTTGGGGGTGAAATGGATAAAAGAAAGGAAAACAAATAACATGGAAATTAAATCTAATCTAAGGTGATGCACCAAGGGATTTAGAACATTAACCTATAATTTCATAAAATACATTAGATCCTGAAGCATTATAGACCATAAAAGGATCACAAAGCATGAACTACAATTTATTATGTGAGAAAAGACCAAAACTATAGAAGCAGAAGAAAAAATAGATAAATATAATTTTAAACTCCAAATAACATATAATATCACATCCTCATAGATGGAAAACATAATATATAAGGGCACATATAAAGTATCCAATCAAATTTGTGAGGTACACCTAATAAAGTTATAGAATAAAATTTTTTTAACTATCACTACTCCTAGTCTATTACAATGGTTGGTTATCATTTTTTTGTATTCCTTCTTTTATAAATAGGTGAATCAAATGCATGCATCTTAGTAACTATGGATTACAAAAAATTGTGAACAAGTCCATGGTATATAGGAGTCAAAAATGCCAACCAGTATTGTCTACAGAAACTAATGAACACATCTTCAACTCATTTTGTAAAACCTGTAGTCAAAAACACTAAGAAAACACATCTCATAATTAGACTTTAAAATTGAAGTTAGTAAGAAAATTATCGTTCTAGTTTTATAAATTAGAGAAATAAACCAAAGGATTTGAGTGAGAAATAAACTCACCAAGATATATATTCATTGGTGAGTTATCTTAATTTGAATTTATTCAATAGAAGAATTATGTATCACTAATTTAAATTATAGATCAAAAGACCTGATGGTTAACTAAAATTTGATGGTAATTTGTAAATTAGAAAAAAAATTATTCCTTTGTATAATTTGTATGTAATCTAATAGTTTGTAGACTTTTTATAACCAAGTTTGAAGGGCTACTAAAAATTAATAATTTACATTACTTGAAATTAACTAATTGTACATCTACTTTACTACCAATTATCTCATGCCAAGTGTCATCTACAACATCAAATTTAATGTTTGTGACATTATTTCAACTTCATGATATGTGATTGTAACTTTTAATTTAATTCTTCCCAAACTTAATAATGTTTGATATATTTTCTCTTCAAATTAATCTACCTCATCTATTGTACATATGGTGAAGTGTCGTAGTTTTTTAATTTTGTACCTATGATCACATTTACCCATTTTTTGGTGTTATGTGGCATTATAAAATATTTTAAAAGCATAAAAAATCATTTATTTATTTTTTTAAATTTAATATTATTTACGTACCATTAACAATAAATAGATATATTATAATTTATATAATCTTGATAAATGAAGTTTTTGTGATTCTTGTATTGAAATATTTTTTTCAAGAGTAAAGTTACTTGGCTTATAGCTTCCTATTTAAATTTATTTTATTTTACATTTATGTTATTTGTCCCTATAAATGATGATTTTCAAATCACTTCACTACATATCCAATTGATAATGATGCATGGATCATTTACTTCCATTAATAAAAATGCACCTTTTGTGATGGAGAAGGGATATGTGATGTAACCTTGCTGATACATGATTATTTTAATTTAATTCCGATTACCTACTAAACATTATTAATGTTTTATATATTTTATCTTTGATGTAATCTATTGCACACATGGTGAAGCATTGCAGAGTTTTAAATCCATACTAGTGATTGCATTTTTGACCCCGTAATGTTAAAGCTCATTTTCATGTAACACAACATTATACACTACATTAAAGGCATAAAAATTCATTTAATTTTATTAAAAATATAATATTATTTATGTTCTAATAACAATATATAGAATATTGTATTGAAATATATTACACTAAAATATATAATATATAATATTGATTTATAACCTATATTAACATATATATTATGGGATATAATAATATTACCTAATATTAAAATATATTTTACAAAATATATAATTTATATATAGTTAATTATTTTAATATATAAATATATTATGATATATAGTATAATATGTCATTTATATTTATTTAATAACTAATATAATTTGTGTGTATGGGCGGGCGGGGGGGGGGGGCAAGGTAAGAGGGGTTATGTGAAGCAAAAGAGTGTAAATCAATAATTAAACCTACTAGTTACTCCAAACCCATGACATTGATGTCAAAATAAGTTCATCTTAAAATAATTTTGGACACAAACTTATCAGGGTCTGAATCACCATGTAATGTTTTAGTCTATGATGGCTTACATTCTTCATGTAAAGAGATGTCCTCTTAGCACAATCACTATGTCAAAATTGTAACCCCTTAGTTTCAATCATGGGGCATATGTATTCACTGGATAAGGAGCTTAATAGTTATGGGTGATCATTTTTTGTCTTGGTGATTATAATGGAGAAATTACTTTTGTTACAATGGTGCTAAGAAAAATTATAAGCAACTAAGAATAATTTTGGGTTTAGAAATACGATAAAAATTTGATGTGGACATATATGTTTGAAAGACACCATATATTCCAATGTGTATACTTACTAATATACCACCACCACTTTAGTTTCTCCTAATAATTAATAATGTTACATCTTCAAAAAAATGTGGATGAAATTCCACTTATTATGCATTGAAGAGCCTAATAATTATTTCTAAATCATTACCATTGGTTCGAAAGTTCCATGATGATATTTTAATGTCTAGTTCCATATTTGAATTTATATAATTTTCATTGTACTATGGCCTTATAGTGGATTATTGAACATTTTTAAATTTTTATGATACCCTAGATGTGATCCAAAACCCATGGTAGGAGATCCATCAAGTGTAATTTATTGTGATGAGTTTGTTGCTATTTTATTGGAATGAAATTATTGAAATTATATAATCTACATTTAGATACAATTTATAAATGGATTCAATGTCTATATATATAGAAATACTATATAGTAGTGTTTCTAGGTAGACTTCTTAATATGCCCTCGCATAACCATATTAAATTAGATACACACACAAAATCATTTCCCAAGAGGTCTTTGAGTTAATAGGTATGATTTTGTGTCACTTATTTTAATTACCATTTCGGGGTCAAATTCATCTCTAAATATTAGTTTGTAAGTTAAAGAAAGGAAACTTGCCCTCATAGGTATTTGAATTAGTGAATTAAATTATCTCAAAGGTATTCTTAGGGGGTGGGGGCTAAAAATTAAGGATTCAAATCCCTATTGGACAATTTGCTTACGTTCCATCAAAAAATGTGGATGAAACTCCACCTATTATGCAAGAGCTTATTATTTATAAATCATTATCATAATCTCTATGTGAAAATTACAAATCCCTTGGTTTCAAGTAGGGGGCATCTATATTCATTGGATAATGAGCACCATAGTTGTGGGTGATTAAGTTTTGTCTTGGTGATTACAATGGATAAATTGATTTTTTTACAATGGCGCTAAAAAAATTAAAAGTGACCAAGAAGATTTTTGGGTTTATAAATATGATAAAATTTTGAAGTGGATATATATGTTCAAAAGACACCATCTATTCCAATGTGTATGCCTACTATTATACAACCACCACTTCAGTTTCTCCTAATAATTAATAATGCTGCATATTTAAAAAAATGTGGATGAAACTCCACTTATTATGCATTAAAGAGCCTAATAATTATTTTTAAGTCATTACTATCTGTTCCAAAGTTCCATGAAGATAATTTTACTTCTATTTTCATAGTTTAGTTTTTAGAATTTTCATTGTACTATGGTCTTATAGCAGATTATTGTACATTTTCTAATTCTGATGATCCCCTAGATGTGATCCAAAACCCATGGTAGGAGACCCATCAAGTGTAATTTGTTGTGACAAGTTTGTTGCTATTTTATTGTAATGAAATTCCCTAAATTATACAAATCTACATTTAGATACAATTTATAAATGTATTCAAAGTCTATATATAAAAATACCATATAGTAATGTTATGAAGTAGACTGCTTAATATACCTTCAAATAACTATATTAATTTATATACGCACACAATATCCTTTCCTAAGAGGTTTTTGAGTTACTAGGTATGATTTTGTGTCACTTATTTTAATTACCATTTTGGGGTCAAATTCTTCTCCAAATATTAGTTTGTAAATTCAAGAAAGGTGACTTGCCCTCATAGGTATTTGAATTGGTGAATTAAATTATCTCAAAGGTATTCTTACAGAGGTGGGGGATAAAAATTAAGGATTCAAATCCCTATTATATAATTCACTTATGTTATATATTCAAAAAACGTGGATGAAACTCCACTTATTATGCAAGATCTTATCATTTCTAAATCATTAGCACAATCTCTATGTTAAAATTACAACTTCCTTGGTAGACTGCTAGTTATGCCCTCACATAACAATTATTAATTTAGATAAGCACACAAAATCCTTTTCAAGAGGTATCTAAGTTACTAGGTATGATTTTCTATCACTTATTTTAATTACCATTTTGGGGTCAAATTTGTCTCCAAATATTAGTTTGTAAGTTCAAAAAAGGTAAGTCACCCTCACAAGTATTTGAATTGGTGAATTAAATTATCTCAAAAGTATTCTAGGGGGGATAAAAATTATCTCAAAGGTATTCTAGGGGGAGGGGGGATAAATATTTTTATTAAATAATGTACATTGTTTAAATGTTTAATATGTTTAAATATATAAATATTTTTTAAAAATAATTTTATATGTTACAAATTCTTATATAAACTTTTAAATCAATATAGAATTAAAATTTATTGCATGATCCAAAATTAGGGTTAAGTTTATATTTTTCTCTTCTCATTATTTTCTCTTAGTTTTTCTCTTTCCCTTTTGAAATCTAAAAAACATTCTTTTATTGATTGTTAGGTTAACTGTGGCATTAGTGGTTTAAGCATTAACCCCATTTTTCATTGTAATTTATGTAGCTAAGGCATTAGTGGTTAAAACATTGCCCCATTTTCACTATCATTTATATAGGTGCTTCTTTTCAGGTATTTAAACTATGTAATGTATTATTTTATTATATCTGAAATGTGTGATTTTTTTGGTTTGACATGAATCTTTTATTCATTGTTTACTTCTTTAAGTTATGAAATTATTGAGATTTATATAAACCTAAATTTTTGTTATGAAATGGATAAGATAATGAAATGGTGGAGGTTAAGATTATTTAGTGCTTACTTGTATTCAATAGGGATTCAAATGGTGAATGTGAGGGAAAAGCATACATTTTTATTAACTATAAGTAAATAATGAAATGGTAGAGATAATGAAATGGTTGAGATTAGTATTTTTTAGTGCTTACTTGTATTTAATAGGGACCCAAATGGTGAATGTGAGGGGAAAGAAGACATTTTTTATTAACTATAATCAAATAATGAAATGGTGGAGATTAGGATTGTTTAGGGCTTACTTATATTCAATAGGGACCCAAATGGTGAATGTGAGGGCAAAACAAACATTTTTTATTAACTATAATTAAATAATGAAATGGGAGATATGAAATGGTATAGATTATTATTGTTTAATTCTTATTTTTATTCAATAGGGACCCAAATGGTGAATGTAAGGGGAAAGCAATTTTTTTCATTAACTATAAGAAAATAATGAAATGGCTGAGATAATGAAATTGTGGAGATTAGAATTTTTTACTGCTTGCTTGTATTCAATACAGACCTAAATGGTGAATGTGAGGGGAAAATAGAAATTTTTTAATTAACTATAATAAAATTATCATAGTAAAAAATTCCTATGATGTGAGAGGATTTTAATGGTTTCACCATCTTTATCTCATCACATCATTCATTTGTTGGCTCTGTTCAAGATACTATGAATTGTTTCTATTTTAGACTGCGTTGAAAAGTCATTTTTTGACCTATTATAGGTTATTATTATTTGATTTGAATTGTTTCCATTTTAGATTGAGTTAAAAAGTCATTTTTGGGTGGCAAACTTTTCCCTCATGTTGCATCATAAACTTTAATGAACGAATGATTGAATAACACCTATCATTATTATTTTGGGTGGCAAAAATTTCCCTCATGCTTTGATATTATTGGGTAGAGGGGTCCCATGCATCATTATATATTAAAAATTTGCTTATAAAATATATAAACATATTATATATGAGAAACTATTGTTTAGGGATAAGTTTCTGAGGGATGGGAAGCAACAGGGGGCTGAAGATTTGGATGGTTACTCCATTTTTTGATTTCCATCTATCATTTGCATCCAATCAATTTATTATTTTTTTAAAAATAAAACTTTTATAGTAAATTTATCCTAATTTCTCTTCGTAACATGCATTACACATAATTTTTGTAGTCTTTAAAGCACATCTTGATATCTTTAGAACATTTGATATAAGTCTTTTGATCAACCTATACAGATCTTCAGAGCATTCATAAAATTCTTAGAAGCATCTTGTGTATGTATTTAGATAATACACATACCATATTCAAAGAAATTTTAGAGTGCCTTTGGAGTGTCTTCAAAGCATTCAATTGCCAGAGCTCACTTTTCAAATCCTCAAAATTGTAGCTAAAAGAGTTGTAAAAATTGTGTGTTGCCTTCTCAAAAGTACCCCATCATTAGGATGTTTTGCTGTAATCAAAATCAACCCATCCTTGGGATGTGTTTCTCTACTCAAAATTACCCCATCCATGGGATGCATTCCTATACTCAAAATTATGTTATCTATCTAAGTTAGACATAATAAAAAGATAACGTATTAGCAATAAATTACATACAAACAATGAAAAAAATTCATTTATATCCTACTTAGATTAGACTTTAGCTATTAAATACAATACAATATATAACCAAATTCAACACTTTAGGGATAGTTTATATAACAATGATGATCTATAT
Source organism: Torreya grandis (assembly GCA_037957365.1). Taxonomy (NCBI): domain Eukaryota; kingdom Viridiplantae; phylum Streptophyta; class Pinopsida; order Cupressales; family Taxaceae; genus Torreya; species Torreya grandis. Next base: position 54,307 of record JARHVA010008551.1, on the reverse strand, counting down.
GAAATGATCATCATTTCTTCCCCACACTTTGTCTTTTTCATGTCCTCTCATAAATAAGTGAGATGACTAATCCTTAATCCAATTTTCCTAATTCAAACCTTTGACTTGGATCATAAACTTCAAAATGATGGCCACAATCATAGTGTCCCCTTGGAAATAATCCAAGATATCTAAAAAATGTATGTATCTAAGCTTCAAATTCAAATTCTCCTTGAGAATTACAACACCACTATGGAGATAGAGGACACAAAATGATAGGAGGCCTAAACCTCATCTCAATCCAGACATCTAAACTTCTTTCCTTTGAGCATTGAGTAATTATCTAGAAAATTGATTTGCCTCTTCTTAGACTCTATTTAATATTGGTGAAGATGAGGACTTACCTTTGATTTAAATCAATAGGTAATGTCTCCCACCTAGCAAGACTTACATTGAAATCATTATCATAATGTTAGTTTAGAAAAGCTTTAAAATCAGCAATATTAGATCACAATAGCTCACGATACGTGTTCTTCATATGCATATGATATAGTGGTCGAGAAGAATAAATAAGTTTCTTTGCTTCTATAAATTGTGGTCTAATGAATAAAAAAATGGTTCTTTATAATTATAGAAATATATTATTGTCATATTGCCAGGCCATTTGGTTCCTTAGAGTGGAGAGAAAGGCACACAATAATGTTTCTCCAATAAATAAATTTATCAAAAAACTAGATTGTATCCTAACAACAAATTGAAAGTATAGAACTCACAAATGGCATCCTACATTTCTTTAGTGATATTTAGAAAAATTTCAATAAATACATGCTCATCTTCAATGATATGTGAAAAACCAAAGAGAATTAACTGAATCTGCTATTTATAAAAATGCTCATGTAAAAAAAGAACATAAACTGATGAAGGTTGCCTGCATGCTAATATTTTTTCAAAAATAGCACAAATGTGTTGGATAGAAGCTTGTTATTTTTGTAATTTTAGTTATGATTATACCAATTTCTTCTTATATTCCTTCTTAAGTTTGGCATTTAAACCCTTCAATTTTCGAATTTTCTTCTAAGTGATATGCTAGTAAGATATTATTTCATGTAATGGAATAGGGAAAGAGGGAAAAACTCTTATTGGACCCTCTATCTAAACTAAAATCTCTATTTTTTCTCTTTGCATGGTCTGAATAGAGGCTTGTAACTCAAAATTCCAAGCAACAAGCTCTATTATTCTATTAGTATGTCAGGCAATCATTGTATTTCTATCATAAATAATTTCTCTCAGATTATTAATCAGATTATGCTTATCAACATTAGGATTTTGAAAATAAGTAATTTGAATGTCTTTGATAACAAGATAATTATATAAATTAGTAATATGAGTGTCCTTAATAATAAGAGAATTCTATAAATTACTTAATTCTTGGGTTTATGAAAACATTACATTGTGGACCCTAGTCTGTTTAGCTTATATTCCTTGAAGAATTATTTCTTATTCACTAACTCTAGTAAAAAATTCTTTCCACCTTTGTTTCAAATTATAAACCATCAATTCCTTACCTTTAAAAGTTTAATAGAGAACATCTAACTCTATTTGTTTAAATCTGATTGTTTCCTCATGGTGTGATAAAGCCATGGCATGTTGCAATTCTTTTTCTTCATTGATATAATGTGGAGAATATGGATCTTCTTCAATCAAGGGTGTATCACCCTTATTAGAAATAAAGAGCATAGGATGCTCTACTTCTTGAGTTAAAACTTCTTATACTAGGGTTCCCTTTATAAATACAACTTTTTCTACAACCTACACATCTTCTTCTTCTTCTTCCTACAAGATAAGTTAGTGAATGCACTAGAGCTTAGTTGGAAGAGGATGAGGAGTGTCTAAATAAAGTCCCATTTGTCACTTTGATCTCCAATAGAGTATCTTTAGAACCAATTGTGGTAGAGATGGTCATTATAAAATTTCAGCTATGGGTTTTTCAATCCAAATTATAGTGGAAGGAGAAGAGGTAGGGCATGGTGTCTTGTTTGTAGGAACTATAGAAAAATTTTGGAGGAAAGAAGATGTAGCCTTTTCACCCATTGGTTTACTAAGAAAATAATTGTGAAAAGTGAGTGTAACTAGCCCATGATGGTAAGTATACCAAGTACCTCATCTTATCTTCTGAGAAACATTAATAAGAACATTATGAAGGAAAGAAGGAAGATCGATATTATATTATTCTTGAATAACTCATTTCGTCAAGTGAAGAAGGAGTATCATAGCATCTCTACCCAATAATGTAAACTGACCATCACAAGTGATATATTCCATTATCCAAAAAACAACATTTTTCCAAGGTTGAGGAATACTTTCTCTCATAAGTGCCTTGGCCACTCCTTGGGGGGATCTGACCAATCTTGGGTGTAGCTCATTTCCTTCAAAAAAAATATAAATTAGGTTAAAAAATTTGATCTTTTCAATGTTAACTACTCAATCCTCAAGAGTTCTAGATAGATCATTGACTATAGATGGACTTACTAGAATGTTCTTCCCTTTGATAATAGCATGATATTTATCAAAATTGTCATAGAATTCTTGCATAATTGCTTCATGGAATCACTAAAACATTTTTAAGATATTGAACAAACATACTATTTCAAAGACATCTCTGGCTACTTCATCTTACAACAATGCATCCTAGGATTCTAGTTCACATTTTTATTTCTCCCATCCATCTTCAAAGAAAGCACTATTTAATTGTAAATCTAACTATATTGTAAAAACATAAAGCTCAAATTCACAAAGGGAATAAGGGAAGCAAGAGGTTAGAGATATGATAAATCAATTATTGGTAGTGACAATGTAAAAAAGAATAGCAAAGTAGGTTATATGATGTGATAATGACAAGAATGATGGTAGTAGTTATGGGTATCTCTTTGGAGCATGCCATGTGAGATATAATGAAAAGGTGCTTTATCTGGTCAAGTAGTAATGATGTCTCATAAAGGTCATTATTGATAGTATTGGGAGAAATAATCACAATTAATTATGCATCATACCAAATATTTTGAAAAACCCTCTATTTAAAACATAGTTACATCAATCTTGTTAGAAAAGACCATTTGGAAACATCATCACAAAATACCATCACATAAATTCTTTTAGAGATTTCTTGAAAACACCATCACATCAAATTATGGATTATGATGTTGTTGGTCTAATGGAATTGTTTTGATTCTCAATGATGGAGGTGGATTCTTCTCATTCATGATTTTTCATCTTAGGAGCATAGATATCAATATTTGAAGCATAGCCTCCAATATTTAGAGTTAAGTCACTAGTCTTCAGAGATAAACCTTTAGACTTCAGAGCAAAATTATAGTCAATTTAGACTTTGTTTTTATATATAAAATTATAAAGTAATATATATATATATATATATATGTATGTATGTATGTATATATATATATGGTGTTGTTTGTATGTATTTGTATCCAATTGCATCTGCTTAATCCATTTCTTATCTAAATAACCACTTGGGTGATCTATTGATGGAGGCAATGGCTAAGCTAGAGTTATCCCTTAGAAGGCAAACATCTAGGGAGGAAACCTCTCCACATGGTAGAATAAGTAATTGTAGTGTTTGTCATCCATTGCCAATGTAATGGTATTGAAACTGGTGTCTTAGAAGACTGTATTTGCCCCATATAAATAGAGAAATGGGACCTATTCTGACTTGGTGTTTATATATGTTCTTTATTCAGCCATGTATTTTTAATTTTCATTGATGATATTTTATATTTTATTAATATAGGATGAAATCACCAAAGACCTTTTTGGTAAGCTTGATTAATGCAATGCTGATGGTGATCTTGGTTCATGCCATATTAATGAGCAAGCTTATCAAAATTTGAACTATTGATTTTATCTATTAATTGATCCAAAATTCAATTTATCTTTAATTTAAATTTTATTTTCCATCATTTTTAGCTTTAAATCTAAATATTTCCACCTTTCAACATGTGGCTGCCACCTCAAATACAACTAAGTATTCACCTAGCCTGAATATGACTAAGCTATCTAGTTGGCTAAATATAGACATGTGACACCTTTTGATTGCCTTAAAAATTATTAGAATTTATCTTTACATTATTATTCATTTTTTCTCACCACCTGGTGATGCTCAATTTATAGTGAGCTCTCGAGTGGTGCTTTTTAATTATGATACCTTGAATGGGGAATCCATTATTGTGCCTATTTGAAAGGTATCTCTTTGGTGATATATTTAAGGGGAGATATAATATTTTTTATTTTTTAAATGTATATCCTAAGATATACCTTGAAGTTGTTATAGGGGCCTTCAAAATATCTCTTAGTAGAGCCTTCTGTGTAAAGGAAAATTTCACTTGTTCCTTAAAGGATAAATCCTCTCTTGTGCCTATTTGAAAAGTATCTCTTAGGAGATACCTCAAATTTTAAATCCAATCTTGTGTATGTTTAAAGGTATCTCTTATGAGATACCTTGAAGGTATTATAAAGGCCTTCAAAATATCACCTAGTAGTGCCTTCTATGTAAAGGAAAATTGCACTTGTTCCTTAAAGGAAAAATCCACTCTTGTTCTTATTTGAAATGTATCGCATAGGAGATATATTGAAGGGGAAATAAAATCTTGTTCATGTTTAAAATTTATATCTTATAATATATATTGAAGGTATTACATGGGCCTTCAAAATATCACCCAATAGTGCCTTGTGTGTAAATGAAATTCCACTTGTTCTTTGAAGGAGAAATCAACTCTTGTGCCTATTTGAAAGGTATCTCCTAATAGATAACTTAAAGGGGAAATAAACTCTTGTGTAAGTTTGAAAGGTATATTATAGGAGATAAATTGAAGTTATTACAAAGTCATTTAAAATATCACCTAGTAGTGATTTCCATGTAAAGGAAAATTCCACTTGTTCCTTGAAAGAGAAATCAACTCTTGTGTCTATTTGAAATGTATCTCTTAGGAGATACATTTAAGGGGAAATCCACTCTTTTACATGTTTGAAAGGTATTTTCTAAGATATAACTTTAAGATATTACATAGGCCTTCAAAATATCACCCAGTAGTGCCTTCCATGTAAAGGAAAATTCCACATGTTCCTTGAAGGAGAAATCCACTCTTATGATCACTTGAAAGGTATCTATAATGAGATACCTTGAAGGGTAAACTCACTCTTGTGAATTTTGGAAAGGTATTCCCTAGGAGATACCTTTAAGGTATTACAAGGGCCTTCAAAATGTCACCCACTAATGCCTTCCATGTAAAGGAAAATTGCACTTGTTCTTTAAAGGGAAAATCCACTTTTGTCCCTATTTGAAATGTATCTCCTAGGAGATACCTTGAAGGGGAAATACAATATTGTACATGTTTGAAAGGTATATAATAAGATATAACTTGAAGGTATTACAAAGGATTTCAAAATATCACTAAGTAGTGCCTTATGTGTAAATAAAAATTCCAGTTATTCCTTAAAGGAGAAATCCATCTTTGTGCCTATTTGAAAGGTATCTATTAGGAGATATCTTGAAGGGTAAATCCAATCGTGTACATGTTTAAAAGGTATCTCATAACATATACCTTAAAGGTATTAAAAAGTCCTTAAAATATCACCCAGTAGTGCTTTTCATGTAAAGAATAATTGCACTTATTCTTTGAAGGAGAAATCCACTCTTGTACCTATTTAAAAGGTATCTCCTAGGAGATACCTTGAAAGGGGAAATACACTCATGCATATTTGAGAGGTATCTCCTAGGAGATACCTTGAAGGTATTATAAGGGCCTTAAAAATATCATCCAATAGTGGATTCCATATAAAGGAAAATTGCACTTGTTCTTTGGAGGAGAAATCTACTCTTATCCCTATTTGAAATATATCTCTTAGGAGATACCTTGAAGGATAAATCCACTTTTGTGCATGTTTGAAATGTATCTTATTTGATTTTTCCTCTCTAGTAAATGTTTTTTTAACAATTGCACCTCTAATTGTCACATGTCCTCACCCTAGACATCCTAAGTTTTAAAAGTATTCCCCAAAATATAGTTATCAACTCACTTCTCTTGTCATTAATTTTAGAGTATAAATACCCATTATAAGACAATTATTATGAGCTTACCTAGGGGAATTAGAGTATAAATATCCCTCTCCTAATTTGGCCAAATAATTAGATGCATTAAGATTTTGATATCATTAAAAATTTGTAGAGAGCATAAAGAGTAGAGAGACTCAAGCTAAGAATTGTGAGAATTTATGAGTAGGGATTGTTAATCTAGTGCCTTCAGTAATCTAGGGTGGTTTTGAATAATAATTCTTGATGGAGACTTGTACATATTCATCGACACTAGAAAAATTATGGGTAAAACACATTTGAGGGTGAGGATCATTGTAGATATAAAATATTGAAGGCTTCATCTAATTATTACCCACAAGGGAATGGGTTGGTGGAGTCTACCAATAAAAATCTGATCAGATTGATCAAAATAATGTGTGATAACAAGAAAAAGGAGTGTTACCTACATGTAAATATGGAATTATGGGTAGATCACATCACCCCTAAATAGAGTTTAAATACTTCTTCATATGAGATTGTATATGGGAAGGAAATAATTATGCCAGTATCATCAAAAATCCTTGTATAATAGATCTTGAAGGCTAATGAAATTGAATAAAATGGAGCAATGAAGGTTAGGCTTGATGAATTTCTCAAAATATAGGAGGTAAGGGAATAGGAAAGTGATGATAATCTTATCTAACAATGAGTGGTTAAGTGATGGTTTGACAGGAAGTCATCAGACTTGGGATTTAAACCTAGAGATTTAGTTCTCAAATATGATTATCAAGCCATAAATATAAGACAACATGCAAAGATTGATTATATTTGGAGAGGAACATTTCACATCATCAGTGATAGGTAGGGGAATGATTATGAATTAAAATATCAAAAGGGAAATGCATTTGTTATCCCCATCAATGGGATTGACTTGAAGCATTTTAACTGACTTACTTGTCTTCCCCCTGATACATAATTAGTTAATTTCCGTTTTTGTCAATTTTTTATTTTTTCTTGTTATTGTTTCCCCTTTCTTACTTTTCCTTCCATTTATTTTTTCCTTTTCAAATACCATTGGCACAAGTGAATCTTCTAATCACCACATTTCCCCTCCCCAGTCCTCCTAAATCTTCAAAAAACATTCTTTGAAAGATGGTTATCTACCCACCTTACTTGCCAAAAATGAAAAAATCCCCATTTTTTCATGAATCCCCATAATTATCACCACAAATATCTCACAAGTGGCCCTTTTATCTTTTGTGTCTCCCTTATCACTTATGGGGGTGGCTGATTTTAAAAATTTTCATCATGGGCTTGCCTAGTGGTGCTAATGTATGAATAAACTCACCTCATCCAAGCCAACCATTGGACACATTGAGAGAATCAAGAACATAAATGAAATTGAGAGAAGTAAGAAGGGGTGAGTCTATAGTTGTAAGTAACAAAGTAGAAAACCATTAATCCAAACCTTCAACAAAAATAGAGAGTGGTTTCCGAGAAAAATCTTCAACAATGGAAGCTTATACATATTCATCAGGAAGTAACCAACATATCATCAAATAAAAAACCTACAAGTTGAGTAGTGGGGGTGACCTTTCCCTCAAACATGAAATAAGCAAAGCCAATGCTTCAACCTCTACTCTAATAAAATAAAAGGTGCCCAACACCAAAAAAACATCTAAGGGGGAATGGAGGGACCAAACATTGGTCACTAACTTTGTAGAGAATATCTTGGAATTAAAGTTGGAAAAGATCCCCAAGAGTATTAGAGAGGGGGATTACACCCAAATTCTTACCACAACTACCAAAAATGACTGTAACTCATTCAATTGTAGGTTATGGGAATGCACACTGGCACATTTCATGGTATCTTATGTTTATCCTTACCTAGATATCATCACCCTTTGTGCGTAAAGATATTATGAAAAATATATCATAATTAAAATAAACACCCATTTAATGGTTAAAATTAGTGCATATAACATGAAGGAGATGCTTCAGCTCCCTAGTCATCTAGAGGCCAAGATATATAGCATAATGACTTCCAAACTATTTGGGATTCCTAGGTTTGAGAAAAGGGAAACCTCCTTGGATTTATCCTCAAAATTGAAATCATGGAGATGCTTCCTGTGTCTATTTCCCTCAAGAGGTTTCCAACAAAATAATTGAGAAATACTCTATCTATTTTGGCCTTCATCTTTGAAATGGACTCTGATGCCAATGTTGAATACTTATAGCTAGGGGAACTTTTCCTCATAACCTCAGTGTAGAAGGGAGAATATTTTAGGTTAGATTTTATGGAATCCATCACTACCTCCATAAGAGATGAGCTAGAAAATTTTCCAATAGTGGGTACCTTCTGGTACTCATCATTCCTTCTACATCTCATTCCATTCTAGCATCCTCAGTTCTTCTCCAAATACCTCAACCTTAACTCCTCTAAAATAGTTGTTTTCCGAAATGTGGTGAACCCAATCACTATATATACCTACATCATATCTATCACTAAGGACTACTATGATTTTTCATAGATGGTATGGCTCCAATTCTCATCAACCTCTACATAAATCTTCTTACATTTAGAATGATTTAAGAGAAACTGGCATGGCTCACTGAGAATAAGGTCTTGATCAATTGGTTCTAGCGATCCCACTTCTCATTCCTTTGAGTACATTATTTCTAGGGAAAACCCTTATAGCTCCCATGCATGCTAATAGACCAGACTCTAGCCTTAGAGTATGCTTACTAACTCAACATGGTAGATTCTCTTTACTGGGTAAGGAAGAAAGGATTGTATGATGTCCCCTTCATAAGAGGAGGCATTATAATGTGTAAAAGGCACCAAGAATGCCTACTCACAACTAAGCTGGTGGAGCTTGGCCTAAACCTAATAGATGATAGATGGAATTATGATCTAACTAGATACATAGCAAACTTGAAGACTGATAACACCCCCAAACATCAACCTTATCCTTACCCAGAGTAGAAGAAGTCACCCATGGAAAACATTCCTCAAAATTATTTGGACCTAGTTCATATCTTGCTAGACACTGTCAAACCATGGGAGTTTTTCTATGAGGTCTAGGATCATAACCAAACCAATAAATTATCAAAGGTGATGAAGAAACAACTCACATATTTAGGATGGAGTAAAGGGAAAAGGGCCACCATTACAAAATATAGGTATGATATCAACCTGACATATATGAGGCTTGATGAGGAAGATAAAGATGAAATATTTGATAAGCTTTGAGGTGAGTATCATTAGGAAGAGGGAATAGTAGAGTAAGAATACTCCCCTAAAATAATGACAAGAGGAGAAGGAGAAGAAGAAGAGGAAGATGCTCTTGATTTTGTATGAAGAGTTACACCACTATAGAAATAGGTTGAGGTCTTGGAGGTTCAAAATCCTTCTTCATGGCCATCTCCCCTATACTCATGCTCTATATCTATACAACAATAATATTCTCCCTCCAAGCATATCTTGACTAATTAATCCTAGTATAAACATCTCAAAGCACCCAAATCTATCCCTCTACCCAAGCCTAAGTAGAAGAAAATCTACTTCTTAGGTCCCCACCTTTTCACCTCTACCTCTCTTGCCACCTCCATAGTTTTATCCACCATCTCACCTCATGTTGAGATGGCCTTTACCTCTTAGGCAAGCACCACATTATCCCCTCTCTCATCTTATTCCAACCAATCCTCCACTGAGATCACATTTATTTCCTCCATGGTCCTGATCTCCTCCTACATTCCTTTTCTCACCCCACCACATTCAAGTTAGGCATCATCCTCCATTGGGATCTAACCTTTCTCCCCTTACACCCTTACCTTACACCCAACTTCCTCAAAAGGAATTATACCCACTACTTTATAGAAACAAGTAACTATTCCATTCTCACTACCATAGGGAATCCCCTTTATGGGGGAGAGCATTTAATGTCCAAATTAGTATTAGTAGTAAGTGAATGAAATAAAATTAGATCAAGAGGCCCAAATGGAAAGAAAGAGAGGGAAGTAGGCCAATGCCTATACTCAAACTCACATGCAGTCATTTTATAACCTTGAATAGCAATACCTTATGATTTCTCACCTAACCCTCTAAATAGTTAATCCCTAAGGACATATGTAGCTAGGGGACTATGTTATTCAATATGTTTAACTCAACCTCAACTAAACTAGGCCCACTAATAGAGTTAATCTAATAAAAGAGACATAAAAATACATTACCATGAATTACCTCAAGGTGGCCTAGCAATTATAAAATACCAAGCTGGAGCTTGTAAGAGTGAAAACCATAGTCAAATGCCTCAGTGTTAAGGCTAAGGCCAAAGATGTGGAGCTCAATAAAGTAAGTTCTGACCTACATATCCACATGTATAATGAGAGATTCCAAGTGTAATTTAACCTATGAGTGGTCACTAAATATTAACTATAGGAGAAGGAGACTTAAATGGCTTGAGTCTACATAGATCTCTTGAATTGTTATCAATCATATCATCAATTACAAAAAAAATCAAAATAAAAATCCTAAGTCAAGGACTAAAAAATTGAGAATCTAAAAAATGACCATACCACCTATCCATAGGCCTCAAAAATCCTCTCTATGGTGTAATAATTATACAAATCCTATTAGGAAAGGATCAAGGACATAATGGAAAACCTAAATATAGTGTTAAATTTCATCATAGATAAATAGAAGTTGGCCTTTTAGGTGAGCACATCTATTTATTAGGTGATCACCTTCATCTCCCCCAAGGTACCAGAGTTAGAGAGCCTTGTATAAAAGCTCTACAATTCTTCTCATGAGACATTACAAGTAGTAGGGGTGACTAACTAGAGGTAGGTGATGGCTAAGGTCAATAAGTTTCTTGGTTTTAGCAAGGTAGCCAATAAGTGTAAGGCATTCCTTAATGCTTTAGAGTATGTGTTCTGAGATATGCAAGGATGCATCAATCAATTAGTCTAGTTAGGACTTCCATCCCCTTTCTTGGTAGATAAAAATATCCTCCCCAAGGACCAGATCAAGGAACTACTTGAGCAAAATTATAATGATTAGACCATCTTCATAAATCTTGATCAAGAATTTGATGTCTTTGAGGTGGAAAAACATTTGCACCCACTCACCCTATTGGAGTTATAGATGTTGGAGATGGTCAAAGGCTTGGTGAACATCACCTTCAAGGAGATAATAGATCTATATGGATCCTTTGAGGCTCTAAAAAAAGATAGCTAGCTAAAGGAAGAAGAATGAGTGACCTTGTAGGTGGCCCTTCAAAAATTATAGGTATCCACATTTTCCTCTCATTTTTACAATCTTGCTTTGACTAGTCTGAGTACCAAAGTTTTGGGTTCTCTAATCTATAGGTGGATGCCCCTATGAGTCACCAAGAACTATGGATCAAAAATACATGTTTATCAATTTTGGAACATTTCATCTTTGGCTTTAAGCTTACTTGATAGTTTGTAGTTCTTTGGCACCTTTCAGTGGTTCCCTTTTTGGTCCCTTCCTTCTTTAAGGGCCCTTTTCAAAAAAATTCCTAAGTACCACCCTTCATCCACTTCTAACACATGGTACCCCTATGCTTAATCTCACCAAAGAAGTCCCTAACCCCTCTTGAGAAGTGCCATATTATTGTGTGTCATTTTCATGCTTGTTTAGGAGTGGTGTTAGTTTACCAAAACTTAGAGCACCATTGGATGAGAGTGTGGGTCCTTCCTTTCAAATGTTTTTTGAAACAATTTAATTCTATATTAAAGTGTAATATAATGATTCTAAGGGGGATCAAGGTTGTTAAATGCAACATAGGCAAGATATCTCTAAAAGTTATAAGTGGTACCAACTTGCTTCTCTTAAACATAGTGGTTGTAATAGAATAATGTAGTTTCACCATATCTAAGATCTAGAAGCTAACTACACTCATGATATCAAGAACATATTTCAATTAAAATGGAACCATCATGTGTTATGGTCCTGGTGGGTAGACTTCACTAACACCTCAAGGTTTTGGTGTAGTAGTTTGTTACATGTGGTATCAAATCCTCCACCTAGGTTCAAGTCATAGATTAGGTGGCTACATCATCATGATAGTGTTAGTTTGGGGCTCATACACATAGGGAATCTTGGTGGTACAGGCACAAATCTAGCCCAGAGTCTAGGCTTCAGAAGCATGGTGGGATGTTATGGTCTTGGTGGGTAGACTTCACTAATGCCTCAAGGTTTTGGTGTAGTGGTTCGTTACATCATAGGTGTGAGTGGTAGAATCTCTAGGTGTCATTTCCCTAAGATGCTGCCTTGGCTATATATTTTAGGCTCTTACCTTTTAGAGGGGGTTAGTTATTATTTTTTTCTATTTATAATATTTGGTATTCATTCTTTTTCAATCATTATAATATACTAAGATAATATCAATTATCATTTTTATATTCTAAAACCTTAATAAGTTCACCTCACAAATGTGATTGGATGCTTTTTTTGTGTCTTTCATGGCCTTGTATATTTTGTTCTCCATCTACAATGAAGAGGATGTGATGTTCTATGTTATTTAGAGTAGATAATTATATCTTTCTAATGTTTCTTTTCTTATATTTATATATTTTGGGTCTTTGCTTCCATAATAGACTATATCTCATGCTTTATGCTCCTTCATGATCTATAATGCTTAACTATCTAATCTATTTATGCAATTATAGATTAATGTTTCAAATCTCTCGACACATCACCTTATGTTAAATTTACTTTACATGTTATATGTTTTCCTCTCTTCAAACTTAAATGAAGAGCTGAATTCTAAAATCCTCAAGGTTTCTTTATGAACCATAAATTGATCCCACACTTGTAAAGCTTTTTTCCTTATGTTAAAGAAAATTTTCACTTATTCTTTGAAGGAGATATCCACTCTTGTCCCTATTTGAAATGTATCTCCTAAGAGATACCTTGAAGGGGAAATCCACTCTTGTGAAAATTTAAAAGGTATTTTCTAGGAGATACATTTAAGGTATTATAGGGTCCTTCAAAATATCACCTAGTAGTGATTTCCATGTAAATAAAAATTTCACTTGTTCCTTGAAGGAAAAATCCACTTTTTTACCTATTTGAAAGGTATCTCTTAAGAGATACCTTGAAAGGGAAATCCACTCTTTTGCATGTTTAAAAGGTATCTCCTAGGAGATACATTGAAGGTATTATAGGGTCCTTCAAAATATCATCCAGTAGTGTCTTCTATGTAAAGGAAAATTGTAGTTGTTCCTTAAAGGAAAAATCCACTCTTTCACCTATTTGAAAGGTATCTCTTAGGAGATAACTTGAAGGGAAATCCACTCTTTTTCATGTTTGAAAGGTATCTCATAGGAGATACCTTAAGGTATTATAAGGGCCTTTAAAATATCACCCAATAGTTCTAAAATAGTAGATTCCACTTATTGACCACTTGTTTATACAACAACTAGTAGTGATTTTTATGTAAAGGAAAATTCCACTTGTTCCTTGAAGGAGAAATCCAATCTTGTCCATTTTTGAAAAGTATCTACTAGGAGATACCTTAAGAGTGTAATTCAATGTTGTGCATGTTTGACCTTGAAAGTATTACAAGGGCCTTCAAAATATCACCCAGTAGTACTTTCATGTAAATAAAAATTGCACTTGTTCCTTGAAGGATAAATCCACTCTTATCCCTATTTGAAATGTATCTCCTAGTAGATACCTTGATGGGGAAATCCAATCTTGTGTATGTTTGAAAGGTGTCTCCTAGGAGATACATTAAACATATTACAAGGGACTTCAAAATATAACACAGTGGTGCCTTCTATGTAAAGGAAAACTCCACTTGTTCTTTGAAGGATAAATCCACAAAATGGACTTTAGGCAACACAAACAACAATTCATATCAACATTAGAAGGGATAAAACCATGTTCATCCTAAAACATGTCCATTAATCCAAATGAGAGTTGACAATAATTAACAACCAAAAAAATACCCTACAAATGTTCATTTCCAAATAAAATTCCATTGAACCTACAATATAGAAACACAAGCAACAATAAGAAATCTCTAAATTATAAAATGTCACTTGGTAGTGAGAAAGATTGGTTCTTTTAGACAATAGTAAATATTAGAGTTAGGGATTGTAAACATATAAAAAATTAAGCTAAGTGACATAGATTAAAGTTTTCAACATAATAAAATAACTGTGTCATAAATAAAGTTTGAGGAAATCAATATCTTAAGGAAATTGTATTGGGTGAATTATTTTGTAGGCCAAAGTGGTGATGATAAAAAACCCAAAGGGTATTTGCATTAAAAGCCTAAGGGCACTTAAAAAATTTACAAAGGGTACTTTTAATCAAAGAAAGGTTTGAGACTAAAGTTTTGAAGGGTAAGTCTAGAGGGCAAAGGGGCATTCCAAAAAGGCTGAAGGGTACTTTTAAAAATCCTAAAGGGTACTTACAAAAATCCTAAAGGGTACTTTCAAAAAGCATGAAGGGTAATTTTAAAAGGTCTAAAGGACACTTACCATTAGGGAAAGGGCCCATGATAAAAGTATTTAAGGGTAAATCTTGGGGGTAAAGGGCCATTCCAAAAATATTAAAGGGTAATCATAGAGGGTAAAGGGCCATTTTGTAAAAAGGTCAAAAGTAAATTTTGTAGGGCAATTGTCCTTGCCAAAACTCTCAAAGGGTAATTTGGATAAAGTCTGAAGGGTATGTACCTTTTTGGTCATTATTTTGGCAAATTTTCATTGGCAAGATTATTACGATGAATTATTTTAGGCTTTTTGAGTCAGATAAAATATCTGATGACAAAAGTCTAAAAGGCTATTTTGAAATGGAAAAGTGATAAAAGGTCAAAGGGTCTTTCTAAAAAATCCCTTAGGGTACTTTAAAAAATATTGAAGGGTACTTTCAAAAATCCTAAAGATTAATCTTATGAGGTTTACAATTTTGATGGTTTCACATTGAATCTTGAAATTAAGACACCTTTAGCCCTCGATAAGATAGAGAATACCTTATACACAACAATCAATGTAGCTTTAACCACCTTTAATTGAAACACCTATATACTCATTTAATAATTTTTTCAGTATAATAATGATTGGTAAGTTCCACCTCAAGGTATTTTACTATGAGACTCCTTGTAATACCTTAATGGGTGAGTTGAAATTGTCTCCTTGAGGGTAACATGAAGGTATCTTAATGGGTGATTTGAAATTATCTATTTTAGAAAGTTTCACTCTAAGAAGCTTCCAAAATAGGGGGAAGGGTAGATAAGAAAATTAAGTCCCTATGGCCACACAGACAAACACAATAAAATAATCTCAAAAAGTTTGATCTAGGAAAACTCAAAGATCTGGGCCAAAGGTTGCTCCTAGAAGATACCTTGAAGGATAAATCCACTCTTTCACTTGTTTGAAATATATCTCATTGAATTCCTTATATAAATCTATAACAATGGGCAAGTTCAACATTGAGGTATCTATGGATCATAATCCATGTTTTGAAGTTTTGGGTTAGTTAGCCTTTTCATTGTTAACATGCTCAGTGAAGTTTGGTGGGTGGTGTATTGGCCTCCTCTTTCTCAAGTTCCCCTTCATTTTTTGGTTAAGTCTCAATCCCTTCCACTAATGACATGTGTCATCATGACACTCCTTAATAAATAAGGAAGTTATTATTTAGAGTAAGGGTGCACTATTGGCTGACAAAAGTGGGCCCCATTTCTAACAAAAATTCCAAAAGTAGTTTAAAGGGAGAAAAGTGTCACCACAACACTTCTTCTAAGAATTGTGGGAATCCAATAGGTTTCTTCATAAATCACAATTACATCCCACATTTGTAAATCTTTCTATAGGAAACTATTCACCGAGAGTGAGAGTTTTAAGCATCAAAAATATCCACTAGGGTATTCCTTCATGGATAACATAAAGGTATCTCCTAGGAGATACCTTGAAGATATTACAAAGATCAATAACACTGGGCAAGTTCAATCTCAAGGTATCCAATAGGAGATTCCTTTTAGGGCCTTGTAATACCTTCATGGGTAATTTTAATTTATATTCTAAGAGATACCTTGAAGATATTAAAAAGATCATCAAGGTAAAGGAAAATTTCAAAGGTATAACAAAGTGATTATTTGGATCTAAAACTATTAGCATAACATGGAAAATTGTTAAACTAGATTGAGGTAGAAAGAGCATGTGCATAGGAGGACCTAAAATGCAGGCTCTCCCAAGTATTATAAGGTCCTCTAAGTTATCAAGTTATTAATCAATAGTGTTTTAAAGGTAAAGAAAATTTCTACTAGGAGATATATTCAAGGTGAAGGAAATTACTTTTGAGGTGTCCATTAGGAGATTCCTTCAAGGGCCTTGAAGTACACTAGTAATACCATCATAGTTAACTTGAAGGTATCTCCTATGAGATGTCTTGTAAGAAAAATTCACTCTTGTGCATGAATGAAAGGTATATCCTAGGAGATACCTTGAAAGTACCTATTGATGGGCATTTTAACACATATTAGAAACATAATTCCCCTTATCTTTCTCCTTTGAAATAAATGTTTGTGGATTCCTTTCCCCATCAGATTATATTGGCTAGTGCACATAATTTATTTTTAGATTGGTCATACTTTATTAGTTTAAGTGT
The DNA here is from genome assembly GCA_037957365.1 of Torreya grandis. NCBI lineage: Eukaryota > Viridiplantae > Streptophyta > Pinopsida > Cupressales > Taxaceae > Torreya > Torreya grandis. The sequence goes on along the minus strand of JARHVA010008551.1, from coordinate 37,601 downwards.
GAGTTAATGTATACATTATGAATATTTAATATATATTTTATATTTTATTTTAGAATTAACATTTGTTGATATGCATTTAATTACTACTCAAACACAAAAAAATCATGAACCAATGCAATATGCAACTTGAATTATACAAAAGATAAATATTTAAATAATTTCAATTGCTTTGTAGGATGTCTTTGAGTGAAAAAGGAATTAACACACTTAAAAGGTAGAATAAGGTCTCACTTAAAGAGAATCTAGTTAAAAGGAAGAAGGCCTCACTCTAAGAGAATTTAGATAGAGTACCATTTAAAATATGAACACTTAAATTGATTCCACATAAATATCTTTCATTTTATGGTGATGACAAAATTCCTCTTGCTGATTGGTATTTTGAATTGTTTAATCTGCCAAATATGCATGCATATATATACTTTTTTAGCACTACATCAGGAAAAGAATATTCTATGATTGGAATAATCCTTTCCTATGATAAGGATGAACTTTAAGATGCCTTTCAATTCAAACTAGAAGTATGGAATAGAGAAGAGGGAATTCTCTATCAAACTATAACAAATTTTAGTAAATTTACACCTAATAAAATGGAGTTGACAAAAATTAATTTTTCTCCTTTTTGTGAAACATTTGTGTTTCATTTGAATAACTATGACAATCGTAAACTATCTAGGTTGATAAATAAAGATAATTTGGTCATTAGAATACAACATATGTTGAAATAAAAACATGAAGAAGGGTAAACAACTTCTTATATTTTCCACTATGCAAACATGTATTTAAGACACCCTATCCTCATGAAAAAAATCATTGAAGAAAACAAGACAAGCAGGGCAATATATTTGTATGTAGATTTGAACGAGGCCATACAAGTACTCACACTAGTGGAGAAAAATAAGATTGAACAAAAGGGTATAACACTTTTGTTGACACAAAATTATGATGAGACACAGTGTGAATTTTCTACATTGTATATTTCCTCTAGCAATTATGCCTTGAACATTCCTATAGGCCTCTATGAATTGGGGATGATAATATCAAATAATAAATCTAAATGAAATAGGGGTGAATGATATAATTCATTCATTTATAAAATGTAATGAGGTTCCAATGAATTATGCTTTGTTAATTCCTTTTGATCCAAGCAACCCTAAATGTATTATTGAATCAAAAGAAGTCCTATAAGATATGATGGATAAAAAAACATAAGGTTCAAAATTGCAAATGGCCAACACATAATTATATCATAACAAAGAATTCTTTTAGAGGAGGAATAAAATTCACAATCAATGAGAAATAAATGTTATATTAGAAGGGCAAGATTTCTAAAAACTTGTACTCCATTCTATATTATGCACCAAAATATGTAACCAATATAATGAAGCCAATGAAACAATTTAAAAGCCTTAATTTGTAGAAAGTGTTTGATCTACATATGAACTTATCAAACTGAGAGGTTGGAAGAATATTGAAATAGAGGAGAAAAATATGAAATAAATACATGAACAAGATAGACACTTGTTCACATAAATGAACTATTCAACATAATAATTGTAGGAGAGAGAATGCCTTATTTTCATGGAACAACCTATTTGGAATTATTTTAATAAGGCATTTGATTTGTTTGAAAGTGGTAATTTACCTAGTTTAGATAAACAATATTTTAATCTAATTAGTACAACATTACTTAGAAATATTCAAGGGCTGTTAGACAAACAAAAAATAGAACTAGTAGATTTATTGGAAAAGGGGTCTATTTCCTTCTTGAAAACCCCTAAGTAAAATAACATGGATAATTAGTGCAAAAAAGTGAAGCTAAAAAGTATCATATTATCAAAAAATGTAGATTATTTTAGCAACCATGATATTAAACTACCACCAGACTAAATAATCACACCTACAGAGGTAATGGAGCATTATAAAATTTTTGCAAAAAGGTTTGATGATTTATGTGTACTGAATGAAGGTATTTCAAAAAATAAAAAAATATTGGGAATCATTATCTCAATATTCATTAATCATATTGAAAAATTATCTACATAATGATGGACATTAGCTTCTTAGGATAGATATAGAATGATTCAACTACCAATACAAGCTCCCATGTCTTTGGCCATATATTTTAGAAGATTTTACTAAAATGTTCATTCTTAGTCTGAACATCGATTTGATAATTATTGATATTTTGAATCTCACTAAAGTTTTGAAGGAAGAAATATTTGTTTATTTCTATAGGCATTGATATAAAAATTTATTTTCAGGGCCTTCAATATATTCATCATACATAAACTAGAACATTATTCTACCATTTAGACCTCTTTCAAGAATTTGCATGTTGGTGATTATTGTTCCATGTAAGATACGGGTGTCATACTATGGGGTCAATATATTTATGGATTCGATTGGACATATATTATAGGTATCAATTTTTTTCAAGAATCCACTCATTTTCAGCTGCAAGGTTTCGATTTCCATTCACAACAAACTAGATTAGATGAAGGTTTTGACATCTACAAAGATGTACCAATATTTCAAATTATTAGTTCACACAAAACAAGAATTCCATTAAGAAATTAACTAGATAACATATTTTGGTAGAAACTTATCTCTAATTTCAATGATTCAAATACATGTGACATGCTAGGCGTATATACAGGAGATGGGTTGGTGCATGCTTATACAAAATTGGAAAGAAATTTATCTTTCATTATATAAATTGAATAACAACCAATTTTTAATGCTAAATTTCAAAATTATTTGACAAATTTAGATCAACCAATACAAGAACAACTGCTTCAATCAGTACTATGAGGTGCATAATATTTTTAATTTATTTTATAATCATGCTTCATTTTATAAATATAACATCTTAACAATATTTTGGTGTGTATGCTTTATTTTTCAAACTTAGAAACTTAGCAATCTTTAATTGTGTAGCACTAATGGCATTGCATGAAAGTGAATAAACAATAATAATGGAAGATCATATCAATGAACATGACACATTGCAAGTTGTATAAGGAAACATAAGATCATGCATATTTTTTTAATTATAAGTTCTTTTATTTATCAATAAGTCATAATACTAACAGAATATTTATTCATCTTTTTATGTCTCAATTAAAATAGTTCACAATGCAACTCTAGAACTTTGTGTGTCCCACACAACCACCCATGACACAGCCCTGTAGGTTGGTGCCTCCACAAAAACAACACAAGGTAAAACTCTAAAATAAGACACATTTTTAAAATACAAATATAAAATCAATTGATGATGAGAATTTTTAGTTACTAAATTATATAACACGTTGAAATGAATAAAGAACCAAAGTTTCAATGAAAGAGTGCACCCATACAAACTACAAAAAGAAAAATAAAAGGTAAAAAACCTTTTTAATATATGTATAATTATACAATTTTATACAAGTCTAGAATATATTAATTATATTTATTTATTTAAACACATTATAATTAATTTTTTTTCATGGACAAGAGATTGTAGAAGACAATACAATATAGACTTGCATCAGCTTGAGATTTGGAAGTGTGGGTTCATTTTATTGTTGTGTAGACTTAAATGTGGTTGTATTCACCCATTAAAATGTTGTTTACATGTTTAATTTACCAACAATTTTTAATCTGATGTGTCTTATTGAAAGTCTATGAAGGGTGTTTAACTATTAAGGTGTATAGTCATTTGAATTTAGTGATAGTAAACTGTCTTAAAAGAGTAAATCCTATCTTGTTTGATGTGATGGGCTACATAAACATATAAATATGTATCGGTATGCATAAGAACAACTGATACTTTCATTACTATAAGAATATAGATATTGGTTGATCAATGTTAAATTCCTATCAATGTCTATGAGAAATGATTTATGGCAAAAAAACACTATTTTAGAATATGATAAAGTCATGGTCAAGTTATAAGGATTCAATATGAACTTTTTTATGCATATGAATGTTACAAAACTGGCAATAAAAATGGTACATCCATGTATAATGAGTATTTTAGTTACAATGTGCCTGAGCATCTATTTTTTATATGTTTTTAAAATATGAATCTTTATAATATTTAAAGAAATGAATAAAATGAAATGCATTATGTTTTTATGTTACAATAAGAAATGCAAATCATAATCGCATCAACAACTAGTCTAGTAACATGTAAAACATTTTCTTAGAAAATTTTCATGTTATATTTATTATAATATAATATTTTTAATAAATGATTCATTTTTTTTAACAAATTGCAAACATTTCAAAGGAGGATCTAAAACCAACTTCTAAACAACTATTGATTTTAGGATTGGATGACTTATTATTTATTGTGCACAAAACAAAAGATATGCAAATGCATGATATGAGAAAAAATGAGATTATAAAATATAAAACAAGTCATACTACATTCATGATCATTCCAAATAAATTTTGAAGGTGGCACTATAGTCTTGTTCTCACATTGGCATTCGGTCAATGATAGATGATAATAATTTGAGGATACTCATTCAATCCATGGGTCATACAAGTTCAAATTTCATGTTTGTTTGAGGGAGAATATATTCTAAACCATTCAATATAAACATAAAAAAAATGGATGAAGTTATTTTTAAAGGGACCTTCAAGAGATGATTTTTGAATTGCTAGCACGTTGTTCATTTATTATAATTCTCAGAATTGTGTTACAAATAAAAAATTGAAAATGAGTTATGTTATGTCAAGTATATATATTTTAAATGGAAGTTGGAAAGATGAAAAGGATTAGAGAATCAAAATGACATCAATCATCACATTCTTGTGAGAAAGAAAAAAATCCATGCCAATAGTTGTGAACCAATGTTTAGAAAGATGTAATTTCACATTCTTTCAAGTGTATTTATTGATTATAAACTATAATTCTAGTAATGAAAATTAATATCATCAATTTCATACAAATCAATTCTAAATTATTTCAAATATATTTCAATTAATTTCAAAATTATCGATTCTAATTTAGAATTACTTTGATTTGGTTAAGTATAATTTGATTTATAGTTGGAGATTCCTTTAAATTATTGAATTAGTATATTGACACTTGCTCATGAAGATATTCCTAATGAAAAACAAACAATTTTATAGATATTTTATTATACAGATAAACTAGTCTATTACTTAATATGTTTTCATCCATAATTTATCCAGTCAAATGGTGTCACATGTCCTAACAATGGAAGCTACTTCAAAGGATAAATGATTAGTATGAACGCCCAGAAGGGTGACACAAGTTTGAAATATTCCAATCTATTCAAAATTATTTGCTCCCAAATCATTTGAAATAATTCAATATATTTGGAATATAGAAAACAATGTATTTATGGAGAAAATATTCTCCACTCCTAACTTTAGTGGGTATAATTTTAAATTATTTAAAATATCCCAATTTAATTGAAATGATTTATGCTCAAATCATTTGAAATAGTATAATTTATTTGAAATAAACAATTTTTTTTTAGAGAAAATCTTCTTCACTCTATTTTATAGGTATAAGTCTAAATTAAACAAAATAACCCTATTTATTCAAAATGATCTATGCCTAAATGCTTTGAAACTATCCAATTTATTTTAAATATAACAAATTTATTTTTAGAGAAAATTATCTTCACTTCACTTTAGTGGGTATTATTTCTATTTTATTTAAAATATCCTAATTTATTCAAAATGATCTATGCCCAAATGGTTTTAAACGCTCCAATTTATTTGGAATATAGGAAATTTATTTTTTAGATAAAATTTTATCCACTCCACTTTAGTGGGTATAAGTCCAAATTATTCAAAATAGTCTAATTCATTCAAAATGATCTATGTCCAAATGGTTTGAAATAGTCCTATTTATTTGGAACATAATAAAATTATTTTTGAGAAAATTTTCTCCACTCCACTTTAATGGGTATAAGTCTAAATTATTCAAAATAGTCCTTAACCTATAAAGGGATGGAACATACAAATTATTCAAATCAAACAAGCATAAACATACTAAACTCAGTATTGGATAATCTCAAATAGTGTTATAGTATTTCAATAGGTTTACAAGGTACAAACTTAGGTAGAGTTTCCTCATATGTAGTAGAGGGATGAGTACAATGCCATTCTAGCCTCAATTTATAAAACAATTAGATGTGATAGAATATACACTAGTGTAGAAGTGTGGAGAAGGGATCATGAATTATCTTCATTCAATCCATCATCAATTACAAACATCAATAGTAGCTCCATGTTCCCTCTATGTGTTGCCTTCATGGTTGGTGGTCTTTAATGAGTATGCATAAAAATGGAGTGGTGGAGCTAATTAATACTTAGTTGGCTCCATTAAAATCATTCCCACACTAATTTTTCAAATCAATTCCTCTTTTGGTATTTACAAAGGTGTAATCATGGTCTAATTAGCCTCTATGGATCACAAAATAACCCACCTTCCCCTTTTGCATGTTGACTAGGATTAAGAAACTACACCATCCTTAATTATGAATATGAAGTGTGCCTGATCACCTTCATCAAGTATTCACATGTTTTTTCTTGACCCTAAAATTATTCCCTTGATATCCATTTATGCTAAAACAATGTTTTCTTTAGTTGACCAAGTAGGCCTACTAGGCAACTCTGCCTAGTCTCTTAGTGTTAACTACTTAGGTGGACATAAAACCTACATGAGACCTTTAGAATTGTAAAATTAATATGTTTTAGGTCTTAAATAGCATATTATTCCATGATCCATGCCTTATAATCATTACACACCTATAACTCTACCTCATTTAAGTGATTAGGTCACCTCTCACTAGCACATCTAGATTATCTATAGTAATAATTGTGATAGTTTATGGCCTGATAATTTGGAAGACACCTCATACTATCCCCCTCCATTATTTTTAGCTACTCACATAACTCTTCACCTTAGGTTCATTCTTAAATATTATCAAAACAATGTTTTATGGGGGTATGTATAATTGTCTATAAAAACTAATTCCATGAACATGACCTCCTTAGAGTTCATAATGAGTTAAAAGTGTCCTTAGGATCAATTTAGGGAATTCAAGTTTAAATATCTCAATTTTTCCTCCATCAGGTCTTTATTAGGGTTTATGTAGGGTTACAATGGCCTATTATCCTAATGATGGAAATATAGGGTCATAAACATGCTTATGTCACTCAATGGAATAATTAATCACCAATAAATGAGAAAATTACCTCTTAAATGGGCTCACACAATCAAGAGCCAACTATATCCTATTGGCCAATCATAGGGAAGTAAAATGGCTAAGTGAAAGATGACCTAGATAGTAGATTTATAGGTTATTGGAAAGTATGGAGGTCATATACACCATAATATATTATTCAAAAATACCTTAAGGTGATATCAATGGAAAGAGGTATACACTCATAGTCTAAGCACACCTCATTTGAGCACCTATAGATAGGGTCATGAGTAAGTGAGTGAAAGTTTGAGATAATATGTATGGAGGTGAAGTGTAAGTATTAAAACAAGTCTATGACTTGTTTTCTAAGGTTAATCAGCCTTGAATGAATAGTTTGATAATAGGCCATTAAAACCCTAAATAAACCATTAAAGGCTAATTAACCTTAGAAAATAAGTCATAGACTTGTTTTAATACTTACACGTCACCTCCATACATATTATCTCACACTTTCACTCTCTTACTCATGACCCTATCTATACGTGCTCAAATGAGGCCTACCTAGACTGTGAGTGTATACCTCTTTCCCTTGATATCACCTTAAGGTATTTTTGAATAATATATTATGGTGTATATGACCTTCATACTTTCTAATAACCTATAAATCTACTATCTAGGTCATCTTTCACTTAGCCATTTTACTTCCCTATGATTGGCCTGTAGGATATAGTTGGCTCTTGATTGTGTGAGCCCATTTAAGAGGTAATTTTATCATTTATTGGTGATTAATTATTCCATTGAGTGACATAAGTATGTTTATGACCCTATATTTCTCCTGTTACCCCCTAAACCTTCTTAACCATCATCATACTTTCAGTGTTCCTTTAACATTACATCTATTATTCTATTTTCATTGAAATCTTGGCTGATCTCTCATCTTGGGGTGGTCTAACCATTTATTTGATATTTTTATCAATACTAACTACTTTTTCATGCTACCTATGACTCAAATTTAATCTCAAATTAATTATACACCCCATACCAATATTTAGCACTCCATTTGTTCCATTTACATAGTAGGTCTGTAGATACTCAAAAGAGAGAAAGTCTCTCTAGGGCTAAGTATGGGAATGGGTTCTATGGGTAAGAGGTAGTGAGGAGTATGAGGGAAATAAAACATAAAATTACCAAGATATGAAACCCATTCATGTTTTAATGTAAATTTATGGTTCTCCACAACCATTATAATGACATTTTTCTTACACTTGCAAGGAGATTACATTATATATATGGAAGTTACATTAAATTAGGGATTTGAAGGAGTTGTTTGGTATAATGACTCAATTTAGTGTTTATGGTAGATAAATAAGACTTTAATGGATCCAATAACCCATCATATAACATAAAATAATTATTCACTTCCATTTTTATGCATTGAGGGATATACAACATGAAGAGACACTACTTGTAACCTGTACATATGATAGCATGGAGGTTTTATTGATCTATAGGGATCACACATGTGAATTGAGTCCTAAGTATGGTGTATAAATTATATGAAGACACATGTTAAGTCACCTAAATTTCCATTCCTCTTTCATCATACTCAAAAATAGAGAAAATTAAGAAGACCAAAACCCTGCTTGGATGGATGAGACATTGTGAGTCTTTCCCTTTCTAAGTGATTGGTAATAAATGAGGGAGAGGAAATATGAGAAAAAATTCCATAATATTAAATCAAAATAATTTCCCCTCCTTTTCCCAAAATCTTAGGTCCTCATATTCTCTCTCATTTTTGTACTAAATAGAAACCTAACTAACTTTTCTAAGCTACTTAGGAGAACAATGGAAGAAGGGGGTTGGTTTTTGATTTATTTAAATTTATAACTCTTGGATTATTAAATTTTATGTATGAACTAAGTCCCCTCTATATATTTCTAAATTCTTATGATCATGACTATACTGTACATATCTATACAATTTTGAAAGCACTTGTAACCTATAACTTTCCTACATTTTCTCAAGTTTTAGATTTTGAAATGTAATTGGAGGATGAGAGGAGGGAAAATAGAGGTAAAATATGCTTTAAAATTATATAGTATGGGTGGGGAAGCTGAAAAATCATATCTTCACATGTGTGGGGCCCTTTTGATGGATGGAAAATGTGTTTGACTTTTAAAATGGACCCTTTCATGTATAAAAATAGCTTGCCATGACAATAAGATGGAAATGAGACCCTTTTAAGACATACCTAATGAATTGTGACACTTAAACACCACTTTTACAAGGTTTTATAATGTGGATTTGACTCATATGAGAGTTTGAAAGACCATTTGATGATTTGGAGGGTTAATTAATGCTTGAAATAGGTTTGAATAAGTAAACCATTGAATATAACCTTGGATGCATAATTGATAATTGGACACCCTGCACATATTGATATCAAGGTCCCACCTTTAGAAGTGGTGAAAATAGACCTAATCACTATGAAAACTAGAATCATTAACTTCCCCAAATATCTTAATTCCTGCTAAAGAATCTTAATTTTTTCAAACAATGTTTAGGCCATTATCTAGACCTTAAAACACACTTGACACCCTTAAAATAACCCAAGGAACACCATGAAAAATTAACACATCATCAAAATCCCAAAAATAGATATTACATAATGATCTTTAAGAAATGCCTAGCACATACCATGAAACCTTAAACAATGCTAATAATGCTTTCAAGAAGTATTTAGAAGACCATGACAAAATCTAGACCACCATGTACAATTTTAGATGATTTTCAAATATTTTTTTATTATAGGGGTTTAAATTTAACTTGGGAGGTAAAACTATCAACTAATTTTTTTATTTTTGACAACTCATAGGGGATCACTAGCTGCTAGTCAAGAGAGCCAACTGTCTCATCATGATAGGCACAAGACTCATATATAACAATATGACTTGGATGACTGTATCCTTAGACTGTCAATCAGATCTAATACCTTATAACACATTAAAATACTATAAAAACCTCACACACACAAATAAACCAAAAATAAATAACACTTAAACATCTAATAATGCAAAAAGATAGGCTAACAAAGTAATTAAGGTAGATATTACACCACACTTGTGATGAAAACACTTATTAGAAGAAAGAAAACAACCTACTAGAAACAACTAACCTAAAGATAGCTTATTTATCCTCTAGGATCAAAATGGAAGATTCTTTGGTCACCATGGCACCATGAGGTCAGATTATCATGTGTTGAATGAAGTTTGATTCAGTATTATTCATGGGATGAAAACCTCCACTTGCATCTGGAGATGTTGGCATGATGATAGCCCATTAAAATATCAATTGGACCTTCTTAATCCATTCTCAGGTGCATATATTGGTTATGTTAATCTAACCCCTAATCGTATTTATTCCAAACTTGCCTACTTTACATGAACAATTTTATTTCTTCCTCACTAATAGGCTACTCCTAATCAAGCTGAACAATTTGAGGTAGTTCTTGTTGCATGCTTGGAGGGTTGACTTCCAAGAGAAATGGGTCTTGTTTCATGAAATCTTTATACCATTAAAATTTAGTTTCATTTTTTCAAGAGTGAAGGGATACCTACAAATGGAATGATAGGTTGATATCCTTGTCTAAAGACTTCAAACAAGTCACCTTCGAATGAAATATCCTATTTAAATGGAATACTTGCAAAGTTTCTTTCCTCTTTTTTGGTGAAACTATATTATTCAATCCAAACTAGATCATTATATGCCTCAAGAATAGATTAACCTAATTTTATGATCTCAAACAAGTCTTTTGATTTCTCCTCCCATAGTTCTATTTCACTTGGGCTTTCTTGATTCATAGGAGCTGATGTAGAAGTAGGAATAACACAACTTGAGAAAGATTTGGAAACCATACATCCTTGACCATACTCATAAAACTCTAATAAAATTTATTCCACCTTTTATATATCATTAGGAGATACCTCATCCATCATAATAACTTGATCAACTTGCATGACATCAAGGTTACCTTCCTTTTCAACCTCATAGGTTGGTTTACATCTTTCTTGACCAATTAAAACCTCTTGAGGTTTGTCCATTTATTCTATATCTATTATAATTTGGAAAAATATTCCATTTCCATACTCTTTAGGATTATCATAAAAGAGATAATTTTTCATTTCATCAAGAAAATATTCAAGTTCATCTGACCTTGATCTTCTTGAAGTTCACCATCTCTTGCATTGTCAAAGAATGATTTGTGTTTCTCCTCACCAAGAGGTATCCCAGTGGAAATTTCTTCCTCAAGTTAACTTAAATCACCTTCATCAACTACCACCATAGCCTAACCTTATTCACTTACCTCCCCAAGGACAGGGTCCTTTTCAAAATGTGGAATGAAAGATCCTTAAAATAATTCTAAAAGGGAGGTCAAATTTAGTTGTGTTATGGATTCTTCTTTATTCTCATTAAGATGTTCACTTTAGACAACCAACACCTCATTCCTTTTGCATATTCTCTTTAATGGACCTTCATGATGGGAATGTTTTGGACTCTTGAGGAGGGAGGAATGGGGATTAAATGGTTTCAAATTCCTCTTTAGCTTCAACATATTAGTTTAGTCTTGACTGATCTTCCTTTCCCCATGACTCCACTAATTTTTTCCAAGTTAGAACCTTTGATTTAAGAGATTCTTCTATTGAATATGTTGTAACTTAGGGAATTAATGAAGGAACCTTCTCCTAATATTACATTACTCTTATTATTTCTATTGACTAAGATAAATGTTCATTATAAAGTTCAAATTCTCTAGATAGGTTATCTTAAAAGTCAAGCTTCATTTTATCAGATATCTCCTCATGTTGATTAGGAAGATAATGGCCCTACCAATTCTAATTTGAGTCATGGAATTTAGTTCTCTCAACACACACATATTCCCTCTTTTGCATAATTTTTTGAATAGAATCCCAAGTAGGAAAGGATTAATGAAATTTTGAGGGACTTGAGGAGTTTTAGAATTAAATTTCTTGGGTCCTTTGAGGAAGGATAGGTTACTCAATAGAGGAATGATATAGAGTAGGGGAGGGCACATAAAGCTAGTAATATTTGAATTATTTCCCCTCGTGGACCACTAGCTTCTCTTCGATTATTGAAATCAAACCGCTCATGTCTAACATATCATTATTGGTCACTGAATTATTATCCCTCATAATAGATGATAATTCTCTCTTAATTTGGTACAATGAGTTCATCACATTTCTAATTAGATGAACAAGATCTTATTGAATGTACCCCTTTTATGTATCAATCTTAACCATATATTTCTCATAACCCAAGAGGGTTTGCTTAAGGATAGAGAGGGAATATTTTGGGGCATGGTTGTGTAAACTAGGAGGATTATGACTTTTCCAAGACTGATTATGAGGATAGTTAGGCTGCCAAGAAGGTGGATATGGGGTGGGGAAAGGCATATAAAATTGATAATCGAGTTGAGGAGGTTCAACATAAGACTGGTAAGGGTTAATATGTTGTTGGTGATAAGAAATATAAGGTTGGTATGGGTCATGATATGACTGTTATAGTTCATTATAGAGATGATAAGGTGGTATAACATATCAACTATCTTCATATCCATCCAACAGACATTATGAAGCAAAATGCAGAACCAAGTGAACTATCAACAAAAATATGTTCTTACCCTTAAGTGGAGACCCTCTAATGACGCTTAGCATGAGATCTTGACTATAAATCTACCACTAAAGTGTTTGAAGATACTTAAAATCACCAAATGTTGTAAGTGAGTGATCAAATTGCTTGAATCTTTATCCCATTGGGTGTGCTATAACTATTAACTCACCAAACTACACCCTTAGGAGAAGATTGTTCAGACCTTTCCAAGTTTGGGGGAACATGGGATTTGTCTAAGGTTTTGGGTGACCTGTGGATGGACTAAACCTCTATTTTATGGGTTTAGCTTCCCTAGTGAATCCAATATGTCTCAATTCCTAAAATCTATTCACTTGTTGATGAAAAGAGAAAGAGAAATGCATGTAATTAAAAACTATGATACTATAGGTGATGCACCAATATTATGTATCCACTTTAATTTACTTCTTAACAACAATAATGAACTAGACAAGTAATTGAACCACTATATCCTAAGGATTATAAGCATTAGTGTTTCACATAGAGGTTATATTAGATGATTATAATATGAGGGTCATGAGTAGAAGGTCTAATGCAAGACACTTACAATTCAAACTCTACTCAAATCTCAACCACTAACAACTTCACACACTATGTGACTTGCATATAAAAATTTACTAGTATTTAGGTGAGGCAAGGACCTACAAAGGGAGGGAAACCTACCACTTATGCAAACCAAACAAGCATAAACACACTAAAATAATATTGGAGAAGACAAAACAATCCTTCATTAGTTAAATAGGTTTACAAGGTATAATTTTAGGTATATTTTCTTCATACCTAGTAGAGGGATGAGTACAATGGCATCTAGCCTCAATTTATAGAATAATAGGAGGTGAGGAAGATAAACTGGTATAAAAGTATGGAAAAGGGGTCATGAATGATCCTCATTCACTCCATCATCAGTTACAAGCATTAATAGGAGATTAATGTTCCCTCCATGAGTTTCCTTCATGGTTGGTGGTATTTAAAGAGTATGTCATATAAATTTAGTGGTATAGATAATTAAACCTTAATTGACACCATTCAAATCATGACCACACTAATTTGGTCAAGCACTTCCTCTCTTGGCCATTAGGCCCTTGTTACCTCTAAGAACCAAAACCATCTACTAGAAAAAACTATGAATATTTATAAATTAATTTAATACAACTATTTTTACCTCTTTAATTTAACTTCCTTATGTGGATCTTTGTACTTTCACCCCTTATCAAGGACCTGCCTATAGGTGTCTAATAGGTGTGCCTGCAAGAAGTAGGGATTTCATATTTTATTACATTTTGACACTTAATAAATGACTATAACATGACATACAAGACCTTTATAACTTTTAAAAACCTTTGAGATCCTCATTCATCCCACATACATGTAAAATTCTTCAACTTATATGCCTAGGCATGTGTATGTTAATTTAGGCCTAATAGGCCTAATTAGGCCATTATGCTCTTGTTTGTCTATCTCAAAGGACCAAATAATTCATTTAATTGTTAAAAAACCTTAATAAACAATTCAATATACTTGTTTTCATCCTTACATTTCACCTCCCTACATGGTATCTCACACTTTCACTCTCTTACTCATGACCCTTCATGTAGGTGGTCAAATGAGGCCTGCCTAGACTATGAGTATATACCTCTTTCCCTTGATATAATTTTAAGGTATATTTAAATAATATATTATGATGTATATTACCTCCATCATTTACCATAACCTCTAAATATCCTATCTAGATCATCTTTCACTTATCCATTTTGCTTCCCCATGACTAGCCTGTAGGATACAATTGGCTCCTAATTGTGTGAGGCCAATCAAGAGGCAAGTTTCTCCTTTATTAGTGCTTGATTATTACTTTGAGTGACATAAATATGTTGAGGACACTATATTTATATTCTTACCCCATGAACCTTATTAACCATCATCATACCTTCAGTGTTCCTTCAACATTATAACTATAGTTCTATTTTCATTGAAGTCTTGGTTGAGCTCTCATCTTGGAGTGGTCTGACCCTTTCTTGGATTTATCTATAAATAATACATAATTATTCATTATACCTATTAATACCATTGAATATCCAATTCCTTATACACCCCATATCAATAGTCAACTCTCCATTTGTTTCATTTGCATAGTAGGTCTATAGGTTCTCAAAAGAGAGCAAGTCTCTCTCTATGGTTGATTATGGAAATGGGTTATGTGGGTGAGAGGAAGTGAATATTATGTGGGAAATAATAAATAACATGACCATGATATTAAACCCATGCATGTTTTATCATAACTTTATGGTTCTCCATAACCACTACAATGACAACCTATTTACACTTGTAAGGAGATCACATTATATACATGGTAGTTACATTAGAACATGGCTTTAAAGGAGTTATTTGGTCTAATGACTTCACTGAGTGTTTATGGTAGAAAAGGAATACTTTAATGGGTCTAATAACCCATCATACTACCTAAAACCATCTTTCACTTCCTTTTTTATGTGTTAAAAGTTTTACAACATGAAGAGAGACTAACTGTAATTTATAAATATGACAAAATGGAGGTTTTCTTACCGTCTAGGGGAAATTTTTTTAATTTATTCTTGATGAGGGTGTATAAAATTTGTGTATACCCATGATAAGTCACCTAAATTTCCATTCATATTTAATCATGCTAAAAAATGGAAAAAATGAAACAGACTAGAACCTTGCTTATATGGATGAGACACTATGAGTCCTTCACCTTATAAGTGATTATTTATAAAGGATTGAGAGGAAATATGAGAAAAAATTACATATGATTTAATCCAACTAAATTCTCCTCCTTCATTTAAAATATTAGGTCCTCACGTTTTCTCTCTTATCCATACTAAATAGAAACCTAACTTGATTGTATGAGCTGCCTAAGAGATCGATGGAAGAAGGGGTAAATTTTTGACTTATTTAACTTGATATCTCATGTATTATTCCATATAATCTTTTAAATAAGTCCCTTATTCATATTTATTACCTCTTATGATCATTAATGTACTGCACAAATCTGTACAAGTTTGAAAACACCTACAACCTACAACTTTCCTACATTTTCTCAAGTTTCATACCTCTAAATGTCATTAGAGGATGAGAGGAGGGAAAATAGAGGTAAAATATGATTTAAAATTATATAGTATGGGTGGGGAAGCTGAATATTAATATCTTCACATTTGTGGGGCCCTTTTGATGGATGGAAAACATGTTTAACTTCTAAAATGGACCTTTTATGCATAAACACTCTTGTTCATGATAATAGGATGACAATGAGACCCTTTTAATACATCCCTAATATAATGTGACACATAAACACCACTTTTACAAGGTTTTATAATGTAGAGTTGACTCATACGAGAGTTTAAAGGACTATTGATGACTTGGAGGGTTAATTAAGAGTTGAAATAGGTTTGAATAAGTAAACCATTGAAAAAACCTTGGATGCATCATTAATCACCACTTTAAGGCTTAAAAAATACTTTGACACCCTTCATATCCTGCTATCAATATACCTCCTTCATAAGTGGATAAAACATGCCTTATCACTATGAGAACTAGAAACCTTAACTTCCCTAAATAACTTAATTTCTGCTAAAGAACATTAATTTTGTCAAATAATGTGTAGGAAATTATCTATAACTCAAAAAGCACTTGAAACCCTTCCACTGACCCAAGGACAACCATGACAACTTAGTACATCATCCAAATCCATAAAATAACTATGACATAAGTATCTCTTAATTAATGCCTAACACATACCATGAAACCTTAAATAGTGATAATAAGGATTTTAAGAATCATTTAGAAGACCATGACAAGCCATATAAAAACATGTACAAGCTTGGATGGGTTTCATGAAAAGTTTTTGATTATAGGGGTTGAAATTTGGCCTGGTAGGAAAAATTATCAACAAATAGTTTGAGGAAAAGGACAATGTCAACTCATGGCAGAGCAAAAAAAATTTCTTTCAATTTATTCAATAGATTCTAATGATCAAGATAACAATGAATTTCTTATGGTATTATTTTTTGATTCTACTAATGAATGGTTTTCTCACATTTCTTTCTAACTAACATATGGGAATGTCCTTCACATTTGAATGTATTTCACATTATTTTTTTGTTTTGGTCTAATTGTAAAGAGGCTATATAACCCATGTGGATTTATGGGTTTTTAAAATTAAAAAAGAAAAAAAAACTAGATTTTATTTATTTTTGATCAAACTCTAAAAATGTCATACATTTTTATGTAAGATTGGAGGGTTTAAAAGTTTACAAAATAAATTGATGATAAATTTTTGGTGTTTTGGCCTAAGTTGGAAAGAGGGAGTGGAATTTTAAAATTGAAAACTAGAAATTTTTTAAATTTATTTTTGGCACATTTTCATTTGTTAAGAGAGTTCATCCAATACCATTACAAGGTGATTGTATAAGGTAAGTTAAAATTGAGAAAGGTGGTTGAACAAGAAGTTGAAATTCGTATGATATATCAAAAAAGCACTGGAGTGATTTTCATAGGATAAATTATGAATATGTCTTTTTGGTGCAATTTAAATAACTTATTTTTCTTCAAGTTATTTCATTTTGTCAAATTTTCAAATAAACCACTATTGTGAAAATATATTTCAATTGTCAATTTTATTGTAAAATTTAATGTCTTTATGCTCTACTCTATAAAAATTAATTTTGAGCAAAGACAAAGCAAACATGAAATACCATTTACAATGTTTGTCACCTCTCTTTCCATTATAAACTAATTTGGAGAACATTATAAATACTAATGTAGGTCATATTGACATAGATGAATTTTGGGAGAGAAAAAAATTGGTGCATAAAACCAACTTCAATCACATAATATTTGATAGTGGATTGGCACAAGTCATAACATTTAGAATTTATATGCAGTCTCCTAAGTTAGTTTTGGTCATGGTATAGCACTATAATTTAGAGATGAGGGAAGTGAAATATTCCTAGGGTGAGTTGGTGGCAAGTTTTACTCTAAAACATGGATAATATGTTTCACCTTTAGATAGAGAATATTTTATGAATTTAAATTCTAAGTCTTCTCAATTTTTTTGGTATGATAATAATGTCTCTTGTGATAGGCAAGTCAATAATGGATTTTTGACTAAACCAAAAAATTCTTATACATGAATCTCAGAGAATCTTGTGAGATCTAATTTCAAGAATGAGATAAATGACATAATAAAACTATTGCACAAAATAGTGGAGAGCCCAATGATGAATTTTTTTTAGACATGGATGTCCATGTTCATTTGAATCATTAATAAGAATACATAGTATATCAATTGGGGTCAACCAATCAGCAATGCAATCCATAAATAGCTATTAAAAGTGAAGGTTACATCAAAGTTTTATATTACTTCCTATATTGTCTATGCTATGGATAGTTGAAGATATTTTTATGGATTATATACAATGGGTGACTTTGGGAAAATAAAAGTATATGATTTATATCCCAAAATTACATTGAAAGAAAGCACTTGACATTTCAAAAGGGTGAATCATTATTTCATTCATTTTATCATTTAATTGTTTGAGAAAGATATTTTCAACATGAGGATATCAGTGGTGGCTATGATAAAAATATCCATATGGGGGACTTGGTTCATACAATTCTTAAATTTTAGCTATTTTAGAATCAATGGATGTGAAATTGCTCCTTATATGCTTCCATGATATGTCAGTGATAAGTGTTAATTAATGGAACTGGTGAGATAACTTGTTAAAACACACAAGTTTTTGATAGGTTGACATAGAGTAAGGGTCAAATTTTTTATTTTCATTGCTAGGTACACTTCTTCATCATTGATAAAATCCAAAATAGTTGAATAATATCTGTGTCATTGCAATCTTAAGACTTTTGAGAGAAGATTTATATTTGATATAAGGGATCAAATGAACATAACCTTGGGCCTTCATTCCATCATCTTTTACACTTCAAAGATTACTAGATAGACTAAAATGATGAGAAAATCATTAGAACCAGGTATTTTTGATGGTATACCATCAAGTCGATAGTCAAATTTTTCATAATTAAAGTACCAAAGTATTTGGTGGATGATGAGGTCATATTGGATCCCATATTTTAAAAATAAGGAATCATAACAAAACCACTACCTATAATCCATTTGGATAATAAATAATATACTTATATTATATTTAGGACAAGGTTAGTACTCAAAAGGATTGTCAAGTGGTTGAAGAGTAATGAAATAGATGTTAGAAACATTGATTTCCCTACACCTCCTAGGGAGGATACATTTGGTAGCTTGTATAAATAAAAACATGATGAATTAGAAAAAATAGATGAAACAAGTCCAAGTAGATAACCCATGGTAATATAGGAATCATAATAACCATAATTTATTCAAAATTACATTCCATCATGAAGGGTTCTAAAGATCAAGATAAATATGTTAGGTTAACATTTCCCCTCTTTTCCTAATCCTTCAATTTCTCAAGAAATTTTAGTTAATAGTTTCCTGCATTCACAAGAGCTTGTAGAGAATACAACTCATCAATTACTTTATTCAAATAACATGTTGATTACTATATCATCTACTTTCCCATTGTAATAAATAACTCATATTTCTTCATCTTCTCCTTCAAATCCTAAATTACATGTTGAATCCTCTCCAAGAAATACAATTGACATAGTTGGAAAATAAGAACAATGAAAAGTGTCTTTTCAAGGTAACACAATTAAAAATACACCTTCTACCATAGAAATGTTGGACCCATAAGTTTTATCTTTTTCCCTACCTCCTTATTTGAGAATAAAATTTTTAGATTGGTTGTCCAAGTTCGTGAATAAAACAAGAAAAGATTTTGAACCTGAGGATATTGACTTTGGGACTTTGAAAATCCCAATTCATTTTTTGAAAAGATAAAATAAATCAATAATCATCTCATGAATGATAATAGATGAAAAAGGAGAGAAATATATAGAACTAGAAATTCATGCAATTGAAAAATATAAATTAGAAATCAGAGTTAAAGACTATCAGGTATCTAGAGTTCATCTGGGAAATTTTATTAGAGAAGGGATGAAGGGAGATGTACAATTAGAAATTGGCACCATTTTTGAGAAAATGGATAAGGATAAGGTAACTAAGGATGAGTTAAAATAAAATGTGTAAAATTTGAATTTAATGATACAGAGGTTGATTAGACCAATTTAATTAGTAATTATTTCACCAAGTCTTCATGTTAAGACATTGGATAAAGTGAAAGAGATAGGCCAAATGGAAAATGTAGTGAACTATTGGATTGAAAAGTTTAATGATCAAAGAACCTCAATAATTATCATTATTGTGATAACGGTCTCTAAAGCTTGGTCAGAATGTGAATAGGTAATAGCAAATAAAATTGGGTATGCAGATGAAATATAGAACTAGGAGGAGCTCATCCTTAAGTTGATTGAATTTTAAAAATATCCCTCTCTTGAATTTAATGAGAAAGGATTCATCAAAAAGGAAGAATTTATTTATTAAATTGTATTCATCTGGGCCACAAAATTTAGAATTCAATCACTTCAAGAATGCCTTAATAAATTCAATAGTGCAAAGTCACTTGGGAGTGACATAATTATGGATATTGATATATATGTAAAAAGGCTGAAATGTCCTTTTATCAATGATAGGAATTAGGGTGGAAATCTTGTTTCAATTGAAACTATGATCCAAGAATTTAAAACACACTTTTAGGGAGTTGTCAATCACATATCTATATTCGATCATTAGAAACTTCATAAAATTTTTAAATAAAAATTTAATGTTGATAATAGTGACTTGAAGGTGAATAGAATCCAAAACAAGTTTTAGGAGATGAGATAATTAAATTACCTGGTAGATATTGCATATAGGTATACAAGTAGACCGGATGAAGATTTGATAAGGGTGTTTCTCTAGAGATTTGATTACTTTCTAAAAGAGAAAGATTTTTCAATGAATAAATAAATTATTGAAGTTTTTCTTAGTGTATGCACTAAATTATGCTTACCCTACTAATAATATTAATTAAACTAATTTCTATTAATTTAGTCTATTTTCTATATTTCCTAGCTAAATTAATTAATAACTTAACAATCCACATCCAATTCCTATATCCCTTAAACCTTTACCTCATTATAAAACCAATTAATTCCCTAATTAAACCCCAAATAGAGCCTATTATACACTAACCTATCCCCTAAGCCAACTAGCCAATTTAAAATTCTTATTTATTCAACTACCACCCTAGCTACCCTATGAACCTAGCCATTCCTACATCCATATGAATTCTAAACATCATTAACTCCCATATAATCACCCCATTATCCCCTAAAATAATTAATAAACCTCTATAACTAGATAAAATCCTCTAAAATTCTATAAGTCTCTAAACTAGAGACATCGAAATAATTTTTAAAATTCCCTCCACCATCCTATAAAAAGCCATATTTGGTCCATGGTCAAGATAAATAGAAAATCCATCAAGCCATCGTATTTATACTATATTTAATCCACAAGATCTCTCTTTCATTCATTTAAGACATTATCAACCACATGCAACCATTGGAAGCCATTGTCAGGACATAGCACGAAATCCAACACTTCAAATTTTGGACATCAAATAATCCAAGTGCAAATCCTAGAGTGGAATCATAAGGAGAAAAAAATTATGGTGATCATTTTATTATTATTCTAATTTTCCTCTTTTATCCATTATTATTGGTGTCATTGAGTTTTAGGTTTTTATTACTAAGTTTAGTAATATTGCTTGAATCTAAAATTTGGTGGACATTTTGACAACTACTATGGGACCATTAGGCCCTTAACTAATATTATAAAACTAATGAAAATTATTTGAGTGCCTGTAAGACAAAATATATGTTAATTTAAGGCCATATTTTCAATTTTTGTCATGTAAAGGTGAATCATGACTTTACACTAGTATTAGCAGTATTATAGTTATGATTTTGTAAACCTAGTAGTGATTTTATCAATTAACCACTAATAGTTAGGGTTTTTTGCAAGGTTTTAGCCTTCAACAAAACCATAACTTCAAAATTTATGATTTTTTTTCTCTAATCATTGTATTGTAGGTTCTAGTCATGATTTTGTCAAACTTAATAATTAGTGTTAGATTTATAGCATGTTCTTCCTAACCATTCTATTTTCTAGATAATTTATCTATTTTTAGTTCTCTATGTGCAAGGCAGAGAAAGGGGTTGACTTAACATTTAGTTGTTGACTTTATGATGACAAAACCATTATTATGTGAATAGTAATTTTGTTCTAATAATCATGGTATTTTGAATTGTAGTCACAACTTTATCAAAATTAATAATTAAGGGTGATTTTATAATCTATTTCTTGCTAACCTCCCCTCTGTAGATATCCTATTATTCATTTATGTCAGATTGGCCTTGATCTTGGATCCTTGCATAGAAGATTGAGAAAATCCATGCATAGAGCAATGAAATCAAAGATAAATTGCAAAGGAGGATGAAGCTTGTTTTCACACAACAATATTGCAAAATATGATCTACTTGCATAAAATCACATTAACCTATCTTAACTTTACAAAATAGAAAAGTGGGGTACATATAGGGAAAATTAGGGAAACATGAGGAAGCCTCTAATTTTCCTAATTAGATAATTACATTAAAATAAAATTACCCTATGTGACCCTTGTATAACTAAACTAAGGAAGCTTAATTAACATAGAGTGGCCATATGGCTATGTAGGAAAAACCCAATGGGAAAAATCACTACAATAAAACCCCCCCTTAAGCGTAGCTTAGGTGAGATGAGAATTGGGTCCCAACATTAAAATCCTGATGAGGTACCCAAATACATAGTGAAGAACCTTCATAGGAGGAAGAAGAAGGTGAAGTAGCCCTAACCCCAATGAGAGCTCACAGATGAACAAATTTACTCTCTATGAAGGGATTAGTCAAAATATCCATAATCTACTCTAATGTTGGATAGTATCTAAGATCAATGACTTGCTCATTGATAAGCTCCCTAATGAAGTGCATGTGAATCTCTATGTGTTTGGTCCTTTGATGGAGAACTAGATTCTTATGAATCTAGATAGTGCTTTGGTTATCATAGTAGATGATTTTTGGCTTATGAAACTAGATACTAAACTTAGTGATAATCACATAAAACCAAATTAATTTAGTGGTGTAATTGATATCCCCTTTGTATTCTGCCTCTATAGATGATAAAGCAATTACATGTTGCTTCTTTCTTGACCAACTTATTAGACCTGAACAAAGTGATGAACTATAGCCTAAAGTGGAGTTTTGACTCTAAATATCTCCAAACCAATTTGAATCTATGTATCTAATCAAATAAACCTCTATTCCTATTCCATAGTGTATCCCATATTTGTACAAATCTTGAATGTAGTGTAAAATCTGCTTAGCTACTTTCCAATGTTATTTATGTGGCTCCTGCGTAAACCAAGAGACCATGCCAAATGTATAGGATATGTTATGTTTAATGTGTGTGAGATAGATAAAACTACCCATAATTTATTGATGTGGAGTTGCATCAAGCAATGGTGTAGGACAATTAGTGTCAAGCTTCACACTAGACAAGAAAGGAGTAGGAGCTAGCTTACAATTAACCATGTTAAACCTCAAAAGCAAATTGAGAGAATACTTTGATTTTGATAAATTTATCTTAGAATATGATTGAATGATTTTAATCATGAAAAATTAATGAAATAATCCCATGTCTATCATTTAAAATCTATATGAATGTATAGTTTTCACTACTGAGATGGATGATCATGAGCTCCCTATAATTATCATGTTATCCACATAGAGAATAATATCAATAAAGAATCATCCTACCATAATATGTAGACATTCAGATCTAAGTGGCATCTGGAGAACCCAATTTTGAGGAGAAAGGAGTCCATCTTGGCATACCATGTCTGAGGGACCTATTTGAGTATATAAATAGATTGTTTATGTCTACAAACCAAGGAAGAATCCTCCACAACACCTTGTGGTTGCTCCATGTAGATATATTTTTTGAGGTCACCATGTAGAAAATAAATTTTGATGTCCATTTGGTGAGCATCCCATTGATGTGTAGTTATGATGGCTAGAGTGAGTCTGATAGATGTCATCTTGGCTACAGGAGTAAATGTCTTGGTGTAGTTTATGCCAAGCACTGAAGAAAACCCCTTTGTAACTAGACAAGCTTTTTACTTATTAATAGACCCATTTAAACTATACTTAATCTAATAAACCCATTTTTAATGGACCAATTTTATTCCTTTAGGAAGAGGGACCAAATCCCATTATTTGTTCTTGATTAGGGAACTATACTCCTCCTATATAGTAGAATCCCATTCTATAATGTCAGATGCCTAATGAAAGCTTTACTGATCTAAGGCAATGACCAGGTAGGAATGTGAAGTCTCTTAAAATTTTGAATGTGTTCACCTTATATTCAATGGATTTCCAACCCATTTATTATCACTTTGAAGTGTCTATTTGGCCCAACTGGGATGAGAATTATATGAGATTAGAGAATTAGGAAGTGGGTCATCATCATCTAAAGTGTGAGTGTGAGATGGAGGAGAAGAATCCTCGTCACTACTCTCATCACTTGAACTTAAAGAAGAATAAGAGTAATCTTTATCATTAGGAGGATTTTGAGGTGGATCTAAGTCACTGTCTAAGGTGGAATCAATGTCCAGTGAATCTTTTGAAGAGTTTAGAGTGCCAGTAGTGAGTTCAAGTGAGCCCTCATAAAACTTGACACTCCTTTCTATGAATAACTCATGATTTTTAGGATGTATGAGCTTGTATCCATTAGTACCCTCTACATATCCCACAAAGATACAAGACTAACTTTGAGGGTCCATTGCCTTGCATTTCTTCTTGGGAACATGGGCCATTGTTAGTGATTTAAACACTCAAAAGTGATCCATTGTTGGCTTGTGACCATCACATGATTTAAAAGGAGTGATTCCTTTTAAGGCTTTGTTTGGAACATAGTTATGAATATAGCATGCACATTTGATTACTTTGACCCAAAATTGAGGAGCAAGAGACTTTGATTGAAGCATGTAGTTGGCCATTTCATTCAAGGAATAGTTATTACATTTAGCCACACCATTTTATTAAGAACTGTATGGAACTATGTGTTGCATCTTAATCCCCTCTGATGTGCAAAAATACTCAACCTATTGTTTACATACTCCCCACCATTGTCAGTCCTTAAGATTTTGATGGAACAATCTAATAGATTCTCCACAAGTGCCTTGAAGTCTTTGAAGTGATCAAAGACCTCAAACTTATTTTTGATAAAAACCACCCAGGTGTACCTTGAAACGTCATCAATGAATATGAGTATGTATCTAGTCCTATTGAATGAAGGTTTTGGAAATGGACCTGCTATGTCATTGTGGATAATTTCTAACTTATGTTGAATTCTTCTTGCTTTGCCCTTGTCATATTTATCTTCTAGATGCTTGCCAAGAATGTAGCCATTGCATAGGCCATCTAAGAATTTGACTTTAGGCAAACTTCAAACCATGTCCTAATGGCTAAGTTGCTCTAAGTAACGATAGTTTAGATGGCCAAAAAATTTATGCCATAATTTGATCACTCCATCTGCATGAGTAAACAATGTAGTTGAGGGTTGATCTAGGGAAAATTATAAGGTATTTAGCCTAGACTAATGATTAGCATTCCCATAAGCCACTATACCATCATTGTGTAGTTCCTTGATAACCATTAATTTGGTGTGAACTCAAATTGATTCCCTACACCTATGTGACTGATTTGGTACACTGACATAAGATTGGTGGATAGTGAAGGAACACACAAAACATCATTGAAGGTCATATCACTTATTATTGACCAAATTTGACTTTTTAGTCAAATTGGGGCACCTATAGGTAGATAATTCATTTTTCAAGCCTATAGGGGGTTGATGTAGATGTTATAAAGTGTTTCATAGGTTTTTAAATGTCATTTAGTGTTGTACTAGTTTTGATCATTTGTTTCCTAGGTCCATTTATCAATTTAAATCATTTCAAGGAGTCTAAATGGTGTATTTAATACTTTGTATAGGTTTATTGGGATTTGTGAAAGTTAAAAATTCTGATGTCATGCACCATGTGTCCTAAGAGGTCTGTATTAACTATCACCAAATAAAAATTGTAGGTTATACATAAGAAATGATAGTTTCTTAGTGAAAGGAGAAGATTTGGGCACTTGTACAACCTCCTTTGGAAGTGTGCCACATGGGATGGGTCTAGGGGGTGTGTTTTCATATTTTAAAACTAAAATACATGTTTGGTTTGATCTAAGTATGTTATTTCTAGCTCAAAACCATTCATCTTTATTTTCCTCCTTCTTGGCATAATGAAGTCACTTATAGTTTTTTGATCAGTATGAACATCACATGTATTTTTACAAAAAAAAAATTTGAAGGTTATTCTATACTAGTATATATTCAAATCCATATAATAATTTTTAGGAGTGGTGGTCTATGATTCATGAACCATTCATTTGAAGTTAACCTTCCAACACTACCTATCAATCTATGCACCTTTCAGTTTTGGGCCTTGTTTGAGAAATGTCATATGGTTCCATTGTTGAGTTTTTTTCTAAAGGATGTTGGATATGTACTATAACACTTCCCATTCTTGGTTTCAAATTTGGAGTGGTTTTGACATGCTAATTATCCAAAGTTTATATAATGGTCAATTCTAGGTTGATTGGTATTTTTCCTCTATTTTCAAGAATCACATGCTTTTTCATGGTTCACATGGCTATTATAGATTCATTATCTTATTCATCAAGTGATCTTATACTCCTTTAACCTTATAATCTCACTTTCAAATGCAAATGTCATAGGAATTACAGTCATGTATAATTTGCCTTTTTAGTTTGCCATGATATGCTTGCATACAGGTGCTTGGGATAGTATTTTATATTGAATGGGATATGTTAATAATTTTTCAAAACCCTTATAACTGATAAGAGGCCATTTGTAGTCTTAGAAGTGAATTTACAACTCACTAGGAGACTATTTCTTGTTTGCTATTTGAGGTTTCTTCATTATTGTAGACCTATGAATCAACACCTACATGTGGTTTGAACAAAGAGCTAAAGATATATATGGAGTGTGAGATATGTAGTGAAACCATTCCTAGGAGCTTAACATGATTAAAAGAGCACCATAATGCATTTGAAGCGTTATATTGGCAACATAAAGCAAGGAAACCTTCAAACATGAAAGTGACTAAGATTTCAGGGTCTTTGTCCCTAAAATAATCAAACAGAGGTCCAACCCTATTTTGGAGTTATCTTATTCTAAAGTTATAATAGGTTTTGAGGCATCTTTATGGTTTTGGTTTGGTATCCCTAGCATAAACATGAACTCCACTAGATTTGAGGGGTAAAGGGTGAAGGAAGGTCACCTTTAAAATATATCAAAGTGACTTACCAAAATCTAATTTATTTCAGTCTTATCTACAATACAATCATCAAATAATAACCTTTTATTCCATTCAAATAGAAACTTGACTTTCTCTCCATGATAAGGTGGTTGTAATGTTTGAAAGGTTTTCTCTGAGTATAAGGATCATCAGAGGAAGCAATGCACTATTGATTAACCTCCCTTTTGTATACCCTATCTATACATAGGCTTGAATGGTACACCTATAATTAGGAGTGATAATTTTTAGTAATCTGACCTATCAAGGCCAAATTACTACTATCATATAAAACTTTCCTAAAACTAGTCATAGCCTTTTAAAGTTTTTCAAAATAATTAATTGTGGCCTAAAAAGCACTAATTTTGGTTAAAATGTCAAAAATGGATTATAAATGGGTCATTATCATTTCAAAATAACATTGTCAAGTTCAAAGATGCAAACAATCTATGCACAAGGATCAATTTTAAGAGAAAATTGAGGATTTTGAGAGCTTCAGATGGTTTTAGGACCTAAAATTTTGTACACAGGGTCATCATGAGTTGAGTAACATTTTGAAAAATTTTCATCTCCATTATACAAGTGGAGATACTCACTATTTTGTAACAGTCCTTAGCATGTCTGTTGGAGATAACTATTGAAGTAGGCATCATTCTAGAGTGATATAAAGGTTTATAAGTCCAGGTAAAAGCATGAAAATAATGGTATGATGTTTTTATATCATAATTAGACCTTTAAAGAGTGTAAAAACTATAAATTCTAGGAAAACCATGTTCATATAGGTTTTTACAAGAAAACATGCATAAAGACTAAAAAGTAGTTTTTTGAATTTTTAAGAAAAATGTGATTTTAGAGTGTTTTGATAGAATAGTATAGAACCAATTATTATATTTTTAAGGTATTGGGAAGTATGTGAATATTAATTTTCATTTTGATGAAATTTTCACTTTTTGCAGTTCAAGACACCCTTCCTAGCCTCCTATTTAGATACTCATATATTTCACCACATATGGAGTTTGGATTAAATATATTAGTATGTTTTTATTAATCATATTTAATTATAATTATTGAAAATTTTATACCATTTTAATGGTTTTAATTTATGAAAAATCATTAAGAGTGTAGGCAGCTCAGAATGTAGTCAAAACTCCACAGGCAGATTTCTCCACATGGTAAATTTTTATATATTTTGAAAGGGAAACCAAAATTTTTATGTATGTTAAGGGGTTAATTTTTATATACTTAAATGTATTTTTTTTGATATTTTGAGGTTTGTACTTCACGAACCATTATTTTGAAAATTTAGCTTCAAAGCCCACTTAAAACCTTAAAAAACTAGTTTTGAAAAAAGCTGATTTTATTGATATCAAATAATATTGGATCAAATTAAAAAAATTTAAAATGTTAAGTATAATTATACATTATTCCATAAATGTATATTTAATTTATGTAGATGTATGGATGAGGGAACAAATGATATTTTTTATGGAAAAAACATGTAAAATGAAGTACATGACACTTCAATGAAATATAATAATTGAAGTTAAAATACTAAGACTTTTTTTAATAATAAAATTTTATTTTTTCTTAAATCATCCCATAAGTCTCCCAACTAATTCAATAAAAATGGCCAGTCTGTAGGAAAATAGAGCAAACTAGGCCTGGTCAACCTTGTTAACTGAATGACAAGTGTTTTCTCATCAAAATCAAATATCTTGTGATGAAAAAAGTTTTTAAAGGTATATTTAATTATTTTTTTATGTTTAATGGCATAATTTTTTAGGTTTAATTGATTCCAAATGTTATAAGATAGGCTATTAGGCCTAATAGACCTAATAGGCCTAATTGGTCAATCAAGCAACTAAAAATGGCATTGAAAATCTATAAAAGGAATTAATTTTGGAGTTACCACATGGAATATATATTATTTAAGTGTATATATCATTATAATTTCAATACAAAACTTTAAATTCATGCAAGTTGAGCTCAAGTTGAGTTAACTAGTCCTTAAGGGTCAAATCTCTTCAGTTGACTAGTTTGACTAATTTCATGCATCTCCCATGCTTCTCATGCAAGTTAAATACTTTAAAAAACTTAAAATAAATTTAAAGATGGAGTTATATTGTAATTTATGGTTTTATTTTCATTAAATAAATTTTGATAAGTCAACATGGGCCCACCACTTCTCAATTCTATGCCAAAAATGAAGAACATGTAATTTTTGAAGAATTAGAAGATTTTAAAGCCTTTATTTAATTTTATAAAAGGATTTTAGTCTTATTTTAACTCAAAGAAGACTAATAATTATATTTTTTTATATTAATTTAGGTTTATTTAAGTTTTTACACTTATATAGTGTCTTTTTGAATCTATTTTTTTAAGAATTCTTGAACCAGAGCAAAAATAATAATTGACACCATTTATCAAATAAAGAAGATTTTCTGCAGATGTTTTTTTTGGATCAGAATAAAGTGTATTTTTTTATTGTGTAATAGCATATAATTGAGATCTATATCCCATTTTTTTATTTCTTTTCCTCACCTACTATGAAAATCTCATCCTATATAGGTCATTTGAAGAGCTAGGAATAAAATTTGCTTCACAAGCTTCTTTTAGGCCTTCTTTTGAAACAATTATGTTCAAGATTGAATGTAGAGTTTTCATTTAGATTCATATGTGTGTCTTACTCAGTTTAAAAAATATTTTATATAATATCAATCATTTAGGTGCATCACCTCATTTAGACAAGATTTTCCATTCCAGTTTCTTTCTCCCTTTTCATCCCCAAAAATAAAAATAGTTTAGTTTTTAGAGATAAATCTTAAGGGAACTATCCCTCTCTAGAGGTTATTGTAATAAAAATTCACCCACATTTTTATAAGTTTCAATTGTATCATCTGGATAGAATGTGTGCCTTATACATATTTAAATAGGGTGCACTCTAGAGTGATAACAGTTTTTAGCACGCTCAGTGGGACATCATTCAAAAGATCAGTGTAACTTTTAGACACTCAAAGTTGGTTATGAAAATCAGGTATCGTTTAAATATTGATTAATTTTATAATTTGGTTTAATAATGGTCTTTAATGTCTTTTTTTAGTACAAATCCATATGATCCTCACTATAATCAATATGACCAGTGATACTATGATCATCACTAGGAGTTTGAAGATCTATATCAAGCATATATGTAGGATTAATACCTAGACCCTCCATATGAATAACCAATACACCATAATATTTCCCCTTACCAACCTAATAATGGACATTTTTCATCTACCCAATCCATATAAACACTTAAATAAACTTTAGTGATCCTTGAAAAGTATGCACTAGAGCTATACTCATAGAGCTATTATGGCCAAAATACCCCTATTCACCATATCTATTATGTGAGAGAGTTATTTTAGAAAATAAAAGAGCAATAGGAACCTATTTAGAGAGAAAATTGGGATAATCTCACTGGTGAGATGATGGATGTAGGTGGTTACATTTAAAGTATTGAAGACAAACTAAAAGGCCTTAAAGAACAATAGGTTTAGCCTCACTCTTATTATATGCCATCCATTCCTCCTCAAGAGACCATTACAAGAGCCCATTTTATTTTTACAAGTTATTTATATATTTCTTAGACATTCCCTTCTTGGATATCAATCCAAGAGAATTTTCAAAGAAAGGAGGACATTGTTATGGTACAACGTACTGTTGAGACCACTGACCACTTTAAAGAGAAGATAATCTAGGAGAATATTGATAAGTAGATCAAAGATTTGGAGCTAAAGACAAGGAAAGAGGAGGAGAAATGGAATAAAGAGGTCAAAAAAGAGCCTTTATCTTTCCCATCTTGGAACCAAATCATAGAGTTAAGCAAGAAAAAGGAAAAATCAAGCATTATTCAAGATGTTAAATTCAAGTAAGAGATCATTCAACCTTCATCTCTTCCTCCTCAGAAGCCTAAATCCTTTCCTTCATGGAAATCCATTAAATAAAAAGTGTAGTAGAGAGATGAGGTGAAGGGGATCCAAGAGGATGCATCCAAAGAGACAGAAAAGAAAGGTGACTTGAGTGATCAAGAAGAATAAATCATAGTTGGGACAACACTTGGCAAGGACAAAAATGATTTAGTTTTCCATGATGAATAAGAAGAGGAGTTGCAAGAGGATTCTCAAGATTTTTCAGTTGTTGAGATAGATGAAGTGCAAATAAATTTTTCTTCAAAAGGCATAAATGAAGACAAATCACATAGAGCTATTACTGAGATGGAGAATATTCTTGATAAAGATGAGACAAGTGTAGAAAATTAAAAAAACTCATTTGACTTCATCCAAAAGGTATAAATATGTGATCAACATGTTTCAAATGGTAAGAATACTGATAAATTTCATGTCTTTTCCATTGATCATGATTAATAAGACTTTTGGGATGATTTGTAGAGTTTTGTGCAAAATTTGATGGTCTATCTCCACCCCAAGCGAATATTAATGAATGTCTTGTAAAGAGTACTATTTTAGTTGTCCATCAAGAAGAAATTAAATTCATATTACAACCATGTTTGGATTCTTATCAAGTATCTAAATAATTTGACAAATTATCACTTGAAATAGAGTCAAATGAAGACATCAATCTAGGTATACTAGCTTAATTGTCAATACAATCATTGAATGAGAATGTGTCAAATCATGATCAACCTATGAATGAGGTAGAGATATCACTTTTGATGTAATAAAGAAGAATATGGGAGGAGGATGATTGGATCTTAAATCAATATCTTCAATCCATACTCCTAAGAATGAAATATGGAGGGCTAGTTGCAACATCTACAACATATGAACATATAAGTGATCCCATTTGCAGAAGAGAGCTATTAAAATGAAGCAAATACGTTTCAAAGTTCCATAGTGCATTAAATAGATTTCCATTTGATCTAGAAGGACCAAAAAGATGGAAGTTAGTTTGTACATAATAGACTCCTTGTGTTTCATTCCTCTAAGTGCATATCTACATATTCTTTTAGTAGTTGTTTTTTCCTTTTCATGTTATTGTTGTCCTTTCTTCTAAGTGCACATGTTTGTTGTCTTATTTATATCTTTGACCACACAATATATTTCTATTTTATTATATATCCAAGTTCTTGGTACCAAAAGTTTCTAAGTTATTTGACCAATAAGCTAGTTAGCCCCTAAACGTCACCAAAATTATTAGTAATTTGACCTACAAGGCCAAATTACTACTTCTATCATACACAACTTTCCTAAAACTAGTCATAGCCTTTTAAAGTTGGTCAAACCAAGGAATTGTGGACTAAAAATCACTAATTTTTGTAAAAAAATGTCAAAAATATATTATAAATGGGTCATTATCATTTCAAATGAACATTGTCAAGCTCAAATATGTAAACAATTCATGCACATGGATCAATTTTGAGAGAAAATTGAGGATTATGAGAGATTCAAATGGTTTCAAGATCTCAAATTTTGTACACAAGGTCATCATGAGTTGATTTTTTTTTTTTTAAAGTTTCATGGCCATTGGACAAGTGGAGATACTTGTTTTTTTATAACAATCCTTAGCATGTTTGTTGTAGATCACCATTGGAATATGCATCATTATGGAGTGCTAAAGAGATTTCTAAGTCCAAGTAAAAGTATGAAAATTATGGAATTATGTTTTTAAATTATATTCAGACATTTAATGAATGTCAAAACTATAAATTTTAAGCAAACCATGTTCATACAGGTTTTTGCAAGCAAACAAGTATAAAAGCCAAAAAGGGGTTTTTTGAATTTTCAAGAAAAATGTAATCTCAGAGTGTTTTGATAGCTTGGTACAGACCCCATGATGATATTTTAAGGTATTGAGAAGTAGGTGAATCATCATTTTAATTTTTATGAAATTTTTACTTTTTGCAGTTCTAGACACCCTTCCTAGCCTCCTATTTAGATGCTCATATATTTCTCCACATATGGAATTTACTCTTAGTATGTTTTGATTAATCATATTTAATTATAATTCATTGAAAAATTAAGACCATTTTAGTAGTTTTTCTTTATGATCAAACACTAAGAGTGTAGGTAGCTCAGAATGCAGTCAAAACCTAATAGGCATATTTCTTCACATGAAAAATTCTTATATATTTTGAATGGGAACCCAATATTTCTAAGGATTTTATGAGGGGTTAGTGTTATACACATCAATAAAAAAAAATTGAGATTTGGAGGTCTATACTTCATGAACCGTCATTTTGAAAATTTAGCTTCAAAGCCCACCTAAAACTTTAAAAAACTAGTTTTGAAAAAAAATCATTTTATTGATATCAAATAATCTTGGATAAAATTAAAAACTTTTCAAATTTCAAGTAAACTTGAGAGAGGATTCCATAAATGTTAATTTTATGCATGGAGATGTACATATGAGGGAAGAAAACATGTTTTTTATAGAAAAAATCATGTAAAATAAAGTATATGACACTTCAATGAAATATAATCAATGGAGATAAAATCCTAAGACTTTTTATTAATCCTCAAATTTTGTTTTGGTCAAAAATAATCATAGAAGTGTCCTAACTAGCTCAATAAAAATGGATAGTCTATAGGAAAATGGAGAAAAATAGGCCTAGTCAACCCTGCTGATTGAATGACTAGTGTTTTCTCATCAAAATCAAATATATTGTGATGAAAAACATTTTTCCAAGTCTATTTAATTATTTTTTTAGGTTTCATGGCATCTTATTGTAGGTTTAATGGAGTCCAAATGCTAAAAGATAGACTATTAGGCCTAATTGGTCAATCAAGAAAGTAAAGAATATGGCATTGAAAATATATCAAATGAATCAATTTTAGAGTTACAACATGGAACATATGTTTTTTAAGAGGATATATCACTCTGAAGTCAATCTACAATTTTCAATTCATGCATCTCTCATGATTTTAATTCAATTCAAAGAACTTAAAATCACTTTCAATATGGATTTATATTCTAATTTATGGCATGATTTTCATGTAAGGAAGGTTGAAAATTCAACATGGACCCACCACTTATTAATTCTATGCCAAAAATTAAGAACATGCATGTGTTGAAGAATTAAAAGATTTTAAAGCCTTTATTTAATTTTGTAAAAGGATTTTAGTCTTATTTTAACTCAAATAAGACTAATCCTTCTCTTTTACATGTTTACTTTGGATTTAGTTAAGGTTTTAGACTTATATATTGGCATTTTGAAGCCATGTTTCAAGAATTCCTGAAGTAGAGTAAAAAT
Organism: Torreya grandis; assembly: GCA_037957365.1. Lineage (NCBI taxonomy): Eukaryota > Viridiplantae > Streptophyta > Pinopsida > Cupressales > Taxaceae > Torreya > Torreya grandis. Next base: position 2,976 of record JARHVA010008551.1, on the reverse strand, counting down.
TATAATCACACCATTTATAAGATAAAAAGATTTTTTGCATATGTTTTTTTTTGGATCAGAATAAAGTGTATTTTTTTATTGTGTAACATCATATAATTGAGATTTATATCCAATTTTTTTAGGTCCTTTCCTCACCTACTATGAAAATCTCATCCTCTACAGGTCATTTGAAGAGCTAGGAATAAAATTTAATGTGCAAGCTTCTTTCAGGGTTTCTTTTGAAACACTTATGTTTAGGATTGAATGCAGAGTTTTATTTAAGATTCATATGTGTGTCTTACTCAATTTCAGAAATATTTCAAATAATATCAATCATTTATGTGCATCACCCCTTTAGATAGGATTTCCCATTTCAATTTATTTCTCCCTTTTCATCCCCAAAAATCAAAATAGTTTAGTTTTTAGAGATAAATCTTAAAGGAACCATCCCTCTCTAGAGGTTATTATAAATATATCCACACTATAAAAATTTCTAATTATATCAATGGGAGAGAAGGTGTGCCTTGTACATCTTCAAATAGTGTGCACTCCAAAGTGATAATAGTAACTATGAACCAAGATGCAGTTTTAAGAGTGTTTTAATCATTCAAAAGTGATTGGAGATCAAATAAAACACTAGGTGGTTTTATAAATATAAATAAACCTCAAAAAATTATCAACAAGGCCTTATAGAAAGGTATGCACCTATAGAACCCTAGCAAGCAGGGGTCCCTTTTGAGGAAGAAAAGTTAGTTTTGGATTTCAATGTACTTGCAAAGTAAGTTGGAAGGAGATAAATATATTAAGATAAGTCATGATCACTTTAGTGAGGATAATTATTACCTCCATGATGATATAAACAAGAAATTCAAGCACACTCAGAACTCATATGGCTCTAATGCAACCTACAAGTAGGTCAACAAATAGATGTAGGCAGTAGACTGAGAAATGAGATGTGAGAGTTGTCTACACACAAAAAATGATCTTAAATGATCCAAAAAAGTATCGAATGAGAATTGAAGAAGTAATAAGGTGAAACATCAAGGAATTTAATCCATATATATGTACTTAATGGTTGAGAAAAGGCCACTTACAATTGATAGTGATTGTTGACAGATAGTGAATAAGGAAAGACTCTTTTCATGAATTCCAAGGCATGTATGAGAGATTTTCATGAATTCCAAGACATGTGTGAGAGATAAATGAGAGGTTGGTGGTACTATAATTATTTTAGCACCTTGTTATGAATTTTAGGATATCCATGATCCTCTAGATGTGTGGAATACAACTCACAGGTGGCTCTCTTAGACCAAAACTTAGTCAACTCACATCTAAGCCTAATACCTAGTAAAGAAGCCTACAATGAAGAGTTTTGGTTTGAATACATGATTAAAACACGTTGGTAAACTAAAAAATGACATTTTAATCATGATAATATCGATTCCACATGGATTCTGAGAGAAGGAAGGTCGTTCATAAGCACATACAAGTAGAAAACACAATCAATGAGAAAACTCAATATTAAGAGGTTTAAAGATATGAAGAGGTGCTTAAAAGGTCAAATGGATATAATGAAGTTTGGATTAAATATATAATTTATGTGAAAATGAACATGAACCTTTTTAATTTAATATAAAATAGGGAGAGGGTTATAAAATATGAAAAACTCAATCATTCTTCAATGCCCCTACATATAGTCTCCTCTTAGAAGTTTATCTTGAAACGTAGAAGGGTTGGAGGGCCATATGACCTGTTCAAGAACCTAAAGTTTTTGTAGATTATTTTAATGAATTAATTAATCCTATAAAATCTCTTTTTTGTTGAATTAAATAGGGAAAATAACCACTATTTTATCTCAGATAGGGGGTACTTTCCCCATGCATAAGACTGGTAGTTTTGAGGAAAAGTGATGAAAAGATGGATAAGAAGCCAAGGAAATACTTAAAGTGAGTTTTTTAAGATGTATGACACATATAAAATTATGGGAAACTAAAAAATATAGATTTAAAATTAATGAATTACTCTAAACTACAAGGTTTGTAGTCATGTAGAGTAGGCAAAACTTAAGGCCTAGAGGCCAAATGGAAAGTCAATTTTAATTTTGGCATGAGATAAACATACAAAATTATTGAATAATGTTTTAAAGGTTAATTTATATGTGTTTTAACTTTTTTTAAGTAGGTTAATCATAAAAAAACCATTTCGAATCTCAAGTTGCAGTCAAACCTAAAGGGAAAGTTGAAGCCTATTGCTAGAAGAGGTGGTCTTTCACATTTTTTGGCCTTGTAGATGATTTTAAACTTGTTGTAACATGTTTTTGGGACATAAATAGATATTTATGAAATTTTTTAGTGAAGAGGAATCATCAATAGATCATTTTTGAGCCAAGAATCACTTAGACTTGTAGGAAATGGTGAAAATGAGCTCGATATGCCATCTTTAGAAGCTCACATATTTCATTTTGCTATACATGGGAGAAAAAGGAGTTAGGGGTTGTTATAAAGTGTATTATAGGACATAATAATTGAAATTTTTCTAAATTTTTACATCCCAACTTTATAAACAATAATTAAGATTGAAAATAGGCCTAAAACCCTATTAAACCCTTGTTAAGGACTAGTCTTGGAAAATTGAGTTGGAAAGAAACTCTAAGGACATATTTTGATTATAATAACTATTAATAATTATATATGACATACTTATGATACTCCACACCTTTTTTATTGTATGGAATTATATGGATGGAGGTAGAAACAATAATTTTTCTCATTATTATGTGTGTTGTGCAAGCTATGAGATTAATTAGGAGATGAAAAAAAAGTTTGGGTGGAATATTTACACTTAATATAAATAAAAATATTAATTTAATTTCATGAACTAACCTATAATTTCACTAAATATGACATTACGTTTAGCCAATCAAATGTGGCCTAATGCGCAAGCTAGAGAGAAGGGAGAAAATCTTCAAGTAAAGTAATTTTAAGGTACCCCTGATTC
>JARHVA010008550.1:430000-467256 GCA_037957365.1 Torreya grandis | reverse complement strand
TGTAAAACCTATCTTAGATTATATTTAAGGAGGTCAAAAGATTATTAGATGATAGGATAGTCAACCCCATCAGGCATTCCACTTAGGTGGCTAATTTGGTGCTCATCATGAAGAAGAATGGTGAGCTTATACTTTTTATTGACTTCAAGAACTTGAACGAAGCATCAAAAAAGGACAACTACCGCCTTCCTTTCCTAGACCAAGTGATTCAAGTTGTTTTAGGTTTAACTATGATGTCTTTTCTTGATGGACTTTTAGGTTACAACCAAGTGTTGATTGATAAAGAGGATAGGATGAAGATAGATTTCACCATAAAGTAGGGGACCTTTGTTTACAAAAAAAATGCCCTTTGGACTAATTAATGTAGGAGCCACCTTAAAAATAGATATGGACCATGCATTCCAAGGCATGATAGGTAAATGCATCATTATTTATATGGAGGATCTAATAATTTTTTCTAAGAATAGGGAAGATCGCTTCATGCATTTACAATAAGTTTTTGAAAGATGCAGAAGGTATGACATTTCCTTGAACCTTAAGAAGAATATCTTTTGTGTGACTAAAGGAAAATTATTGGGTCATGTTATAACCAAAGATGGGATATTTATAGATCCTGAAAGAGTGGAGGCCATATCTAGAATAGAACCTCCAAATAGTAAAAAATAACTAAAGTCATTATTTAGTAAAACAAATTTTGTAAGAAAGTTTATTTCTAGTTTTTTAGAGATTTTTAAACCATTGAATGACATGCTAAAGGAGGATGCCAAATTCACATGGAATGAAGATTACAAAAAGGCATTTAATGATATTAAAAAGGCCATCAGTCAAGCTCCAATCCTTATAAGTCTTGATTTCTCAAAGGAATTCTACCTTTATTCCTTTGCATCTAACCACACTATGGCTACAGTGTTAACTTAAAAAATTTAAGGGTGTGAGCACCAAATTGATTTTATGAGCACTAATCTTAAGAATGATGAGTTCAATTATTCATTGATTGATAAACATGCATATGTATTAGTTAAGGCAATTAATAAATTTAGGGATTACATCCTTATAAATAAGGTACATGCTATTTTAGCTGACCCTACCACCAAACTTATGTTAAGTTAGAAAGAGATTGGAGAATGAAGAGGTAAGTGGATTTTAGGTATATAAGAATATGCCTTGGAGATGAAAATAGAAAAATTGGTAAGGTTCTAAGGTTTAATCTACATGATTGATAATACTAACCCTAGGCTAAGTATTATGCAAGTAGATCAACAAAATATTTAAGCTAGTGAGTGGTATGATTCAATCATAATCTTGATAATTAATGGTACTTTTCCTTCATGATTATCTAGGGAGAAAATGAGGGTCCTTATATTGAAGGAAACCCAGTACTTGATCAAGAATGGGGTCTTGTATAGAATAAATTTTGAATGGATTTATTTGAGATGTGTCTCATAAGAAGAAGCCACACAAATCATGAGCGCCTTTCATGAAAAATTGGGTAGTGGACTTCCATCTAGGAGAACCGTGACCCACAAAATTATTAGAGATAAATATTATTATCCAACCATTTTTAAGGATAATCACAAACATGTGAGGGAATGTTACTCATGTCAGATCTTTATCACCAAGGAGCCACAGTTAACAATTCCTTTATAACCAGTCATGATTGACAAACCCTTTTCTCAATGGGTGTTAGACTTTATTGGGGTGATCAACCCAAACTCATCTAGAGGTCAAAAGTATGTATTTACTACCACCAAATATTGTATGAGGTGAAATAAAGCTATAGACACTAAATAATGCAAGATGGAAGAGGTGATCAACTTCTTAGAAGAAAACATTTATACTAGGTTTGAAACTCTAGTATCTTTAGTGTGTGGCAATGGGTCTGCATTCATATCTATAGAGATGAAAAAATGGGATTATGATAATGGCATAAATCTCAAGTTTTCATCCAACCATTAACCCCAAGGGAATAGAGTCTCAGAGTCAATAAATAAAAAACTAATGAAGGCAATTAAGAAATTTGTTGAAGATAGGCCAAAGACCTAGCCTAAGCTCCTTAAATTTTCACTTTGGGATGATAGAATAATAATCAAATAAACCTTAAGAGATTAACCATTTATATTAGTGTATGGGTAAGAACCCATTTTTCCTATCTCTCTCAAATTTCCTACATATAGATTTATTTAGGAATATATGGGAGAAAGTTAAGAGCTTACAAACTCTAGATTATTGGACATAATTCAGATGGAAGATGCAAGAGAGAAGGACATTGCTAATTTTAGTAGGCATCAAACCATAGTCAAGAGATGGTTTGATAAAATGTCCAAAACTGAGGTGTTCAAATAGGGAGACCTGGTTCTCCTTTGGGATAAAGCATCTGAGCCTAAGGACAAACATGGAAAATTCACACCCTTGTGGATTAGCCCATACCAGATTGTAGAAACATTTAGGAATAACACCTTTAAACTCAAATATCTACAAGGAGAAAATTTTACATTACCCACTAATGGGCAATACCTCAATCACTACTTCTCTACTGCTCCTCCTAGGGTCTTCATGGAGTAAACTATAAGATGATTAGATAGTAGGTAGGCTAGTTAGTTTATTTAAATATTCTTTCCTTCTCATACCTTATTTTTGCATAGGCATGTATATATTTATTTGTTTTCCTTTCCTACTTTTTGTTGTGTGTTTCTTTCATGTTTCTTTGTTCCTTGATTCTAATAAGTCCTTAAGGATAATCTTGAGATAGAAAGTTATGAATTTTTCTTGAAAACATGACCCTAATTTGGAAATGTAGGTATGAACTCCATGCATAAGATGACCATGGTTCTAAAACACAAAGCATAATTTTATAGCATGGAAAAATTGGTAAATACTAATGAAAAGGACAATCATTTCATGAAATCCTAACCATTCCCTTGACCTCAAACTAGTTTTAAGAAGACTTGCACTTGTGGGTTGAAAACTCAAATTATTAGGGTATACCCCAAATTTGCACTTAATCAACATCCTTGTCTGGGATAAGAGTTAAAAATATAGGTGATTTTCTAAAAGATGAAATACTTGACTAGATCCTAAAACTTGGCTATCCTAGTTCCCAACCTGGCTAAAAGCATAAAGATCTAAGAAAATATAAAATAAGGATACAATGCAAAATCAAAACCTTTCAAGAAAAATTAATTATGGTAATCTCCATTGGGGATATGGATGCCTAGATGGTAGTGGAGCAAGGTCATGATTGGAACCAAAGGCATCTCTTTAGGGAATATGGATGCTTGACTAGTAGTAGAACAATGCCCAAGCCTTCCCTAAGTTAAAAACATGGTTTCCAATGAAAATATTAGAATACTCTATGTCAATATAAGTGATTAAGGACATGAAACTTAGAATTTGTTTCTTAAACCCCATGGAAAACAATAAGTTGAATCAAAGAACACACATAGTTTGGATATGTCTCAGTATTTGACCTTCAAACCATAAGTACAATGTTTGTTTCAACTATGACTTGGTCTAGATGGTGATATTGATCAAATGTAGTGGATGAATTAATTATGTGTCTGATCAGAGTCCCTAGGTTCTAACATATTTTTATGTTTCCCCCATGAGTCGTCATTTGTTGGGACCAACATAACCCCCATTTTTTGAATTGGGACCCTTGAGAAATCCTCAGAATAAAACATGGAAATTTTAACATGTCAAGATTTATAAAACTTGAAGGTCATCCAGTTTGTTAAAAGGTAGGCTCATGTGGTTTTGATTTGATTTAATCTAGACTAACAATGCTAATGAGATACATTTGGCTTTTAGTTATAGGGTCCATGGCATGTGTTCTTAATAATTTTGTATTCTAAAACCCTAGAAAACCCTCAATTCAAATTTGATTAAAGGTGCGAACCAAATTGGTGGGAACCATTTTAAAATTCATTTGTGGACTTAAAAATAAAATGTATATTCTAAGCTTAGTCATGTTTTTTAACTCAACTTAACTAAAAAAATTGGTCCCCTTTGTTATTTTCCCCCTCTTATAAAGTTCCTTATGACCTAACTAATGTTTTCTTACAGGGTCTGTTTAATATTTTCCAACTTAGCCTAAGTTTTAATACTAAGGCCATGATGTTTTCATTAATATAATCACAACCTTAGTCTTAACACCTTAATCCTAAGTATTTTATGTCTCTACAATCATAACTTAACTTCCTTATATCTTTTAGGCTCCTGTGGCTATCACTTTATCACATCATTTGATACAATGGAGTGAGGATAACCCAAACTTTGACTTAAATAATGTGCATCTTTGGTGATCTGATGATTCGTGCTTACTTGGTAGGACCTAATCAAATGGAGTGAAGCATAAATGAAAAATTTAAAGGATATAAAAGGCCCAAAGGATTGATATGAATTGACTTTGCATTAAAAAACTAAAATAAAATGGGTCTCACTTGACAAAGCAACCAATCACAAGTAAGTTCCTAGATCATGATCGATGGTTGATGCTTCATTACCATTTTGATCTAATAGAGTGAATGTAGTCTAAGATCTTAGGAAGTCCCATAGATTTTACAAGTGGCATCCTCACATTGGGCCATAATAAACTGATGAGATTAAAATTGTTGTTTTCATGACCATCATTTGATGTCCATGAGGATGTATTTGATGTTTGTGTGGTCGTTAACCTTAAGCCCATAAAATAAAAATAAAATCACTATCTTAAAATTGATGTTTGCACAACCATAATTTGACATCCATGAGGATGTATTTGATGTCTATAAGACCATAACATTTAAGTTGATTAATTATTATGCTCAGGGTCAAAATGCACTCCCAAATATTGTTGGAAGGCTAAAAAATGGCTTTATAAGCTAAAGGAAATGCTCAAAATATGCTAAAAATGGGAGTCTTAGACTTGAAAAATATGTAAGTGGTCTTATGATCTAAATAATTATTAAAAATTTATAGATAAGGGTCCTCATGGTCTTGAATTTGATGTGTTAATTGTATTTTAGTTTTTCTCTCAATTGCTAGTTAAGGTCTTGAATTTGAATGGTGTCTTATAATTTTGAGTTGTAACCTAGTAATCACAGGGTTTCTAATTTGTGTAACCTACTATATTAGATAAAATATTTTTTTTTATCCTTCATTTTTATTTTAATTTGTTTCTAGATGTGCATATGTTATCTGATAATAATAGTAAATCTTTAAAGAACTGGTTCTTACTTGCGATTCTTTACACTATCCTTTGAAATTGGCCTGGTATATAGTGGAATTTGAGATTAGGTTATTTTACATTATATATTTGTTTGGATACATAATTAGTTGAAATGGATGCTTTTTCATAATGTTTAAGGCTAAAATTGGTAATCACTCATTTCTTTTCTTCCTTACCCTTCTCTTTGCACCTTTTTACCCCAAGATCATTTTAGTTTTAGATTCACTATAAATATCCATTTAGATTAGTATGTAGCCTAAAATTGAAGTGTAATTCATTAATAATTAGCATAAATTCATATAAATTAATGAATAATGGACCAAGGTGGCTCCTAACCACCAAATTATATAAATATTGTGGAATAACTTATCTTGCTCTATTGTTATTTCACCACAGGCAACTAGATTGCTAAAACCTACAACTCATGCCTTGAATTTTCAAATTATAAAATGAGAAGTGTCCTTTAAATAGTAAGATAACTTTTGGTTCATTTATAATCATCAACATATTTCCCCACTAGTGTGGGATCCACATACTCCTTCATGAACTTCCTGTAATGTTAGTGTAGATTCTGTTGAAGTTAAACAAAAAAGTAGAGTGCAGTCAAAATTATGATGGTAAAGGGTTGATCTAAGTAAGGTATAAATAGTGGTTTTGTGGATGAAGGATTTGGTTTTTTTAATGGATAATTTATGTGGTAACACTTGGTTGTGAAGGTAGTTTTAAAGGTCTGAGTACCAGATAGAGCTAGGACCAATAATATCACAAATCATCATGATGGTTGAAGGTTCATGAGCTGGTGATAATAAATTATTAACAAGGAAATAATACTATTTAGTTTTGTCTATTTGTAAAATCAAATATCCAATAGTTTCCATAACATTTGTAGTTTTATTACTTTCCCTTGGTATATGCTCAAATTGAATGTCGACAATCTGCTACTTGAGAGTGGTGACCAAGGCATTATATGGAACTAACTTTCCATATTTGGTCTAAAAGTGGTATATAACCTAATTGATGATTAATTAAGAATAACCTTAAATGTTGAGATGAGATATGTTCCATTTTATCACTTGGTGAAGCCCTATAATAAGTGCTTCATATTCATCCATGTTGTTGGTACAAGGAAAACTCATCCTGAATGATTTAGGGATTAGATCCCTCTATGGTGTAATAAATAAAAGGCCTACCAAATATGCATATGCTATGAATGATCCATAGAAATAAAAATTCTAGTGTTACTCCCCAAGAGGTATGTCAAGGATGGTCATTATGGATTCATCAAGAAATTGGAATGTTAATGGTTCTATATGAGTAAGGGGTGCTTTAGCAACTGATCTACAATAACTTACCCCTTAATGGATTTTTAGTTGATGTATGTGATATTAAACTCACTAAGAAACATGATACATTTAGACATGTGGCATTGTAAAACTATTTTAGATAGTAGATAATTTAGTGGATCTACTTTTGAAATAATCATGGTCATATTATTTAACTTGTAATGGCATAATTTTTGAGTTGTGAAGACCATGGCTAAATAGGCTTTTTCTATGGGCATATAATTATGGTCATATATGAACAATGTAATAATTAAATAGTAAACATCATGATATTTTATATTATCATCATAATGAGCCAAAAGTGCCCCCAGGGCATTGTTAGTAATTGATAGATACAATAAGAATGGCTTTCCTGACATAGGAGGCAACAAAATAGGTGGATTCACTAGATAGTTCTTTAGCTATTGAAATTTTTTCTAAAAGTGATGATCCTATTGAAATGTGACTCCTTTATTTATAATATGCATAAAAATATGGATTTTTTTGTCTAATTATGATATGAAGTGTTGGATAGACTAAATTTTTCCCTACAAACTATGGATATGTTTCAAATTAGTCAAAGGTTTCATCTCTATTATTGTTTGGAATTTGGATAGATCAAATTCAATGACTTGATGACATTAAATGAAGCCAATAAATTTGCATCATGTGACTCCAAAGAAACACTTCTTTGGATTATGTCTAACATTTTACTCATGTAGTCTTTTAAATATTCTATGTAGCACTGCTAGATAATCAACTCTATTTTTTGATTTGCCAAGAATGTTGTTGACATAGTCTTCAATAATGTCATGAATCATATAATGAAATATGATGGTCATGGCTCTTTGGTATGTGGCCCCTACATTCTTAAGACCAAATGACATAACTTAATAATAGAGTGTTCCCCATGGAGTGATAAATGTTGTTTTCTATTTTTCTTCTAGTGCTATCCTAATCTCGTTGTACCCTAAAAAATCATCCATTAATGAAAGCATCTCATACCCCACTATGGATTTGACTATCATGTCAATGTTTGGTAATGGAAAGTTATCCTTAGGGAAATCTTTGTTTATATCATAGAAATTAGTATAGATTTTGATCCCTTCTAGTTTTTTTCTAATTGGTACAGCATTAGAGATCCACTTTAAATAGTCAATCATTTGAATACATCCTACTTATAAGATATTTTATAACTCTTTATTTAATAATACAAAAATATGAGGATGTATCTTACATAAATTTTATTTTACTAGTCTGGCATTAGGATTGACCATAAGGTGGTGTAGAACCAAGGTGGGGTCCAAACCTGGAATGTCAAAATATGTACAAATTCCCTCAAAAGGGATATAAGGAATTCATGCTCCTTATTAGTAAGGGAAAACCTAACTTGATCCACTTTGGGTTGTTTGGGACCTGATGTTAACCTTTATTATATCTTCCACTAGAAGGGTCAAAGCATCTTTAAGGATAGTGGGAAAATATTTGAACTAGTTGGCAACATTAGATTCCTTTGTTAGGACTAGCTCTTCAAGTTACCCTAAACATGATGAATCATAGTATCCCAATGGGAGGTTTGGACATGTAACAAAAATTATAAGAAACTCCTAAAGGATTTGATCAAGAAATTATTGTTCTTCAAAACTAAACTTAGACTCAGACAAGCTCATCATTGGTGGTCTCCTGAGGTATGGTTGAAGAAGGTTGAACACCCCCATTTAATTACACCTAAAATACATTTTCACCACTAGACTAGACTTTTTCTTTACTTTTACCCTAGTCAAAAATCACCTCAAAGAGGTTTTCACTTTGGGACCTCAATGTTTTAATTATTTACTTTTGGTTAAGGGTGTTCACCCACTATCCAAAATAAGATTTAAGATCTAATTTGATTAAGAACCTTGATTTATGGTCTACCAATAAAATATTATCTCTAAGGCTGAGAAAATCATAGAAAGCCTCATCATTTTATAAATCATCAATTGACATGTTGGACTCTTTTTGATCCTAGTCTATCAACTGGGGATAATACAATGGTAGTGGGTTGTGGTGAATAATTAGTCTAAGGGTACAAATGGAATGAGTGTCAAATAGATTAGTCTTGACTAGGTCATCAAAAAGGTTATGATCAGACTTTGATTCACTACCAGCATCCTCATCACTAGTCGATGGTGATGGGACATGAGTAAGGTATATAGGGTCATTCTTGGGTGGTTTAAATCCAATTCCATAAGGCCCTTTGTATTTGGTTATAAAAATTGGCTCAAGTGATCCTTGTTGATTTGGTTCAAGGCCTCTTCCTTCATAGTCATGATTCTTCATGATCATATTGGGAATAGGATACTTGGCATTCTCATAGAAATTGGCCTGCTTGTCATTATATAACCATGATTCATCTCCTTCAAGAGGGTCCTGTTCTAATCCAGATGTTGGTATAAATGTGATGGGTCCTAGATTATACATTTCACATTTGATTTTTCGTTACCATTCTAGATGTAGTAGCTTAGATTTAGGTCTTTGAAAGGATTTTGGGTTTTATGGAAGGTTAACAATATGAAATGTATCATGGGTTAAATACTCTCTTAGGCCATTAGATGAGATAGTATAATGATTGGATATTTTAGGAAGTAATATGTGGGAAAGGGAATCAATGGTATTAGGATCAATGCAGTTATCCTCTAGAGAATCAAGGAGTATTGATTTTCCCTTATCTTGCTTGGGCACTAGATTCATGCTAAAATGATAGTTATAACTCTTAAACTTAGTATCTAGGTATTTGTAGTGCTCATACAGATGCAAATATCCTAGTATACAAACTTTCATCTCTGAATGGGATGAATTTATACATTAGTATAACGTTGATAGAATTACATGAATTTCATGTAACCAAGGTCTACCCAAAATCATATTTTATAAAAAAATGAGATATAACACATAACAAAGTGTATCATGGGTCAAGGGCCCAAGGATAATTGGCAAATAGATGGTGGCTTATGATTCTCATTCTTCATTGTCATAAGATTTGATGGTTATTGTCTTTTCTTAAAGATCTACCATATTATATCTAAGAATTTTGATGACCTTTAGAAACACTATATTTAGACCAGATCCATTGTCTATAAGGACATGTTTCACTTTATGCCACTTTATGCAAACTTCAATGTATAAGGGATTATTATACAGTGGGCCAAGGCATGACATATCGCTTTGGTTGAAAGTGACTTGTTGGGTTAGAGATAGATGTCCAACCAAATATTTGAATTTTTTAGGGGATATGGCACTAAAAATAGTGGATTAGCTAAGGAACTCATTCAAAATATCCTTGTGGATTGTTGATGTACGCAATAAATATAAAATGGAAATTTATGTGGGTGTCTTTTGTAATTGTTCCACAATGTCAAATTTCTTCTCTTGGTTAGTGTTAAATGGATTATTATAAGGTTGAATGGTTGGTTGGGTGATGGGAAAAGTGGTAGATGGTTGTGGGCTTGGGATGGTAATCTTTGATTGTCGAGTTATGATTGCACAATCATGATTAAACATAAGACCATGATTGGTAACAAATATAGTGATGGTGGGGGACCAGATAAGATAAGTCTTAGTTGCTAGTACACTTGTGTGTGGTCATGAGGCAATGATGAGTTATCAGTATAGGGTCCAAAATTATTAATCCCTAATTGTTGGTATGTTGTTTCAGGGAAAGGAAGGATTATCAAAGTGAGTTGGTGGATTGACATTGTTTAGCAAAGGTTGTGATTGACTAGAATTTGGTATTGGATTGATGGAGATGGTGTTAACATAAACTTTTACAATATGGCCTACAACCCTATTGTATTCATGTGAAACTACATGGTAGGTCTATTGGTTTTTGCCGTTTTGACCTTGGTTTTGTCCATTGTTGGTTTTGTTATTGTTGATTCTATTGGTTTGGCTTTTATTTTTGAAATTGTTGTTTTTGGTGTTGCACTAGCTATTGTTACTATTGTTCCTATTACTATGATTGGTTGTTATGTTGGGGAAAGATGTTTTGATATATTCCAAGGGTATAATTGGAAGTAGAAGCACCACCATCTAATGTTATCTCTTTTTTCTCCAATATATTATGAATCAAATGTTTGATTTGGACATAATGGTAAAAATTATGCCCATTAACCCAATGATATTCATAGAATTCATTTTGGTGGTACCAATTAGGATAAGGGATGCCTTAAGGATAATGTTTTAGTATAGGCTAGAAAATTAGATTAGCAGTGGTAAGCTTATAAACTATAGATTTAATTAGCTCTCCAAGGTTACTAAGAATGTGACAAGTAAGCAATATTATCATTAGAGGAGGGGATTGTAATGGTAAAGGATTTTGTATTTGTTGTACAAGCCTAGGCTATTTCACTTGCTATATTGGCTGAAAAGGTTATGAGTTAGGCATAATTTGCATATGTGGCATGGGTTGGGTAGATAATGTTTACACCATTTGGATATGATGTAACTTTGTTACTCCATTTCCAAAAACAATTTTTTAATGGTTGATTTGCTTTGGTATTTCATTGCAATTGACCTATGCTAGTTATGATGGTTATATTTGGATTAGGTGCTAACTTTGGCCATTTCTTGGATTGGTACTTTAATTTTGATTAGATGACGTATGCTTGATGATCCCTTGGTTAATAAGGGTGGACTTAGTCAACAAACCTTTATTGATGATTTCCTTAAAGGTATGTGCACACTATAATTCTATATGATATGATATCTCATTATGAAAGTTTTTAGTAAACACATTGGCTAAATGTTTATCGTGTAAACTATGGGTGAACTAGCTTGCAAGGGATTTCCATCACTATAGATAACTTTCAAAACTCTCATCGGCCTTTTTCTTGGCTTGCATCAAGTAAACTAAAGAAATCTCATGATCAAGATTGTATGAGAAATGTTACATAAACTTATTTGAAATATAATTAAAATTAGATATAGAATTCTTGGGAAATTTCAAAAACCACTCCAAGGCTTGTCTTGTTAGACTCCTTGGAAACAACAACAAAATGTATATGTTAGTATATGCCACTAGATGTCATGCAACAAAGAATTATATTAAATGAGCCTTGGGGTCACCTTTTACCTTGTATTTGTAAAAATTTAGTGGTTTATATCCTAGAGGAAATGGTATCTATAAGTACTTCATGTTAAATAGATAATAACACATGTCATCCAACTTAAACATTTTTGTCTATTTACCAGCTTGGATGGTAGCAATTACATCCTTCATCTATTCTAGTTCTTGGGCTAGGAAACTAGAGGGAACATTGGCTTGAGGTGGAATATTGACCTAGGTAGATGTTTGAGTGGTCACAAATGGAACACTATGACTAGGGTATGATGGAGGTATTTACTGGGATACATTGGTTTGGTTAGGGAATGGACTAGGAATACACATACATGGATTAGGGTTTAATTATTGTAATTTCATGTACTATAATGTGATATTATGGTTTGGGTTAGGTAAGTAGGTTTGATTTTGGGTATTCTAAGGTTGGGATGGGGGAATATGGCTATACTATGCCTGCTAAGGTTAAATAGGGACCTGTTATCGACTTATCAAATCTTATTGTTGAGGGGGTACTTGTGAACCAAGACCCTATCATTGAACTAGTGGCACATTCTATATAAAATGAAAATGTTTCCTAATTTATACTTAAGGAACATGGGAATCTCTAAGTTATATGAATCCCTATTAAGAAGCATATGCTTGTTGGATATTCAACATTTATCATTGACTAATATTCATACATTATTGATTATACATCATTTAGATTTTAATTGGCACATTAATTTGTGAGGGATGAGGTATGTTAATTACTACTTGGTGAGGTGGAACATTAGTTTCCCCCTATTGAGGTGGAAATATATTCTGTCTCCACTACATTAGTATGTTGGATTGCACCTTCTATTGTGGAATGTTACTTTTGAGTAATACTCATTAGATTGTGTTATTGAGGCACAACATTGGTCACTAGTTGATTACCTAATCCTATTGGTTGAGTGCTTAAAGAAGTAGATGGTTGAGGATTAGTTCTAGTTGTTGGTTGAGGTTGGGATGTAGAAAATCCTACTCCTTGATTTTGAGAACCACTCATGATGTTAACTAAAAGTACACTTGTTTATGTATTAGTTGTTGGGGTACTTACACCACTTTAGTTTGGATTGGATGTTACTTTGGTTTGCTTTGCTCAATGTTCTACATAGAAGCATAAGACACTTCTTTTATGGTTGGCACATGAAATAAGTTATCAACTAAAGTGTTTTGCATGAAGGGGTTTACACCCTAATTATCTTGACCAATCAACTCTCTTAGCACTCATGTTGAAGGAACTAACTCTATGAGAGGCCTATTTGACATGGTTATTTGGTTATAATTATGTGCTATCTACATTTATACAAAGTGATCTTCCATGAGGTCCTTTCCTTTGAAAATCATATTAGGGTCCTGATATAGTGTTTGGACTAGATCTAAGGGATTTCTAGATGAAGCTTGTTGATTGTAAATTATTTTATGAGGCATTATTACTAGGTTTGACAAATTCTAATGTGGGAAGTCTACTAGAAACTTGGTCCCTACTTCTATAACTCTAACCTATATTTCATCTTTATTTTCCAATGAGTGACACTCAAATAGATAAGGATCATATGTGGATGGTGTAGTAACATAGTCTGGTTGTTAAGGAATTGGTTCCTTAACCATATGTACTAAAGCTAGATATTATTTGGTTTGTTCTTGATCTTGCTCTAAGTAAGGAGACATGTTTACCAAGTAATGAGCCAATGCGTCTTAGTTTTATGTCCCTATTTGAGTGTTATAATATGGATAAATATTTGGCTCATAAGAAACATTATTTGCATAGGGGTGTTGAAACATCTCTTCTTATGAAACCATATTAATAACTCCTGGATTATAAATGAGGCCACCACGAGTGTAGGAAAACATGTTGGGATCCATAGTAAATGTTTTGTGATAGAGTTCATAAACTCTAAAAATTAGATGTTTAAAAAGAAGTTCAAAATTGGTCTAACTTAGTCAAAAGAATGGATATGTATATCCAAATAGATTGATGCAATGACTTATGATAAAATAGGCTAATTTGAAGTATCTAACATTCCATATTTCACACAAAAAGGTCAAGTAATAGGACTGTAAATTGAAATGTCAAATTCTATGTCAAAATGTTTCAAATTAGTCTAATCTAGGAAAAACAAAAGTTAATAGGTATTTTGGCCAAACACAATGTCAAATGCTAGACTCACATAAAGCTTGTGATAGGAATTTTGGCCAAATGGAATCAAAAGCTATACTTTTTAAAAGATTAAATATTTAATCTAATAAATTTGAAACACTTATAATAAAATTAGGCATTTTAATCTTGGACATAAAACTTGGTTAGTAAGTATGAGGTATGAAATAAAAGGCACTTGAGGATATCTTATTTTCTCCCAAATAATGGCTCAAACTAGGATATTTTGATTGATAATATAGGCAAATGTGAATGATGTAACCATGCTAGACAAAAGGTTCTCAAAGAAAACTCAAAATGGTTTGAATTTTGGAATAACTTTGGACTCTATGCAAAAAGGCCTATGAAACAAGTCTCAAAATAATTTAAGCAACATAAAAATGCTAAACTAATAAAGAGATATGGTAAATTCTTGTTTCAAAAACTCTAAGACAAAATGGTTCTAACACAAATTTGGTAGCATAAAACTACCCTCCTTAACCCAAATGATACTCATACACAAAGTTGGACAAATATCTAAGGCATAAGTGTGTTATCAAATGGACTTAAGACAAAAGGTGAAGTAAGATGGGTAGCATAAAATGTGGTCTAAGACTAAAAGAATGAGTGATACGTAAAATGACTTGAGTCCTACCAAATGATGATAGTCATGTTGAGTCTAAAAATGACCCTCAATTCAAATTGGAAATTGAACTCAAGTTAAAATAAGTCAAGTGCAAAGTGGCAAACCCAATTTAACACATCAACCTTTAAAAATTAGAAGAGTCCAATTTTGAATTTAAAATATCAATGAGGGACTTAAAAAAATGTGGAAAAAGGTTTAGACTCAAATGGGTAGCATAAATGCACCAAATTAAAAGATATGACACAAAGTGTATGATGATGATTTTGAACAAGGAAAGAGATGTTTTCTTTCGGTGGCATAACACTTCCTTGTTCAAATAAATTTGGGGACAATGTGTTTAGTTATGTCATTTTTTTAACACCAAGTTTTGACTCCACACAAAATCTAAGTAATCTAAGACAAAGACAAATTAACTAACTAATTATCTTAAATCCAAAACTGATAAGGTATGGAAAAGTGGGGTTAACTAACTAATTAAAAAGTTTTTGAACATTCTAGATGGATCCCATGTATTCACATTAGAAAATAAGAGAAGCAAGACATCAATTAGGTCCATGAATCTTGGCTTGTTGTAAAAAGGTCTAGCCATTTTTAAAACCACTACATCCATCACTTGCTCAATGTAGTGTGATGTATAATGTGCTCATACATCCTAGGTTTATCCCCAACACTAAGAGAAGGTTTAACCACTCAAACCTTTGATCCAGTAGGGTGATCCCAATTTATATACCCCCCATGGAGAGGGGTTGATGACAATGTCAAGAGATGAATTTTTAGGTCAAGGCTCATCTAAAGAACTCATGGGAGGTAATGAAGTCTCCCTGACAAGCTAAAATGCATGAAATAAATGACAAGTAAAAGAGATTTTAAGGTTGTTTTTAGGTCACCCAAGCCATTTGGGTCTTGGGGAAAGCCTTGAAAACTTCTCTTCTATGCCTTTAGACTAGGGCACTTTGTAATAAATATGATGCTTTTGATCCCAAAAGTTCCCTAAAAGGGATGGATGGGAGAGCATACATGCATGATCTTTCTTTTTGCCAAAAAAAACTAATTAAGTAATGATCTATTGAATACAAAATTTAAAAATGTGTTGAATTTTAAGTCACTTAATTGAAAAGTGTGGTGGTGTTCTTTTAGCCCCTTGGCTTTAAGATGTAAAAAATTGTAAATATTACACCAAAAATACTAAATGAAATAATAAGCACCTAAGTTTGTTTTAAACCCAAATTTTGAAGTGTTCAAGACTTAGCATGTTAAATGTAATGATCTTTATATTCAATATATGCAGAAATACCCTTAAGGTAGGGAAACACCATATAATACTCCTTTAGGAAGGAATAACTCCACAATGTCTCTTCGAGGGGACAACCTCCAATATCCTCTTCCAGTAGAAGACTCGAGGCTTACTTGATATCCTTACCATGATAATCATCTCCTATATATATACATCTATCTAACCCATGGATGGGTAACCTCCTAATCCAATGTAGGCTGAACATTACCCAATGTATTACTTCCACAAGTTACTCTATTATCATAATATATTATACCCATATAACTAAGGGGATGTGTGCCACATGTCAGCATCTCCATCAACCCATATACCTCAATCTATCATATCCTTAGGTACATAGCATTCCTTCCCTCCTTGACATGTTTCATCCTCAAAACATAGGAAGAAACCAAATAATGAGTGTGCTTCAAATCATTACACACTTGTCTCCAATCTCGATCATCTAGCCATCCATATGTGATCTTCGCAGGTGATAGCTCTCCAAGCTGGTGTCCAAAATTAATTGTGCTCCTTTGATTTCGTTGATGATCATAATTATACTATTTTGGTGTCCAAGCATAATTATTCCTCTTTTTATTCCATGTTCCATATTTTGCTGCGCTACTCTGATTCCAACCATGACCATAGTAGGTATTCTTCCATGCATAGTCATAGTGATTCCCCCATTCGTTCCATGTGCCATAGTATTTTTTCTTTGGATTCCATGCATATCCATAATGATTGGAAATTTTATTTCCTGTATAGACAAAATGATTATTATTATGACACTTCCTCACCTGGTTCCATGATTGTTTCCTCTCATGATGATGTGGGTGCCTATATACCTCAACCTTTTCCAATACTTTGACCTTGTCCCCTTTTACTTCTACCTCTTCCACTTTTTCCTTCTTTATTTCTTGAGTAGATGAAGTGCTCATTTGTAGTGTGTCTTTATCTATATTATCTGAATCTTCATCATGTTCTTCATCACCTGTTTCCATCTTATCCTTATGATCTACCTGGATTGTTATTAGTGCCTTTTTCACTATGATATCTTGTAAAGTGATCTTCTTTTTCTTATACCAAAACTTCATGAACTTTTTCTGAATATTAATATTCATTTTTCCCAAAGTCTCTAACCATGGATATCCAAGAACTATATCCATATCATCCATATCCAAAGCATAAAAATCTGAATGCAAAACATATTTTTCCATAATGAGCTTTAGATCTTCAAACATTGAAATATTCTTACCATCTACTTGAACCTCTTTGATATTCTTTGCTTTAACATGTAGATGCTTGGCCACATTCATGTTAATGAAGTTATACTTGCTAGTAGGGTTTATGGACACAACCACCTTTTTCTTTTGAATGCATCCATGAAATTGAAAAATTGACTCGGATTTTTTTGGAGCTAAATTATTTGAACCCTTCTTTTCTTCTTCTTCTTCTTCTTCTTCTTCTTCTTCTTCTTCTTTTTCTTCTTCTTCTTCTTCATCTGCTTCTTCTTCTATTACTTCTTCTACTTCTTGTTCTTGTTCTTGTTCTTGTTCTTCTTGTTCTTGTTCTTCATCTGCTTCTTCTTCTATTACTTCTTGTACTTCTTCTTCTTGTTCTTCTGATTTTGAAGTAGACTGGTTAAGAGAACCACCTTGGTGGGTTTGTGAAATAGAGTTAGCTTGATGATTTGATTGATTAATATTCAAAGCTGTCATGATATATCCCAAACTATCTTGTATGGATTTCATATTATATTGTAGGTCTTGCACCTCACTCTGAATTCCTTGCATACTATAGTCAAGCTAGCTCACTTTGTGATGTATGTCAGAAAACCATTATTGACAATTTTGACCCAAATTTAACTAAGCAATTTTGGAATTATTTCGGCCTCAATTCAAAATATAAAAAGAAAAAACTGTATCCAAATTTTTCTAATATTTCCAAAAATGTAAACAACTCATAAAAATTCTTTGAATTGCGCACAATAGAGCAATTTTATGAAAAATCATAAAATAGTGATAAATTTTGAAAAACAGATCCAAATGATATAAAATTTTAATGGAAGCTTTATGTAATTATTTCTGACCTTCATTAAATTTTTTTTTGAGAAATTCACAACCTGTTTTTATATATCTCAAAATTAGTGTTTCGCCCACAAGATTGCCCAAATCGCAGCTCTGATACCACTTGTAATGATCTTTATATCAATATATGCATAAATACCCTTAAGGTAGGGAAACACCATATAATAATCCTTTAGGAAGGAATAACTCCACAATGTCTCTTCGAGGGGACAACCTCCAATAGCCTCTTCAATAGAAGACTCAATGCTTACTTGATTGATATCCTTCCCATGATAATCATCTCCTATATATACACATCTATCTAACCCATGGATGGGTAACCTCCTAATCCAATGTAGGCCGACCATTACCCAATGTATTACTTCCACAAGTTACTCTATTATCCTAATATATTGTACCCATATAACTAAGGGGATGTGTGCCACATGTCAACATCTCCATCAACCCATATACCTCAATATATCATATCCCTAGGTACATAGCATTCTATATTCATTTTAGGCACTAAATTTTAAGTGTGTATGATTTTAACCAAGTTATTTTAAAACCCTAAATTTAAGTGTATGATTAGTTAAATCACCTAAATTAACTTCCAAACCAACCTTTTAACCTACAAAAACAAGATTAAGACTACTTACTTTGAAGCACTTATGAGATTGAATAAATAAATTTACAAAAGTGAGCTCTCAAGTTTCACATAGTCTATCCCACTACTCCATATTACAATCCCAAGACTCTAAAAAAACATGATTTAGATAGATACTATCACTATTTAGGGTAGATTAATAGAAAACACAATATCACTACCTGGGCTAACAATCACACTAGTCAGGTCAAAAACTATGGTATTTGAGTTCACAATATCATAATTCAGTTCCATAATCCTACTATTTATGTAGGTAAAATCATGAGTCAGGTTAAACAATCCCATGAGTCAGGTTCACAATCCTGTGATTTTGGTTAACAATCCCATAGCTATGAAAGTTGCAATATTGTGATTTAACTACAAATAGTTTATAATAATATCATGAGTCAGTTAGTCGATCCCATGAGTTAGATAAGTAATCACATGACTAGATAGTTATGGTATTATAATATCACTACTAATAAGTAGTGGGGTTGAAATATATCTACTTGAAAATAGTGGTATTATAAAATAGTTATGGAATCTGCAGATAGAATCAAGGTTAGTTTAGAAAAACACAATACCATGACTTAAAATGATAAATTTGTGACTGTGTGAGTTGCAAGATTTTAGTCTAGCAGACAAAACTATGACTTCCAAAAAATGAATTTTTTCTCAAATTTTTACCTTCTTTGCTTCAATCCTACATAAAAATGGTTAGTAGTTTTGTTGTAGGTGTTATTTGATGACATTTGTGATCCTAGGTCCCACCAGGTGTGCCATTATGTAGAATAATAATTTGAATCAAGAGAGGATGGTTAGTATTGTGTTAGTTCCAAAATGAAAACAAAAAGAAAGAAACATACTAATGAGCATAACATCTCTAGGCCTAGTCACTAGGGGGAGCTTAGTGAGGAAAACCATTTAAAAACACAACTAGAAATGAAAAGAAATTGATAAATATGAACACAAAACACAAGATTTTTACCAAATCCTTGATTGCTCCAAGAGGCTCCTTCTTTGGCTTATTTGGCTTGTGCTTCAAGAGATCTTCATCAATGGAGTGTGGTTGCCTTCATCTCCTATTGGAACCTTTGGCTTGTGATGGATTTGTCTCAATATTTAGGCATAATAACACTACATCAAGATATGATTTAAGCTATTTGGGCATGGTAACTTTGGCTTGAAAGAGATTAAAATTCAATAGACAAGGCCTCCTATTTATAATTTTATGAAATGACCAGAATGAAACTGAACCATCCATCTTAAGATGAAGATGTGTGGCTAAGAATCCATTCAATTTTAGAGGCCAAAATCAATAAATGTGCTCATAAATATTTGGGATATAGAGGGATTAAAGAGGCATGAAATTCATTAATGAGGCATGGGAGAGCTTAATCTTGATATTTTATGTGATGAGCTCAGAATATGTCTCATTATTGATATGTTATTTCCCTCAATTCATCTCTCAAAATATATTATCTTATGAAAATCTTAGATTGTTAGATAGCTATTACATGGAAAATTGATATTTGTCTTGTTTATATTGAACCAAAGATTAAACCTTTACTTTTTCATTAATTTCTAATACATAGCATGTTTTAGTGATTTTTTTTGTGAAGAATTCTCAGGAGAAAGACATAGGTGATGTATAGTGAATGTGTAATTTTGATCTTCATCTAGCAGAACTACGGACTCTGCAGGCTTGCTTCTATAGACTTGTTTCTATAGACTCTATAAGTTTGTTTCTATAGATTCCATAGATTTGTTTCTACGGACTCCATAAAATTATTTCTAAATACTCCATAGGTTCATTTCTATAGATTTTGTAGGCTTGTTTCTACAGACTCTACAAGCTCATTTCTACGGACTCTACAGGTTTGTTTCTATGGACTCCAAAGGTTCATTCCTCCCAACTCTATATGGTCAATTTCAAGAATTCTGTAAGGATGAAGATACAAATGGGGAAGCTAGTGGCTAGATAGGATAAGAGAGAATCATTCCAGCTAGAATCAAATAAGGAAAATAACCACCTGCTATTTTGTACAATTTTCCTTTGATAAAGTTGTATATATATTTGGATCTTAGGATTATTATAGGATAGGATATCTATTTTATAAAAATAATTAGATCTCTTGGAAATATAATTTCCTATCTTTGGATGAATGGATAGACCAAGGAATCTTATTCCTTTGCATCATATTTTGAGTTGATTATATTAGTATAAAATGTAAGATTTCATATATTATAGATAATAGATATTAGATGATAGAGAGAAGATAATAGAGGAAACTTTGTATGAGCATATTATAAGTTTTAGCTAGATTGTAATCATTTTAGTCTTATGAATTAATACTTCAATTTCCAGCATTGACTAATCTTTATTCCTGATTCTGAGAGGAGCAAGGGCCCACTCTTCTTGGAACCAAGAACTATGTATGGTATTTATGTTATGTTTTACTAATTCATTGTTATAATTAATTAGAATATTGTTAATATTTACATTTATTCATAAAAACATCAAAATAAATTCACAGTTTAAAAAACATTTTCTTATTTCAAATCCATTTCCTTCTAAGTAATGTGTATTTTCCTTTGCAACAAATGTGTGAAACAAATTTCCTTTTGTTATTAAAGAGTGTGATTTTTTACTTTAAAAAAAATAGTGGATTGATTTGAATTCTTCCTTTTCAACAAAAATGTGAATCACATAGTTAAGGACATATTTATTTCTTTATTCAAAGTTAGAATAGGACAATCAAACACCCCCATAAGCAGCCTTCTAGATCTACCATCCCATACCTTACTACAGATAGTTTTGGATACCAGCCCTGGTTGATAAGACATCAATTAAATATTGATTAAATGAGGATTTAAATGAAACTCATCATTTTTGGCACTATTTCTAGGGACACAAGGTGTTAGTAAGGTAATAATTATTAGTCTAGAGTAAAAAATAGAAAAACATTGTAAAAACCCATAAAATCTCATAAAAATTTAATAAATTGATATACCATCCTAGAGATTCTAAAGGATGATTCATCCCAAAGTTTCTACCAAGAACACAAGTTGACACTCCTTCAACATCTCTAAGTAGTGAACCAAAAGTTACAAGTGAAACCTATCTACAAGAATATTCTAAAAATTAGATAGAAACTAGGCCATTGCCACAAGCAAGCCCCATAGGACAAATTCCTTAGGATCAATCTCTTACAGGAAGACACTATTTAGAAAGTTGCCAAGGATTTAGAAGAAGCATTTAAAAAATTTGTAACTGAATAAAATTTTGAAAATCTTGAACAACCCATAACTAATACCACAAATATTTAGTGAGAAGATCATCCCAACTTTGAAACATCATCAGAAGAAGAAATGACTCTCCAACAAAATCAACAACTTGCACAACCAGGAAGGACTTTCTCTTATCTTATTGTTGTAGATCCTAATAATCAAACCCCCATGAAAAATATTTCACCATCTAATCTACCAAATTTATAGAGAAGATCTATAGAAGATCCTGATCAATTCTTGTTTGAGTTTAAGGTGCTTTGTCAAACCTATGATTACACAATAGATGGCCAAAAATTAAACCTATTTCCCTCTACACTTAAAGATGCAGCTATGAGATGGTTCATGGGTTTACCTAGCAATTTTATTAGAACATGGGATGACATGGAAATAGAATTCTTTAACAAATACCAAGATTACTACTGAGTATGAGAAAGAAAAGAAGATTTCTTCAAAATCAAACAGAATGAGGATGAATCTTTAGAGGATTATTTGGATATATTTATGTTCACTCATAAAAGAAACAATTATCCACTCACTGAAGATGTTCAGAAATTGGTTTTCTTAAAAGGGTTGGATGAAGATACTAGAGATACCTTAAATCTAATGGGAGGAGGAGATATAAATAAGTTAGCTTTCAATCAAATTTTTGAGCTTTGTACCAACTACTCTCGAATGAAACCTAGAATTAGGAAAGGAAGATTTGAGAAATCTAATGAAGTGGGTAAGTTAATGTAAGAATTTTATAATCTAAAGATAGATATCTTGGTTAAACTAAACAATAATTTAGATGGCCTTCAAGCTAAGGTAAATACAATATAACCCTTAGTAATCTACTATCCTAAGAACAAATAGAAACACACCCTTAAATACTCTCCCTTAGATAGAACCAATGTTTCATCATACGAGATCTGTGATGCAATAGATCATGATACCAAACATTGTACCATTCTTCCTATTTTAAAGAATCAAATGAAAACACAAGTCCAGTCCACTGAATAAGTAATTATATTCAAAGGCAAAACTTTGGCCCATAAAACCATGCTCAAGTATAGTTTAATATAAGAAATAGAGTTAATCCATGGATGACACCATGGAATGTTTCAGTTCCTTCACCATTTTGGAATCAACCCCAAATTCCATCAATTCAAAATCTATAGGTAGGATAAGATTAGATGCCAACACCCCCATGGATGGTACCATAGACACAAAAACAATGGGTACCATAGCAGCAATGGATGCCACAACCATATCAATAATGGAATCAATAGTGGAACCCATAGTCACAATTCATTCAACCAAGAAGACTATTTCAATAACAAACTATTATGCCACCCTAGTTATTCAACAATAAGGACAAATCAATCAACCCTCAATGCCTATACAACCAATATCAAATCTAAAAAATAAACAACCAACACTTGTTTATGTTAATGAATAGGAAGATACAATCAATGTTGGAGCTATTGAGTGTTTGGACATACATTTAAGATCATGGAAAACTATACAAAAACCTCTAGTTCTTATTAGTGAGATACCTGATAAAAATAAAAAGATAGAATCATCTCAATTAAACACTAGAGAGGCTGAAATCAAAATGAGCCCTGAAGAAAAAAATAAAAAACTACTAACCCAGTAGTTCTTTTTCCTGAAAGATTAAGAGAAATTGATATTAAACTAGAATCAAACTTGGTCCATGAGTTATAAAAGATCAATATTGAGGTACCTCTTCTACAAGATATTAGGGATATACCTAAATTAAATAAGATCATCAAAAACCTTTGTATCAAGACACCTAGGAGGAAAGCAAAATATCCAGGAACCATTCATGTTGATGGAAAAGTTGATGATTTATTAGAAGGAAAACTATTAGTTCCAAAATATGCAGATTTGGGAAGCCCAGTGATCATAGTTACAATCAGAGGTAAATAAATTCCTAATGTCTTGGTAGATTTAGGAGTAAAAATCAATGTTATCACAACTGATACTCTCCATGCATTATCTCTTATGAGAATGCAACCCATAACTACCATTCTTCAAATGGTGAACCAGTCTGTAACAAAACTAGAAGGGACTATAGAACATGTTTAAGTATTAATAGAATCTTGGGAGTATCTAGTAGATTTCATGGTTTTGTAACCCAAAACAAAGAATCTAGGATATCCCATAATCCTAGGTAGACCATGGTTGGCTATTGTATCAGCATTGATTGATTTTAGGTCAAGAGATATGACCATTTCTAATGGAATAAAGTCCAAATGCATATCTTTGTATCCTTCTACAAAACCATCAAAAAATTACATACAAAAACTTTGGGTGGATAAATCAAAGACAAATTAAAAAATATTTCCTCAATAGCTATGATCATAGTTAAAAAACACTTGGAAGAATTGAATGGAGACATATACCCAAAATCTACAGACTCTGCCAGTTTGAAAGCTACAAACTTTACCAGTCTGAAAGCTATGGACTCGGCCAGTCTAGAAACTATGGACTAACTTATTTTAGGATTCTTGGGTCAAACATAATATTTTAAAACCTCCAATTCTACTTATATTGTTACTTCATGATATGATCATGGATTGATTTAGGAAAGTGTATAGAAATTAGCAGAATAATAAAAAACTCATTTCTTAGATGCATTCCATTATTCTGTAGCAAGATTGATTCCTCCTAGAAAAGAGTTTGTTGATAATGTAACCATGTTTCATAAGTTACTTCCTCATTCATATCCTCTGAAATCATTGATTAGTGAGTTTAAGCAAATAGAATCCAACTACCGAGGTACAAAACTAATCATCATATTACCTAGAAAGATTTTGAATATCAATAGTTGGTTAACAAATGAAGAGGAAGATCAACTCTTTAAAGTACTGGAAAGATATACCAAGGATTTTGCTTGGGATTATACTGAAATGAAGGGAATTCACCCCAGCATATGCACTCATCACATTTACATAGAATTTGTCAAACTATTTAGACAACCACAAAGAAGAATAAACCTAGCATTAAAGGAAATAGTCAAAACAAAAATCCAAAAGTTTTTGGAAGCTAGGTTTATTTACCCCATCTTAGACAGCCAATGGGTTTCACTTATGGTAATTTGCCCAAGAAAAATGGAAAATTAAGGTTATGTGTAGATTATAGAGAATTGAACAAAACAACACTCAAAGATTACTTTCCTTTACCTTTCATTAATCAAGTTCTTGACAACTTGGTAGGAAAGAGATATTTTTCTTTCCTGGATGGGTTTAGTAGGTATAACTAGATAACGGTAGTAGCTAAAGATCAAGATAAAACCATATTTACCTACCCTTGGGGAACTTATGCTTATTGAGTACTTCCATTTGGACTTTGTAATTCTCCAACAACCTTCCAAAGAGTAGTTTTGGCAATATTATCTAACCTTACAAATGATTGTGTTGAAGTATATATGGATGATTTAATCATTTATGGTGAAACTTATGAAGAGGATCTTACCAACTTCGAAAGAGTATAGATAAGATGTGAGGAACAACAATTATCTTTGATCCATGAGAAATGTTTATTGATGATGGATGAAGGAATAGTCTTGAGACACGATACTTCTATAAAAGGCATTCAAGTAGATCTAAAGAAAGTCAAAATAATCTTTAATTTACCCATTCCATGAACACAAACTAAAATTAGAAGTTTTTTAGGACATGCTAGTTATTACAGATGCTTCAAAGATAAGTTTAGCTAAATAGCTTCCCCTATGTTAGCCTTGCTTATAAAAGATAGTACATTCAAATGGAGTGATAGTTGCTAGCAGGCCTTTGAGATCATCAAAGCTAAACTTGTTACTGCTCTAAGATTGAGAGGACCAAATTAGACTAAGCCATTCCATATATACATAGATGCTTCCAATACAACACTAGGAGAAGTCCTTGGACAAAAGGATGAAGAGGGAAATATGTATGATATATATTATATTAGAAAAAATATGACACTTGTTGAAATAAATCACACCACACCTCAGAGGGAATTCCTAGCTATAGTCTATATAGTCAACAAATTTAGACACTACATAACAAGATACAAGGTATTTGTCTATATAGACCATTCAACTATTAGATACCTTACCAATAAACCAATTGTGGGAGGTAGGATTATTAGATGGCTATTGCTCTTACAAGAATTTGATGTTACTATTATAGATAAACTAGGGAAGTCTAATGTGGTGGCTGATTTCTTATCAAGAATGAACACTACAGGTAAAGAAGAACTGGTGGAAGATGAATTTTTAGATGAAAAACTATTTTCTATTTCATCAAAATCTCTGTGGTTTATTGATATAGCCAATTACCTTGCCATAAGGAAGTTTCCTCTGTAAATTTCATAAAAAGAAAAGAAATGTTTAATCAAAGAAAGTTCTTCTTTTAAATGGATTAATGGAATGATATTTAAACTTAGACCTGACCATGTGTTTCACAGGTGTGTGATCAATGGTGAAGCTTATGATATCATTAGAGCTTGTCATGATGAACCAGGAGGAGGTCATTACTCAGCTCAAAGAATCATACATAAAATCCTAGGAGCAGGATATTATTGGCCTTACCTTCATCAACAAGTAAAAAGATATGGTAGACACTATGATCCTTGTCAAAGAATTATATAGCCTACTCTTTTAATAGAGATGCCTCTGCATCCTCATCCTCAATTGGTTTTAAAACCATTTGAGAAATGGATAATTGATTTTATGGGTTTTGGATCCTCCTTCCAGATGAAGAGAATATTTCCTAGTATGTACAGACTATGTGACCAAGTAGGCAGAAGTGGAAACATTAACTCATGTAAGAGAAGAGATGGTAGTTGATTTCTTATATTTTAAAATCATACAAAGATTTGGTGCTCCAAGAGAGATAGTCTCAGATCAAGGACTATAGTTCATTTCAAACATAATAAAGCACTTCATGCAAGTATATCAAACTTAGCATAAAAAAACATCTCTATACTATTTATAGGCTAATGGGAAAGTTGAAGTCACCAATATGGAACTAGAAACCATTTTAACCAAGGTTGTTAATTCTAGTAGAAAGGATTGGGTAGATAGGGTACCAAAAGCTATTTGGGCCTATAATTCTACTTGGAAAACACCAATTGGATTTTCACCTTATGAATTGGTTTATGGTAAGAAATCTTTATTCTCTATTGAATTTGAATTACAAACTCTAAAAACAACTTTAGAAGTAGGAATTAAATTAGAATAAATATAGAAATAAAGACTCCTACAGCTTAATCAACTTAATGAGATGAGGATGAAAGCACTACAAAGAACTAAATTGGTACAACATCAAAGAAAATTTTGCCATGATTCACAAATCAAACAACAAAATTTTTAGAAAGGACATTAGGCACTGTTGTTTGATTCTAAATTTCAATAGTTCAAAGGAAAAATACAAATAATGTGGTTCGGAAATTATCAGATTGAGGAGGTCTATGAAAATGGTTCTGTTAAGCTAATACCTATTTATGATAGTAGAAGAGCTCTGTTAGTCAATGGACATATATTTAAGCTCTATCATAATCCTCTCAATAAAGAATAATTTATTCAAAAGGTGAAGGATCAAGTAGTTATTTTGGAGAGATCTACTTCTTCTAGTGAACATGCTCCTTGATAATCTTGTAGTATAATTTAAAAAAAAAACAAAACATGTATATATATATATATATATATATATATATATATATATATATATATATATATATATATATATATATAAAGAGTGAAAATCCTTTTAGGGATGCTATTGACAATGCATGCCCAAAAAACTAGCTTACTGGCTAGCTATGCATTGCAAAAATGGCTTTAGCTAGAAGACCAGCAATGGCTGGCCAAAGGGCAAAAAAAAATTTTATAAGAAAATCTCATCATGTCACTATGATTGGTCATCTCCATGCAATAAACTAATCCATGCAAACTCATTTGTGTAGGACACATGGTGAGCAAAGGATAACATCTAAGGTCAAAGTAAGTAAGACATATACTTTATTTATCTATGTTTAGTTAACTAATTATCTTTGATTTAATTAAGAGTTATTCTATGGAGATGACCCAAATTTGAATCTTCCAAAATGGAATGACATGACACATGCCATAATGAAAAAAAAACATGCATCTAAGCCACCAAAGGTGTATGGATAAGTGTGCAGCTTTGATATAATCAGTTGAGCCATCAATTATCATAATGATGGGATACCATAAAAGGGGTTTTAAATGAAGTAATGAATGGTTGTCACCATCAACATAACACATCATCATTTCACCTAACTTGTATTAATGAGACAAAATGGTTGGCACACTTCATAGAAATGTGTGGTGCCTAACTATATCAAGTCATCATATACAACTATGAACTCATACAGCTATAACATTTCATATGAACCATTTTATTTCTATAGACTTCAATAAAAGTTAGTCTACAGATCCTCCATGATTGTCACCTATAAATCCTTAGTGACTGTTGCCTACCAATTTCAACAAAAGACTGGTCTACACCTTAATCAAAGTTAAAAGAATAGAGTTGACTATAAATATACATAAGAATGGGATAGAAGATGAGATCAGAGTCAAAGAATACATCAAAGTTTCATAAAGACAAAGCTTCTGTGACAGTGTTTAGAGCCAATGGTTGGTTACCATTCATTAAAAATTTCTAGGGTTTTGATGAAATAATGGTAAGTGAATTCATCACTAATCTCACCCCTAAATTTTCAATTGTGAAAGGCATTGTTATTCCTATTACAACTCAAGTTATAAGGCAAATTATACAAGTTCCAGAAGAGGGAATGAGAGCTACAGGAAAAATTTTATTTAGTGATTTAATTAGTTAGTTTAATGGTAATGAGTAGACTAGGACTTCATGTCTAGTAGATTCCAAGGGAAAATCAAAAGGAATTAGTAGAAATTCACTTCTTGAACCCTATAAATATGTAGCCAAGTGGGTACTCAAGTATATCATTTGTGAGGGGCAACACAGTCTTTTAGGGGGAGATGCCATGAAAATGATTATAAACCTTAAGCATGGGAGACAAAACCCTCAGTAAAAAATTAACCTCCCATCCTTCTTATATGGTGCTCTATAAGTTATGTTTACAACCCCTAATGATGATCTTAGGCATCATGGCCTTATTCATCTCATTATCCAACATCACTTCCTTCAACAAGGACAAGAGGCCTGGGAGAATTTTATAATAGTATAACACAACAAATTCCAAATTTGCCTACATAAGAAACCCCAAATTTACCATAAGAACACTCATCTCCACCTTCTACATCATCTAAGAAAAAAACACCAAGGAAGAAACCATAGACTATAGTCTCAACAGAAATTTCTTCTTCTTCTTATTTAAGAAGAATCACAAGGTCTCAAATCCCTAAAGTTTCAAGGTATCCACAAGAACCTCATGAATATGTAGTACAATCAATTCCCTTATGAGGAAGTAGAAAATTGAGAGAAAAGGTTGCTATAAAACCTGAGAAGACTGAGAGATCGATGGTTGAGAAGGAAAGCCAACCAAGTGTAGCTTAAAGAGTGACCAAAAGAATGAGAAGGCTCATTCTGACAGATGAAGATGAATAAAAAGCTGTAGACATTATGGAAAGTCTTAAAATGGTATCTAATTCTCTCATACATCAAAATATCCCTGCATCTATAGATATTGAATAAATTCCTTCTGAAAGGAACTCTCCAATCATAATAGAGGAGCCAAATCTAGAGGAAGAGCTACACATGGTAGAGGAATCAAGTATAGAGGAACAACCACCTATTCTAGTTGAAATTACAATGGATAAAAGGAAAAATGTATGTACCAATGAGAAAGGTGAATCATCTAATCTAAATGATCCTATTATGCAGTTAACTTTGCAACTTTTTCAAGCTCAAGACCTTGAACAATAACATACAACTAAGATTTTTGACTTGATCAGTCAATTATAGAACAAGGATCATCTCATCTCATTTTTGGTATAAAAATTAGATACAACATCTACTGATCATGCAATAAAAGTTCATAGATTAGAGGAAATAATAAAGGAACATGAAAGCAAACAAATAGATCTTTGGATATATGTAAAAAATTTGAAGAAGGAAAATAGGAGATTGTAGAGTTTGGTAAACTCTTCCAAAGCACCTGATATTGCACCTTGTCCTCCTAAGGTATTTGTTGACCACATTTGTCAAACAAGTTATCTATGTATTCCTCCCTTACAAATACTATATCAAATTGAAGAAGAATATTTTGTACTTAAATAGAAAAACAAAGATGCAACTTCTTCAAACAAACTCTTGGAAAATGAAAAGAAAGAATTAGAAGCTAAAGTCCAAGATTTAGAAGAAAATATGTAGGATGCATACAAATTAGGGGAGACTCTTTTGGCATGTAGGAATCCTTCTCTTGCATGTAGTTTATTTTTATTTGAACAATTTTATAGATGGCAGCTTCTGTGGATCTCTTGTCATCTTCCTTACAAAATTTTATAGCCAACGACATTTTTGGAAATTTTCTATAGTGTTGAACTTGATCAACAGAATTTGATTTGTGAATTTTATTTACATGATTTGATATTAGGAGACCATGTCACAATAAATTTTTGATAAACCTTCATGTAGGAGAATTTCAACTGGGGGCATTACATTCTACATTAAAAAATCAAATAGCATGGAAAAGTAGATTTGAGAACTATACAAATCATGCTAAGACTACAAGATTATGTGTTATACTAGC
Source organism: Torreya grandis (assembly GCA_037957365.1). Classification (NCBI taxonomy): domain Eukaryota; kingdom Viridiplantae; phylum Streptophyta; class Pinopsida; order Cupressales; family Taxaceae; genus Torreya; species Torreya grandis. Next base: position 436,802 of record JARHVA010008550.1, on the reverse strand, counting down.
CTTTCCTATTCCTAGATTGATCAAATAGAATTTTAACTATGCTTTGTTAGATGATGAGGTTTAAATGCATTATTTATAGGCTTTATATGATTGTGCTATTTCTTTTGATTTGTTTTTAAGACACAACTTTGATTTAGTGGTGGCTGCAAGTGTAAATAGATGGGACCAACTTTTAGTACCTCTTAAAAGATGAGAGGTCATGTCCCAAAATAACTTAAGATGGAGTATGAGGAGAGCATCCTCAATTTTGGAAATCTTAATAGAGGTAATAAACTCTAGGGGTGAGCAGAAATAGGATTGGCATGAGATATAGACCCCTTTTGCTGGTCATACCTATTATAAGATGGCAGAGTTGGGCTCCACAATCAGAAAAGCAATTCAATATATGGAAACAAATGATTCAAGCACATCAGGGATTTACAAGAAATTCAAACAAGCATATAACAGATGAATTTGATGAATATGATTTGAGTTAGAGTGTGAAAAGCAGAAGCCAAAGCTATGAATGCCAATAAATGTTTACAATGGGATTTGAAAAAGATAAAGCTTGGGGGAGATGATGAGCTCATAATATGGCTCATTATTGACATGTTATTTCCCTTAATTCATCTCTCAAAGGATATTATCTTATGCAAATATTAGATTGTTAGATAGCTATTACATGGAAAATAGATATTTATCTTGTTTATATCAAACCAAAGATTAAACCTTTACTTTGTCATTAATGTATAGTACATAACATGTTTAAGTGATTTTTTTTGTGAATAATGCTCAGGAAAAAGACATAGGTAATGTATAGTGAATGTGCAATTTTGATCTTCATACAGTGTAACTATGGACTTTGCGAGATTGCTTCTATGGACTCTGTAGGCTTGTTTCTATGAACTCTACAAGCTTGTTTTTATGAAATCCATAGGCTTGTTTCTATGGAATTCATAGGCTTGTTTATATGGACTCCATAGTTCATTTCTATAGACTCTATAGGCTTGTTTATATGGACTCTGTAGGCTCATTTCTACAAACTTTATATGCTTTTTTCTACGGACTCTGTAAGTTCATTCCTCCTGAGTCTGCAAGGTCAATTCTGAGAATTTTGTAAGGATGAAGATACAAATGGGGAAGCTAGTGGCCAGATAGGATAAGAGAGAATCATTCTAGCTAGAATTAAATAAGGAAAATAACTACCTACTATTTTGTAGGATTTGCTTTTGATAAAGTTGCATATATATTTGGATCTTAGGATTATTATATGATAGGATATTTATTTTACTAGAATAATTAGATCTCTTGGAAATCCAATCTCTTATCTTTGGATGAATGGATCAACCAAGGAATCCTATTCCTTTGCATTCTATTTTGAGTTGATTATATTAGTATAAAATGTAAGTTTTTCATATATTATAGATAATAGATATCATATGATAGAGAGTAGATAATAAAGGAAACTTTATACGAGCATATTATAGGTTTTATCTAGATTGTAATCATTTTAGTTTTATGAATTAATACTTCAGTTTCCAACATTGATTAATCTTTTTTTTTGAGTCTGAGAGGAGCAAGGGCCTACTCTCCTTGGAACAGTATTGATGTTATGTTTTACTAATTCATTGTTATAATTAATTATAATATTGTTAATATTTACATTTATTCATAAAAACATAAAAATAAATTCATAGTTTAAAAAAGCATTTTCTTATTTCAAAGTCATTTCCTTCTAAGCAATGTGTGTTTTCCTTTGTAGCAAATGTGTGAAACAAATTCAATTTTGTTAGTAAAGAGTGTGATTTTTAATTTTAGTACAAGAGTGGATTGATTTGATTTATTCCTTTTTAGCAAAAGCATGAATCACGTAGTTTAGGACACATTTCTTTCTTTAGTCAAAGTTAGAATAGGACAATCAAACACCCCCATAAGCAGCCTTCTAGATCTACCATCCCATACCTTACTACAGATAGCTTTGGACACCAGCCCTAGTTGATAAGACATCAATTGAATATTGATTAAATGAGGAGTTAAATTACACTCGTCATTATGGATTTATGGCCTAGGGATGTCTTTCTAAGAAATGATGTCATTTGATGATGTAGAAACTCATAATCAATTTCCAAAAATAAATATTCAAAAAGTTACATGGAAAATTAACGTAAGCTCTTAATTAAAATTAATTAACCTTAAACATTATTAATCAAATTTGATGCAAATCTTGGTAATTGGTGCACAAATTAATCAAATTGGTCGAATTATCATATTATTAGCTTGAAATTTGACTGGATTAGAATTAAGATGTGATGTTAGATGCATTAGATTTGTTATCCCATTTAGGATGTTGTCAACACAAAATAATGAAGGCACATGTCTTATGAAATAAATTTGGTAGAAAAGATCAATCTAGAGCACCTAGGTGCAAAAATGCCATTTTGACTCAAAATGATTTGATCAAAGTTAGCTATCTCATAAAATGCATTACCTCATTTAATTATACTTTGGCCAAAATCAACACTTGATTATGATAGTTTCAAAGCTTTTAATGTGTTTTACTATTTTAAGCTAAATTGTGCATTTTGATAGAAACTGGTCAAAAGCCTAGTTGGAGGTTATTAGTGGCTAGTTTTAGGTGTCTACATGTATAATACCACAAGTGATGACATTCATTTCCTTAGAATTATTCTCAAACAACTTCTTATCTACAACACTAGAAATATGATAATTATGAGCAACATAACCATCCAAAATAGATTATCATACATCAAACCTTAGGTACATAATGTATGTACTCATCCTTGCACTCCAAAAATCATAATTATATCCATTGAACATCAACTCTTGCTTAGTAGAGAAACCTCCTTGATGGCTATCCATATTGTACCTTAGATCACCTTCAAGCTATCAAGCCTTTACCAAAGGACCTCACTTTGATACCAATTTTTAGAGGTACAATCACTAAGAGGGGGTAAATTAGTGATCCCAAATAATACAACTTCAGTTTTTATCTTTACAATCACTTAAACAATTACCATAAGCATTCATGAAGCATACACATAATTCATAATAAAGAGTAAGAGAGACAATGCAAGATCAATCTCATAACACATGACATATGTGGGAAAACCCTCTTGGGGGAGAAAACCCACTAAAACATACAATTAGAATACTATCTTATAATAAGAAGAACCAATTTAGACTAGATGAAATTGCAAGGAACTACAATCCTTGTTTAGTGAGACTACAATCCCACAAGGTACTACAACACTTGTTTAGCTAAGATGCAACAATAAATATATTTTTAGAAAGTTTCACCTTGTAAGGAGGATAACACCACCTTAGATGTTGAAATTCCAAAAAAAAACCTATGAACACATCCACCTTTGAATTGATGTCATAAACACCTAATGATGGACCTCTGATTATCACTCTTCACCTTTGCTCATACTTAATCTGCAAGAGCACTATTCTTCCAAAATAATTATGACCTATAGGTCATATAAATAGTCATCAATATATTATTATCTTTAACTCATCTATAGGTAACTCTATCCCTCCTTCTCTCCATAATTCACATACACAAGCCTCTCTCAAATCTCTCTATGTCTCTCCCTCAAAGTTTATCTCCAAATCTAGAAACCAACACATTTGGTTTCACTATTTATAGAGAAAACATGATAATAACTATCTTGGTTAGCCATTTGGCATGAATTATTCCTTAAATCATATTTCACATAAAGACACATCTCAAAAATAATCTTCTTAGTTTGGCCATAGCATCTACGGGTCACCATTAAGGAACTACACCTTTCAATTAGGCCCTTGTATCATTTATAGGTCTCATATAAACCCATTAAATCCTTTATCACTTCATAAAAAAATAAAATAACATATAAACACTAAAAAAATTATGTACCCATTCCATACTATCTATAGGCCCACCTTAATTACCAATAACCAACATAGTACCCTTCTACTTAAGCATAATTTGCTTAAACAACATTCTATGCACATAGTCACTATGAACGAATACACGGTTGACTATTAAACCTTTTTATACTACATATTATTATTCACACCTTCATAATGCATAAAATTAATCTTAATGGAGTATACAATAGTCCCCAATATCCAATTCATCAATATATATCAAAACAAGATTGAACAATCTTCTCGGGTCACTTGCAGAGCATACAAGAATATATAGTCAAATTTTAACCATAATATATTTGAATATACCCATTTATAAATATTAAAATTAGGTTCATTATATTAAACATTTATTCATCTTCATCTTTTCTTTTTACATCATGAGAAAATTCATCCTTGATCAAAAGATATGGTCCAAAAACCATATACTAGTTTTTCCCTTATTAAATTAGAATATTTGAATGCAAATGGTCACAATTAAAATTTGTAAAATATGCTCACATATTATGTACTCAAAACTTATATGAATCACACACCATTTATATTTAACACCATTAAATTACTATTACTTTAACCACTTTGACTCCACTCATGCTGTTAGATCAATCTATACGAATACACGTGAACCTTTTCATCTTTAACGTTTACCTTTGCTCAGCGTTAAACATCATGCACATGTACTCATCTCACTAATTAATAAAATATTTGAGTAAACACACTCTTTATATATATTTTTTGTTTTTTCTAATTTTAATTTGTGTAAATTTGACTATGGGAACCTTGCTTGTCTACATGGAAGGCCAACTTTGCACAGTCATATCTTTTACCTCACTTTCTCACATGTTATCAAATTTAGACCATATGATCTCCTCAAATAGGAGAATAAAAAAATGTGATAAAATAATAATTGAATCCTCACACATTTTAGATATATCTTCATTAAAATTCTTTCTCAAAATCTTCTGTCACATAGCCAACTATGCTTAGAACTTATTTAGGAGGCCAACTTTGAACATGCATATCTTTTGTTGCACTTTGGTGGTTGATTTTAAAATCATCTAAAATAAACTAGGAATAAAAATAAACAAACCAATATTATCACCTTATCTTGAAGTATCCACACATGTAATAAATGACTACATAAAAATGCTTACTTGGTTATTCCTTGCCTCATGCAAATTTGGCTAAGTATGGGGAAACATTGTCAAAATATCTAGGAGTCCAAATTTTCACTTGAATATCTTTTGATGAACTTAGGTGCATTACCTATAACTAGGAATAATAATAAACAAACCCATGTGACCATTTTCTCTTGAAACCTCCATGCATGTGAATGCTGACATCATCAACATGCTTACTTAATTTTATTTGAACATAGAAAACACTACCAAAATGCTTGAGAGTCCAACTTTGCAGCCACATTTATTTGAATTCATTTAATTTAATTTAATTATAATTATTTCATAGAAACAAGGGACTAATGTGATCACAACCATATGACAGAATGCCCTTGACTCATCCACATGTGGTAATGGAGATGTAATCAGATTGTCTACTTAGATTTTCTACCACTAGACCCAAAATGTTTAGATGAAAATAATGATCAACTACATGAAATAAAATTATGCATACAAGCACTCAAAGCATATAAAACATCTTATGTACCCTTTTCACATCCTAAAATCACCATAATCATCCTTGGACATCTCTAATTTTACTATAATAGAATATCAACCAAACATACTTCTACTAGGACAAACATATTGCACACTTTGTCATTGTCACTTATACTATCAGGAAAGTTCATTCACTCAATTAGAAACTTATATGACATTATCATGACATCATTTACAAGTATAATAAATAAAGGACTAATCATCAAGATTGTGTATTCGATACCAATGAAGAACTTGACTATATTTATAATGATGATAATGATTAAACTTATCATGATGATAATGAAGAATATTATTCAAGTGATGATTAATGTGTAAAATATATTAATGTATATGAAATATCTTCTCATACTTTTTCTAATGTATCTCTTCCAATAAATGTCTAAAAAACTAACAATATAATTTAAAAATATCCCCTAATTGGTGATGAATTATTTGATAATACTCCTATGTTATCAAATAATATTTCTATGTCTCATTTTAACATTTCACAATATAAATAAGAAAATAAAAATTTATTTGCATAATGAAAAAGATAATTGGGTATCTGAAGAGTTGTATTATAATTATAGTAATGTTCCTTTTGAATATGATAATGATACTTTATGCAAGATATAAAATGTAAGTGTTTATCATCCTTTCTCCCACTCAAAATGATAATGTTTCAATTTCCAATGTTGATAATGAAAATGAAACTTTCATTTATTTTATGTGTGATAATACTTTGAGCAAAGTATAAAATACAAATGCATATTTTACACCCTCTTTTAGCGAAAATTAAAGTATTGTTATTTCAAATGTTGATTCTACAAGAGAAATAAATAATTATCATGATGAAAATTGGAATGATAATTATTGTTATGTGTATAGTGAAGAGGAAAATGTCTATATTAACCCTAATATAGATTAATATCTACCCTCCCCTCATGTTGATGATGATTGTATGTTACATGATAATTAAGATAATAGTTTTATTAATGATTATATTATTAACAAACATGATAATGTTCCTATCACTCTTTTAAAAAATAAAGTGAGTGAACATGTCGATTCTAATGATGAAAAAATAGTGATTTTTTTTTAAAATTTCAATAGAATGTAATATGCTTTGTAAGTTAATGATACATTAAATACCAATGAATCTCCAAAGCCTACCATTAATAAATAATAATTCATTCACAATCCTTCTTATCCTATTCATAATATTATACGAA
>JARHVA010008550.1:412500-425000 GCA_037957365.1 Torreya grandis | reverse complement strand
TGAAGGTCTTAAAGACACTGCATACTAACATTTTTCAACATAATTTTTGTTCTTAACTCTTCAAGTGACATATAAAAGATGAAATCATATTAGTAGGTGAGAAAAGTTTTTAAGTAGTTTTTCATTTTATTTTGAATTAAAATGTGACTTACTAAAAAATATAAAAAAATAGAGTTTATGTGGAATACTTGTGGATTGGAAGACTTATACACCACTTGAATCCAGTGATAGTGAGAACTCCTTTTTGGCTGGGAAGGCTAACATGTACACAATGAATAATTGATCAAAATAGATTAATAAAAGAGATGAATGGACTGCCTAATCAAAGATAAATTCTAGGAATTGGTAAACTTTATTAGATGGATGTTAGTTCATTGTTTAAGTGATTAAGCGAATAATTAACATAAGAAATTATAATAGATAAATGATGTGATAATAAATCTAATTCATATTTTATTCCTTAATTAATTCAACAATGTAAATGAAATATTCTTCCCAATAATCAAAAGTAAAACCTACATCATCGTGGATAACAAATAATGATTCTTCATATGATTCATGAGAGGGTGGATAGATGATGGCACAAAGGGCTAGCTCAAAGGCTATATCACTTTGATCCATAAATCAAGGTTGAAAAATGATAGGGAGATCAATGATGTTGGCTATGTCATGAAATAAATCAAGTAGAATCATCTATAAGTAGAAATCATATTCAAACAATAGTAATGAGAAGATGGATTGAAAATAGAGGCTTAGGATAAGGTCTTAGGTCTTATGTATTAAAAATAGTAGATTGATGTCAATCTTGAGAGGATTAGTGCCAATTGAAGGAATCGATGATGATTCAAAATTAATCGACATCGATTCTCTCCTATGTCTGAGTTTAATAAAAAAGAGAGAAGAATGAGATAGAGTTGCTAACAAGTTGATAAATGGATACAGAGGGGTGCTAATAGTATTTTAATGATAAAATAGAGGGATTAAAATATAATTATAAAAATAAAATATGATATTTACCTTTGATCAGATTATGAGATGGAATTCTCCCATATGCATAGGTAACATTTAAAATTACATAAAGGATACAATAAAACATGATGAGATTCTAGCAGAGTGTCATTTGCAATGTCACCAAATTCTCTAAGAATTCTAAAAATGATTTAAGTCTCTAAATTTTTTGATCAATAATGCACAAGTAGGATGCATATTTATGGATTGATGTGAATCCATAAAATCAACATTGATCATGGGAGAATTATTGCTGAGTCACCTTAAATAGGGCCTTTGTTTTTATTATAGGTGAGAATAGCTTGAGGATAGGTGGATTTGTTACAAATGACTACATATAGGGGTAGATTCCTAGGTTATAAATGGTTTTAGGAGGTTGGGAATGTTAAAGGGGTAAAATTAAAGGCTATTTACTAGGATAGTAAATGGTAAATAATATAAACCTTAGGATAAGGTTTATTTAGGGGATTTAAATAAATAGGACCTATGACACCTAATTAATCATCCCTAGAGGTATGAAATTGTAGTGTCTAAATTTTCCCCCTTTTATGGAGTGATAAAGAATACGTGCCATGAGACAAAAAATATGAAGTGTCACTACCCTAGGTTTATGTGAGGAGGTATCCCTCCTCAAACTGGTAGCCAGTGGAGGATAAAGAGTTAGAAATGGGTTTAAAAAATGGAATAATGGATGGGATGGATAAATAATAGATAGGCTCTAATAAATGTGGATGCATAACATGAGGCATATGTTTTCCACTATAAATATGGAAGGTAATATAGGTAGAGATGCCCCAATACAAATATTGTAATCAAATTCCACAACTACAAACAAGTGGGATTAATGAAGGATAAACAAAAGATCAAGTGATAGGGTTGGTTGATCAAAGCATTTAGTGTGATATATGGTGTGTGCACTACCTATATATAACTATTCTCAAGGGAGAATGTACTCTCCTACTAAGGGGAGATAATCAAAAGAGTACATGCCTTATGTAGGCTATGGGACCATTAAGGGGTCAAAATCCACAAACCTAAAATGGTATAGTTCAAAAAATATGGAAAATGTGGTAAGGAACTAAATAAACCTAAGGAGCAAGGTTGGAGTATGTGTGAGTGTAAATAGTGCAAAAGGAGGCCAATTGGTACCAATCTTAAAGGAATTGATGAAGATCCATTGAAATGACACTAAACCAAAATGGATTGTTGTCAATCTAAAGTTATGTATATAAGCAAGTTTGATGTAGAAAAGGCTCATTTGCTATTTGTGAAACCCAAACTATGCTTGAGAGATCAAATGATGCAAGTGATATGAATCAAGATGGTGGCTACTAGTAGTGGATTATGATGATGATGATGATGATCACAAGATGACATAGGTTGAGTATTTTAGTAATTTTTTTTAATTTTTAAAGATTTTTAGGCTTTTAGGGGGATAGATTTAGGCTAAGATATATGGGGATGGTAATGTGGAATTGGAACCAATTCCATAATGAATCAATATTGATTCACTAATGAATCGGTAATGATTCATAGAGAATTGACATTATTTCACTGAAATGGCCCTGATCTAGTAGAATGACATCGATCTATAAGCAATTGATGTTGATTCACACCAAATAAGAAGGGCTTAAGAAATGAGATAGGGTTTAAGAGAAGTTAGATTGATTAGGATATATTAAGGCTTATAGGGGATATTAAGTGATAGGCACAAGGATGTTAAGACTATGAGTCAAGTGTTGCCATTACTAGAGGGATTATGAGTGTAGATGAGTGATGATAACTAGGCCCATTTAGATGTCATAGGATTGGGAGGGGTGCATCATTACTAATACATACACTAAGACACATGATTATTAGTGGTATTGATAGAGTGGTGGGATGTCAATACTAGGACTTTTTGGCTCTCGATTGGTGAGATGACCATCATCAAGGAGGATATTTATCAGATCTTATGACTTTTTTTATAGGGAGTACTAATAGTAACCATGGATGAGTAGGGTCATGGATTAGTTTTGAGGTGCCTATATGTTGATGATATAAAGGGGATCAGATTTGTTTTTGATGGTTTTACCTTGATGCCTCTTTATAATATTAAAATAGTAAGGAGAGGCATATTGATGATGATGGTGATCTCATGCTATGCACTCCCAAAATTAGGGGGAGGGATATTTCTATAGAGCTTGATTGGAGTGGTTGTGTGTATGTTAAAGCATTGCATCATGGTTACATGGGCATAGACTTTAATGGAATAAATTTATAGGGATCTCTAGGGTTAGAGGACCTAGAGATGGTATGGACTAGATGTTATTTTTATATTATTGTGTTGGGCCTACAAGCACATTTGAATAGTGAAACCTCTTAGCACACCATGGACATGGTGGTATAAGATAGTCTAAATCATGACCTTCCTATGGTTGATGGTTGATATAACATGGGGATTTAAAAATGGAGTGCTGAGAGATTTGGATTACTATAAGGCTGTTCTAGAGGGGCTGAGGGATACAAACATCATCTAGAGGCCTTATCTATGATTTATTGAGTGGCCTAGGGTGGAGATGAAACTAACAGGGATATGGAGGGAGTGGTGGTATATAAGGAGGAGGAGAGATTAGTGAGAGTACCTCTACTTTAGATGAGTGTGGTGGTATTTTTGTTTAGTATAGGATATACCATGGGCCCCACATGTATATAGGTGGGACAAGATAGAGTGAGAGCTATTAGGACCAATTATGGGAGACATCCTGGTAGAGAAGGACTAAGTACCAGTAGGGGAGGATGTAGAGGATATGGGGTGTACTCCTGCAAATACATATTGGTGGGTGGAAAAGTGGGTGGCATAATAGGATAGGGTGGTTTGGCCATGTTAGGGAGGAGGGGATGAGAAGATGGAAGAGGTAGAGAAGGAAGTGGATTTTGAGGAGTTAGAGGAGGTGGTTAGGGGAGAGATGTGAGTGGAGAGGAAGAGATAAGGAGGAGGAGATATATGTATTTGATTTGATTATAGAGAGGGATACACTAAGGGAGTAGTGTAAATTTTTATAAGGGTATCTAGTTGTAGTACATGGGGCACTAACTATTATGTGGATAGAGCAAGATATAGTGCATACCCATCTAGATACTTTATAGGTGGAGTTTAACTCATTGCATTTTATGTTAGAGGTAAAATAACTGAGAGGGGGGTAAATCAGTGACGTAATATAATCTAATTCAATTCCCAACTCTTAAAAATTCAACACATATTATCATTATTCATACAAATTAACTATTATAATGAATAAGGAAGATATTATAAAATCAAGCACATAACACATGATATATGTGGGAAAACCCTATTGGGGGATAACACCAACTAAACCCTAAAATATGGACTATATTATTATAAAACAAGATATAACATTTATACCAACACTAATTGATCAAGTGACACCCATCCCTTAGTTTAGTGAGACACCAATCTCATAAGGAACTACTACCCCTGTCTAGCTAAACACCCATAACAACTAGAACTTTAACAAGATTTATATTGTAAGGAGGAACCAACCCCTTAATAAACTAAGCACCCACTAAGATACCTTGAAAAAACCATCTTAAACACCTATTTATACTCTTCAATTTATGATTAACACCTTTATATGCACTTTTCACCTCCAATCTCTCTCAAGCTACCTCTGGGACTAACTCGCTCAAACTACCTCTTCTATCATTAGGTCTAATGACCTATGTGTCCTTATAGATAAACTTGATCTAAAAAGTGTGACTTATCCTCTTCAATCTCTATTGATTCTCAATGATCTATACCTTATCTTTCAAAGGTTCTCTCCTTTGCTTGAATTTACACAACCACAACTTACACAATTAGTCCTATTAGACTTTATACTTATACAACTCTCTTCCTTTAACCCATCTTGGTTATCCAAGATGCTTTAAATATTTCAAACACACTTAATATATGTCCATACACATGTTACATGTTAGAACCACACTCTTCATAGGTCAGTCATTACCTCATTAGCCCCAAACCACCATTAGGTTTTGGTGAGACCTAAAATAATTAGGCCTTAATACTCACAGTTACATGTGATATTACTTGGAATGCCTTCATAATTTAAAAATTATTAAAACACATAAAATATATCTCCAATATCCCCTTTTTATCTCTCATATTGGGTCCATGCCACTTGGAACACCAACTCAACACTTGAACCTACCAATTAAGTCTCCTCACTCTTTAGGCCTTCATACATAAAAAACATGCTCTCAAAATTCTAAAGAAAATATTCAAATATTTCACATAGACATGTAATTATATCACATTTTAAAACCCTTTAGGACCATATATAAACCTTCATGTGATTTACAAACTTCAACACAAGCTTTAAGACTCAATTCAACTCTCTCAGAATGACCACTCACACTGGCCACACACAGACAAAATATAGTCAAGATATTTTAAATCTTCACCACTGATCAAGGGAAAAATGTAACAACCAATGCCTTCTCATAAGCCTTATAGACTTATAGGACATCTCCATAATCATTTTCTTCCTTAACTCTACTTAGAACACCTTAAATATATCTCTACAAGATGATCACTCAATCTATCAGTGTATTCAATAAACATAGTCAAATTCTAATCTTTTTTTCATACTAAATATGGATTGTTCAAACCTCCAAAATCCACACATATGGTCCTAATGGAGTCTAAAACACTCTCTAATAGTTATTTCATCTTGAAAAATTAAGACACTATCAAGAAAAACTCAAATATCTTTCTTGGATCACTTACAGACCATGGTCAAACACATAGTCAACTTTGGAGCTCAATATTTGTGACTATACAAACATTCATATCTTCTAATAAAATTTTATAAATGAACTTTGAATTTATATACAAATTTTCCTTTTACACCATTATCAAATTATGCATATATAAAAATTTATAGCTCAAATAATACATATTGGTTTTTCCTTTGTTAATTTGAATATTCAAATTCCAATGATCACTGTGTAAATACAAAACATTTAACACTTGTCATCATCTCATGTCCACTTAAAACTTTGAAAAAATATGATCCATAGATATCTTCATGATCTTCCAATTTTTAATCCTTTAACACTCATTATTGATTATTGCTTCTATGATTAAGACACTTGGTACCCTCACATACCTTATCAACATTAACTATTTGAATCAAACTATAACATTTATCTCCATCTACATGAACACCCACATGTCATTGATCTTGTATCAATTTTTCATGATTGAGACACATGTCACTAGTGCATGTAATCTTAGGAATATTTGAGATATTGACTTCACACATGCTTTTGGATCACTATCTAACAAGATTACATGCTCTATTAGATCCTTATCTAGTTAGATTAATTTGTTTTCATAAATCTTCATCGCTTGTTTAAACTCTCATCATAGATCTTTGATATCACAAATTTGGCTAAGTATGGGAACCACTTCAATATTCTTGGAAGGCCAAATTTACACCTTAATAAATTTTGATAAACAACATGTCCAAACCTAAATATTGAACCACATGATTTCCTTTCATAGGGGAATCCATCCATGTACCAAACTACTCTTGAAACCTTCACACATGTGAAATATGATGTCATCAAACTACTTACTTAGATTTATATATCAAGATGACCACTTGAGCTTAGACATTCATATGACTATTATGATGAATTTTATTGACTTCCATAATCATTCTAATAACTCATAACATATCATAGGGTCTATATAACATTTCCATACCATCAATATCATCCATCAATTGCTTAGCTAAGCAAACATTCTCCAAACCATCAATCTAATCAATTTATCATTAATGCACTATGAATCATGACCAAGCTTGACATCAATGAAAATTATAACTTTCTTATGACCCCAAGAGAATATGTCCAAAATATCCCCCTTTGTCATTGATAATAAACCACACTTAGAATGCCTTATCTCAATCTGAACAACTCTTTCATTCTGATCTTTCTCCCCCTTTGACATTAATGACAAAGGGTCTCTTACTCAATATGTCAACTTGATCATTGACATGACAAACTAATCACAGAGCTTATAAATCTCCCCCTAACATCAAGTTTTATCTCATGTTATATGTTATTTGACATACACCAATTTAAACTTGGGCTCCTTTGATCCTTAGACTTGCCTACCTACAAAACTTACAATCTCTCTTTTCTCATGCATGAAAATTCATTACCTTGTCAAAGCACATGACTTGGTTTGATCAAGTCATCATATCAATCTTATTGAATTCATAATTGTATTAGACATCTTCATACTTCTATCATGACTGAAGCATCTTTACATATGCTCCCCTTCACATCATGCATGTCTTCTTCAAGCCACTCAAGCTAATTGAGTTATTTCCCCCTTAGCCAAACACATCTTCAAATGATATTATTGTAATATGACATAAACCAAAGCTCAATTGGCATCCACCATGATTCTTCTTTATTTTCAAGTGTCTCCTTGAAGCCTAGATGAAGACAACCTAACCCACAATGTCTTAGAACAATGTGAAACCAAGAGTTGCCCATAACTCCTCATATTCCTTCTCCTCCTTGGTTATCTGATACTAATAGTTCTTATTATTATTAAACTTAAGATAAGAAACATGACCATCCACTAAAATATTATCCTTTTATTCTAAGATATAATTAACAACATATGAATACAAAATATATTCATGATGTACCTTTTCATCTAAAGAAAGAACCTTATCACTAGGCATTAACAATTGATGTTCTTTGCATGAGACTTTATCAATAAAAATAGGATGTTCTCTTAAATCCATACATACCTTAGAACTAGCCTCAATTATCACTTTTATCTTTTCCTTGAGCTTGACTTTAATTGACTTTTGATTCTCCTTTTTTATTTGGATAGATGACACATTCTCTTGGCATTCCTGAACCTTCTTCATATTTGATTCCTCTTTTGCTTTACCAGGTATTCCACCTTGATATTTTAGCTTAAATAAATTATTTTTCTTGGTATTTACTTCTTTAGGATCCCATTCCAAGTATTGACCTTTCTTGAGCACACTACGATGTCCATGCATCTTCTTATGACTCGAAAGCTTGTTTATATAATATCTTTAAAGATGTCCAACTTGATGACAATTGAAACAAATAAAATCTTATCTATTAGGTTCATTATGCTCAAGCTTGATTGTCTTAGGTCTCCATACTTGGGTTAATCTTTTCCCATGCATTTTGGGATAGAATCTAGCAATATGTCCCATGTCATGACAATTATAGAAGACTATATTATCCATACCTCTAGCTAACCAACTACTTTTCATTTTATAGTTTCTTGCCTTATGACCAAAAAGCTTACATGAAAAATAATTACCACGAAATGAAATTTCATACCATAAATCATTTGGTTGCCTAATTAGTCTTTTCACCTTCTCCTCATTTCTATTTCTTAGTCTTATTTACTTTGACAACAAATTGCTTATGCTCATCCTTTAATTAATCTATCTTGGTCTTTAATTAAACACTCTCATACTTGAAATCTCAGCCTCTAACAAAATTTTGAGATCTTGGATGGTCTCCTTATCCCTCTTATCTTATTAAGTCATGTCATCCTTAAATCTACATGCTTGATCTTTAATTATCTTTATATAATCAAGATTGGTCTTCAACTCATCATGCTCACCTTGCTTTGAATTCAACTTGGCATTTGTCTCTTCTAATTGAGTCTTGAGATGTTTGCATTCTTCCTCTTTTGAACCTAGATTTGTCTTTGTAACACTTAATTTATCCTAAAGAATTTTAATCTTATATTTATCATATTTTGAGCTTGAGTTTGATTTCAAGGATTATAGCTCCTTATTGAGCTTGATTCACTCATATTTAATATCCTTAAAGCTTGAGTCCATGATATTATTTTGAGCTTCTTCTTGATCATACTAGCTCATCTTACCTCTACACTTATCAAAAAGGTTTCTTGTACTGATTGAACTTTTCTTCACTTTATTTTAGACATACATTCTAATTAATCCTTCAACTTTTGATTCTCTTTCTTCAATTGCTTAGTTATATTTTACCTTGGATCACCTTCAAGTGGTTAAACTTGTAAAGAAGGTCCTACTTTGATACCAATTTTTAGACGTATAATCACTAAGAGGGGAGGGAGGTAAATTAGTGATTTAAGATAATACAATTCAATTCCTAACTCTTAAACATTTAACACATACAATCATGATGCATACAAATTAACCATTACGATGAACAATGTAGATATAACAAGATCAAGCACATAACACATGATATATGTGGGAAACCCTCTTGGGTGATAAAACCCACTAAACCATACAAGATGGAATAAATTCCTATAAAAAAAGATCCAACATTTAGACCAGTACCAACTGATCAAAGAACACCCATCCCTTATTTTAGTGAGACACCAATCCCATAAAGAACTACTTCCCCTGTCTAGATGAGCAACCATAATAACTAGACCTTTAGCAAGCTTTATATTGTAAGGAGGAATCAACACCCTAATAAAATAAGAACCCACTAAACTACCTTAAATAGATAATCTTAAACACCTATTTCTTATCTTCAATTGATGATGACCACCTTTGTCTACACTCTTCACCTCCAATCTCTCTCAAACTGCCTCTAAGACTAACTCACTCAAATTGCCTCTTTTAGGCTCATTAGGTCTAATGACCTATGTGTCCTTCTACATCAACTTAATTAGAAACACATGAATAATCCTCTTCACTTTAATTTGGTCCTTAATGACTGTACATTCTCTTTCAAATTTTCTCTCCTTTTCTTGAATCCACACAACCACAACTTACATAATTAGTCTAATTAGACCTTATACTTATACCACTCTCTTCCTTTAACCCATCTTGGTCAGACAAGATGATTTACATATTTAAACCACACTTAACATAGGTCCATACACACATTAAATGTGATAACCACACTTTTCATATATTTTTCAATACTTCATTATCCCCAAACCACCATTAGGTCTTGGTGAGGCCTAAAACAATTAGGCCTTCATATTCACATGTTATATGTGAGACTACTTATACCACATTAATCCTTTACCAATTATTAAATCACATCAAAACTATATAGAATATATACTTTATCACTCTCATATGGGTCCATTCCACCTATAAAACCAACTTAACACTTGAACCTACTAATTAGGTCTCTTCGCTCTTTAGGCCTTCATACATAGAAAATATAGTCTTAAACTTCTCAAGTAACTACTCAAATATTTCACATATAAACATGATTACATCACATGTGTGAACCCTTTATGACCTCAAATACACCTCCATATTATTTATACACTTCAACACAGGCTCTAAACACTCAACTCAACTCTCTTAAAATGACTACTCATACTGGTCACACAGTCAAAATATAGTCAATCTATTTTAGCTCTCCATAATTTATCAAGGGAAAACTATGAAAAATAATTATTTTGATAATCCTTATATAATTATATAACATATCCATACTCATTTTATTTCTTAACTCTAATATTAACACCTTCAACTTACCTCTTCAAGATGGTCACTCAATCTATTAATGTATGCAATAAACATAGTCAACTTCTAAGCCTTTATTCATACTGAATATAGATTGGTAAAACCTAAAAAATCCACACATATGGTCTTAATGAAATCTAAAACACTCTCCAATAGTTATTTCATCTTGAAACATCAAGACACTATCAGGAACAACTCAAATATCCTTCTCGAATCACTTACAAAGCATGGTTAAACACATAGTTAACTTTGGAGATACATATTTGTGATTTTATAGATATTAAAATATTATAATCAAATTTTTTGGATGCACCTTGAATTTATATACAACTTTTAATTTTACAGCATTATCAAATTTTGTATATATCAAAATTTATATCTCAAATAGTATAGACTAGTTTTTCCTTTGTTAATTTGAATATTAAAATTCCAATGGTTACTGTGTAAATACAAAACATTTAACACTTGTCATCATTTTGTGTCCCCTAACAAATTTTAATAAATATGATCCATTTATTTCCTCATGATATTCTTGTATTTAACTCTTTAATGCTCGTTGTTGATCATTGATCTGCACTTCCATGATTAAGATACTTGGCACCCTGATGTCCATTTTGGGAATTGAATATTTAACTCAAACCACACTGTTAATCTCCATCACACAAACACCTACATGCCATATAAATTTTATCAAATCATCATGATTGAGACACATGTCACTAGCTCATTCAATCTTAAGAACCTTTGACATATTGACTTCATATGTACTATTAGATCACTATCTGATAAGATCATATGCTCTATTAGATATTTATCTGGTCAAATTAATTTCTCACTATAGATATTCATCACCCAATTAAATTCTCACTGTAGATATTTGATATCACAACTTTGACTAAGTATGGGAACCACTATAATCTACTTAGAAGGCCAAATTTGCACCTTAATAACTTTTTATATGCATCATGTCTACACCTAAAATTTAAACCACATAATCTCCTTTCATAGGGGAATCCATCCATGTACCAAAATTATCTTGAAACCTTCACATGTGTGAAATATTATTTCATCAAACTACTTACTCAAATTTATCTATCAAGATGACTACTTGAGCTTAGACATTCCTATGACTATTCTGATGAATTCCATTCACTTCCATAAGCACTCTAAGAACTCATAACATCCCATAAGGTATTTGTAGCATGTACATACCATAAATATCATCTATTAATTGCTTACCTAAGCAAACATTATCTAAACTATTAATCTGATCACTTTGTCATAAATATACTATGTATCATAACCATGATTGACATCAATGAAAACTATGACATTCTTATGACACTAAGAGAATATGTCCAATAGTTGAGTCACAAAATGGTGGTGGAGGAGAGAGATAGTTATAAGGTAGAGCTAGAGACCCTAAGGAGGAGGGAGAAGGAGAGGGAGCCCTCAGTATAGGTGATTATAGAGGTGGTAGGGCCAAACATGAGGCCAATAGGGACTATTAGCATGGATTGATATAGGGAGGTAGTAGTGGAGCTGAGATACTATGAGAAGATTATTCTAGAGCATCTTCTAGAGACTCCTTGACATGTAACCTACAAGACTAGATAGGGCAGGTCTTCCAAGTGAATTCACATAGTCTCTGTTGGTATGGGGAGTGTCACATGGAGGAGAGATAGGGACGGATATGGGAGTGAAGATTTACGAAGCATTCATTTAAGTAGATTGGATTTTACTTAATAAATATTCATGTATATATATGCACTTATACTAGCTAGAGATCCATCGACATGTATATAGACACCTTGATGTACATTGACTTTCGATGTATGTATATATATATACATATATAAACATGATAGATATATACATATATATATATTTCATGTTTATGGTTTATGTTATTATTGATGGATATATGGA